>CM060178.1:7724977-8324977 GCA_030549775.1 Tamarix chinensis | reverse complement strand
TGGGATACCTAAATGGAATAAAAAATAAATATAGTTTATTTTTAATATTTAATTATTTGAGTGAAACTAAATAAAAATAAAAATATATATATTGAACTGAAATTATTAAAAACATAAAATGCCTGAAAAATATGAAATTAAATATGGAGGACATTATCAGCCGCTATTAGATGTAAAGGAGATATCGTGTTAAATGTGGCATCGAGTGGAATAGCTTCTCTTTTATTACCAGGAGGAAGAACAACTCATTCTCGATTCAAGATTCCTATAAATCCTACCGAAGAGTCAACATGTAACATCAAACAAGGTAGTCCACTTGCTGATTTGATTATAAGATGTAAACTCATAATATGGGATGAAGCTCCAATGATGCACAGATATTGCTTTGAAGCTTTGGATAAAACAATGAGAGATATTTTACGCATCAACGATCAATTTAGTATTGATAAGCCATTTGGAGGTAAGACAGTTGTTCTTGGAGGTGATTTTAGACAAATATTACCTGTCATTCCTAAGGGTACTCGACAAGATATTGTTCATGCAACTATCAACTCCTCATACTTATGGCGAGATTGCAAGGTGTTACGATTGACAAAGAATATGAGGTTACGGAATCTTACCTCAGTCGATGAATGTGCCAAGTTAAAGCAATTTTCTGACTGGATTGCAAGCATTGGAGATGGAACAGTTGGAGGTCCTAATGATGGTCATGCAACAATCGAATTTCCAAGTGATCTATTAATAAAATATTCAAATGATCCAATTGCAGCTATTGTGAAAAGCACTTATCCGGAGTTCACAAGCAATATCACTGATGATACTTATTTTGAGGGAAGATCTATCCTAGCACCAACTCTTGATATTGTAGAGTCCGTCAATGAATACATGTTGTCAATTAACACAGCTGAAGAGAAAACATATTTGAGTTCAGATACAACATGTAGATCTGATTCAAATAATGATTTGTTGCAAGATCTACACACTCCGGAATTCCTAAACAGTCTTAAGTGTTCCGGTGTCCCAAATCATGTCTTGCATTTGAAGATTGGTACACCTGTTATGTTATTGAGGAATATTGACCATTCAATTGGCTTATGCAATGGTACTAGGATGGTAATCACAAGGCTTGGAGCTCACGTGTTGGAAGCAAAGATCTTAGGTGGAAATAATTCTGGTGAACGAGTATTGTTACCAAGAATGTCACTAACACCATCTGATCCAAGGTTGCCTTTCAAGTTTAATCGAAGACAATTTCCACTAATTGTATCATATGCAATGACAATCAACAAAAGTCAAGGTCAATCACTTCATAATGTTGGTATTTTCTTAAAGAAACCTGTATTCAGTCATGGTCAGCTTTATGTTGCCATATCTCGAGTGACAAATCGTAAAGGTTTGAAAATACTTATATGTGACAATGATGTTGCAGAGAGTAATTCAACCACAAATGTTGTATTTAAAGAAGTGTTTGAAAAGATATAATTATGAAATTTCTTTGATTAGTTATTCTTCATTGTCTATATTTTATTTCAGTTTGTTTACCATTAATATCTTCTTAGAAACCAACTACATAATAATTATTTATCCTAAATGTTTATTTACCAAATGTTATTTAAAATTTAGACTACTCAGACGCTCGAATCGTCCGTGCATCGCACGGGTGCAAATCTAGTATCATTTATTTTACTTGTAATGGGAAAAAAGAAGATAAAGCGGGGTCCATACATAACAAACCAATAAATGAAGTCATATCATGACTCAATCAATCAGTCAATAAAAAAATGCACTCTCAAAAGATTCCGATATACCTTTACCAATCATTCATACCTCTTCTTCTATAAATTAATTTTCGCATCCCTCTCTTTTCCACCGCATTGCCCTTTTCTTTCCTCCTTTCCTTCCTCACTTTCCCCCCTTCGGTCTGAAAACTTTTTGACTCCCGATCATCAACCACTAAAAGCTGTCCTCCGTTTTCCCTCGAATTAACCAAACTCGATCATCCATGGGAGAAGAGCTCCAAGAATCCGAGGTGATGTTCTCCGATTCCGACTCCGACGACGAACTCAAGTACTACAGTGTTGGAAATCAAGCCGGCAACAATGCTAATTATTGTGGGAATCAGAAGCACGGGAGGTCGAGGCCGGTCGACATCCCGGAAATTAATATCTACCAGGAACATGCGGATGAAGAGTTTGCTGACGAAGATGAAGGAATGGTGCCTCCTCATGTTATAATGGCAAGGAGGATGGAGTCTAAAATGGCTTGCTCCGTCTATGCTCCAAGCGGCAGGGTGCTCAAAGGCAGGAATTTATGCCAAGTTCGGAATTCAATTCTTCGGATGACTGGATTTCTCGAGTCATGACATTTTATTTTATTTTATTTTTAAATAAAATATTTGAGTTCGGTTGTGTGAGAAAATAAAAAACAACGACTTTAATTATATAGGTAGAATTATATAGTCAGCAGTAGTAGGAATAGAGAGACACAGCAAAAATAATTTCTTTAAATTTTTGCATAAATTTTCTTCGTCTCGAGGGGGGAAAAAAATGGGAAACCAAAAGAAATTCGAGTGAGCACCAAGTATATTAATTTTTGCAATTGACATGTCAAATGTACATTCAATTGTTTTTCTATTATATGTGTATGTACGGACATCCTCATTTAATTTCTTAATAATAAAACTGTTGATCAGTATGCGGACATGAGTATATTATTTCTGCTAGCAATATCTCTTGTGTCGAAGGATTAGACTATATATTCGTCTAAATGGTGCCATTAAAGGTAGGAGGTTAATGACTGATAAATGCACAAATTCAGCATTATTGGTGGATGTTTATATCTGCAAAATGAATATTTAGAAATATAAACCCATTGCGTTTACGATGATGATAAGCATTTTGGCGTATTTCTTCTTTTTCTCCTTCCCTCGGCTTGAAAGTACTCCCTTTCTTTTAATAAATATAAAAGTTATTATGTTATTAAACTTTTATATAAAAAATAGTCATTTAGAAAAATTAAAGTATATATGTATTAAATAATTTATTATTTTTTAATAAAGGATATAGGTATAATTTCAAGATTATTTTTTTTAAATATATAAATTAATTGAATTTTCTTTTTTTTATAAGGTAATATTTTTCCCAAAGTTTTATGCATTAATTTAGTTACAAAGGTACGGACTTGCAAGACATATGAAGCAGTTCGGTGGGTGGGAATGGAAACTGGGGGACATGAACGAAAGTATGGTCATCTTTTAATCGCAGAACAACAACAATGGTGGCTGCCTAATAATTGCTTGTGTGAATCAATAATTGACATCAAAACTGCAGCGTGACATCTCTTCCTTTCTTTTTGCCACCTTTTTTTTTCTTTTCCTTTTACCTCTTCCGGGATACGAAGACCCGTGATGACATGGAATACTCGAGCTGGATAATGACAGATAATACGCAATTTATTTCACGCCCAATTAAATAACTCTACTTCATTCGTTTTTATTTTTTTATTTTGAAAGGAATGTGAGGAGGGGGGGGAAAGAACCAACCACTGAAAGCCTTGATCCAATTATTTGTCAACTCTCATCGCTTCATAAAATAGGAAATTTCCACAAATATTTAATTGGCTCGATAGTTTACATTTATCAGTGACGCTGGAGTACTTTATTTCATTCTTTTTATTATGTAAGACGACTGAGATTTCATATGTCATGTAATATATTATATAGGTAGTCTCGACACCACAAAAAAAAAAATTAAAAAAAAAGTAATATGAAAAAATTTTAAGATAATAATTAAAAGCAGCAACACACAATCAGCGTCAATCCATAAAATCAATAGGTAAAAATACGCAGAACACATATTAACAAAGACCATAGTATTAAAAATGATTTAATAAAATGGACAGCTAGCAAGCTACCTAAGCCTAAAAAAAAATGATAAATACACAAATATATGCCTAAATTAATAAGCAACAAGTAATGAGACCCCCAAAAAAAACACCAACCTATTAGATAAATAAGGTAAATAAACGACGATTTGTCAGCAAATGGGCGATGCACCTCAATCAAAATACTAGGACGAGATGATACAAGTTCTCATACTTAAAAAAGTCAACTATACAAATTCTTGTGCGTTAAGAATTCCTATCCAAAGTCGCGTCCTCCATAAATTCTAGTCAGGACAAGAGTCTGTCCGCCTCCCATCATTTTCAGGCTCACGTAGATTATTAGATCATACCATATCATGCTAGAAAAATATTAGTGTAGTATAAATTAGGATCCGTTCATGAATCAATCAAATAAATGGCGATGAAAAGAACAAAAAATGACTAATAATCATAGAAACAATAGCCAATATTAACGGCATTAATAATAATAGTAGTAGTAATGATGATAATCATAATAAAATTAATGTTAATACCAATATTTCATATTGACAATGACTAATACTTATTGTTGATTAATTATTATTATTATTATCGTTAATCATATCTAAATGATACTAACGGAAGTATGATGATAACAATAGTAGTAGTATTAGACTAGTAGCAGCAGTATTAATAATAATAATAACAACACATTTAATTAAGTTTAAATAAGTCTGAAGTAGATTAGATTAGAATGACTCATATAACTAAGATCCAGTCAATTTATATATATATTAATCTCATATATAATAAAACTAGACGAAGACTACAGACTCCAAATTAGCATCCTCCAACCTACCTAATCATGCACCGTCCCTCAATTTTAATTTCTTGCATATAACTTTTCATCGATCTCTTGCAATTTCTTGAAATACCTTCCCCCATTTTTCCAGCAGTATACGTATGTGAACGTTATGTTTCGATATTTTTTTTCTAACAATCAAAGTCATGCATCTCGTATCATACCTCGGACGAAGGTCACCTTACCTTCCATAGGTACACCGTATATGGGCATACACATATATAAATTAATGCAGAATCTCGCCATTTGGTGGGAAGCAGACAACGTTGTTAGGGAAAAAAGATGCCTTGCTTTAGAACAATAATAAGTTTTAGTTAATGCAGCACGAGAATACATACAAGATGTACGTATGGTGGGATGATACATCATACATGGCCGGTAAGATGTGTGTGCCTACATGAATGGAGGCGTAGCCCAAAAGTTATGGAGCCATTCAGACAGCATCCATCCTAGCTAGCTTAACTTGCAGGCAGCAGCAAACATTATTAATCTCCTGTTTTGACGCAGCAGACAGAGAAAATATGACAGTAAGAAAAATAAAATGGCCTAGGGATGGGATTCGGCGATCTCATGGTAGCTAAAGCTTTAATAATCAAGACCTTGTCAACCGCAGTATAAAATCATTATATCAGAATTAATATTACTTAATTATCAAACTATAATGTTGAAACCAGTAATATTATTATTTTATACAAGTACGTGTATATGTATACATAGTGGGACCCGCAGTTAATTAGGCTATCGTCATAAATCAATAATAGGCACTTGCCACACTACAGTATTCTGGATTATAAACAACTGGGAAAAAACAGAACCCATTGTCAGTTTCTTTTGCGTCACTCATTTCTTATAAATGCCTTTTCACTTCGGATGCGATTTCTCCAGCAGCCTACCTTCATATACCTTCCTTTCTCATCTCACACATTCTTCCCTTCATTTCTCACAAATCCAAATACGTACGAGTATATATACATATTTAAATAAATAATAATAAAGCTAAAGGCCATGAAAGATTATAGCTTGGAAGAATTCCTAGAATCGGAGATCATATTCTCCGATACCAGTTCCGGTCAAATTGCCTCCAACAGCACTGGGAACTTTCTTGATCATCATTCATCAAACTCACAGCGCCCATTACTAGCTAGCAAGTTGAAGAAGAAAAAGATGAAGAAGAAGATGAAGACGGCCATCAATAATTTCTCGCTCCCTATGAAAATCCCAGAAATTATTTCTAGGGATAATTTTGAGGATTTTAAGTATAATTATGAAGATCATGATCATGAAGAAATGGTACCTCCTCACGTTATTGTGTCAAGAAGAATAGCAGAAAAAATGGCATGTTTGGTGTATGTGGATAATGGGAGGAATCTTCAAGGAAGGAATTTATGTGAAGTTAGAGACTCTATTCTCAGGATGACTGGGTTCTTAGAAGCGTAATGGCCTGGCTTGCCCTGGGTTGCATGATTAAAAATAAATCATGACTTTTTGAGCTCGCTTTTGGTCCAACAAGGAGATAAATTAGTTTTAATCTCGATTGCTTGTATATATGTTAATGATCTGTTTATTTTTCTCTCATTACACATGGGCTGGCAATATCATAGAGAGAGAGGAGGAGGAAGAAATATTTTTGCAATTGGACCTCGGATGTAACGTAATTTAAGTTTCCAATCCCCCCCCCCTCCACTTTTTCTCTTTTCTTCTCGATAATAAAACGTTGGCTGATACGCACCATATTATCTTCCTAAATTTCTGGATCATCTCCTTCTATTTCACTTTCCATGTATATCGTCTTGGCAATGTTTTTCCAGAGGGATACGCTAAGGACATTTCATATTCTGCTACTTTTTTCTCCTTTGTAAGGAATGCTTATTTTGTCGTGTTGGGGTAGTCATTGAGCAAAAGACTTAAAATCTCAGTCCCATCAAAATACGAGGGCGAGTTACAAACTCTTGCTTTACGCTCGTGATTTGTTTTTACGTGCAAGGGCTATAAACGAAAACACACAGGTTACATGCCAAGTGCTATACTCATTCTCTGATATAAAAGTTAATGTGAGATTATGACTTCTATTTGTGTCCATAATCAAGCATGGATTATTGTATATAGGTGATTACAGAAGTTTTGAGCTAAAAGGAGATCAAGAAAGAAAAAACCCAGGGGTGGAGGGGGCATATTTGTGAACACGCCCCATGTTTTTTTAATATATTTGATCCTGTATTATTTTGGCAAAAGTCTAGAGTTTTGAAAAAAAAATATGGGACCACATATTTATTAACACGGACCGTGTTTTTTCCTATTTTCTACCGTTCTCTTGTGTCGGTTATGTACTTCTATAAATAGATGTGTATGAAACTCTAACTATAAGCAGTACGCCATTGAACCTATCGAAACCATATCCTCTTGTATTCTCTCGTGTTTATAATATAATTGTATACTGAATGATATTGTGAGGATTATTTGATCCTCTTTGTAATGTATGTAGTAAAGATCATCCTTGTTTTCCAATTGTTACTGTGTTATGATTGTTATCTCAATTAGATCTTGGAATTTCTTGGTTGCTTGTTAGATCATGTACTAGGCATTCACATTCAACGAATGTTTTCCCTATAATTGGTATTAGAGCTTAGGTGTATGATCGATCTATACCGAGATGACATTTACAAGATTTAAAATTGAGAGATTTAATTGTTCTTTCAATTTTGGGATATGAAAATTGAAGATGAAGGTGATTCTTATTCAAAATAGACAGGAGAAGGCATTATCCGAAAAAGCGGAGAAGCTAAAAATAATGTTTGATGAGAATTTTGGGGATATTAATTTGAAAGCCCTATACACCATACAATTGTGTTTGTCAAACAAGGTTTTTTCAATAAGTGACTACAGAGATAAATGTTGTCGCCTTATGGTTGAATCAGTAATCCTTGTATATGACGACATCTATGACAAATTGTTTATTGTTAAACAGTCATCTTCATGATTTAAAATTAAGTGAGGCTCGGTCCTTGAAATCTCATCTTGATTAAGTTAACTCTATAGTTATTTATCTACATAATATAGACGTTAAATTAGATGATAAGGATCTGGCTATTATGTTGTTATATTCTTTGCCTGTTGCTTATAAATATTTTTGTGAGACCATATTGCATGGGAATAATTAATTAGTTCTTATAGATGTCAAGAATGCTTGGCTACAACATAAGTTGATTGAGAATTAATTGATTGGAGGATGTTTAGGTAACTCACATGGTGAGGGGCTTTTAGCAAGGCAGTTTGGTGACAAGAAGTCCAAATCAAGGAAAGATGGGTTCAATGTTATTGTTTGATATGGTTGTTGTAAGAAATGTTGTATTAGAAAATACTACCTCAATATGAAACCATTAGATACTATTAATGGTGTATCTGATGAGGGTGATGTTGTCATAGTTGAGGTACTGACTACCATAGATGGATATACTAGATTAGTTGATAGGTGAATTTTGGATTCTAGGTTCTCCTACCATGTTTGTCACAACAGGAGCTGGTTCTAAACTTACAACACTACTTAGTGTGGAGTTGTTGTCTTAGGAAATGATGCTTCATGCAAAATTGCTTGGATTAGGACCGCGAGGGTGTTGATAAATGATGGTGTGGTTAGGAAACTATCTAGTGTTTGTCATGTTCCTAAGATGACCAAGTGCTTGATTTAGCCATGTTCCTTAGATATCAAAGGCTTTAAGTGTTTCATTGAGAATGATACATTGAAGGTCGATAAAGAGATTGTGGTGGCAATTGTTAGCAAACAAGTCAGAACATTGTGAGAGCTTATTGGCACAAATATTGAGGGTGAAGTTAGGGTGACATTGAGAGTGTATGACCTAGATATTTCTAGTCTTAGGCCTATGTGGCAGGGACACGGGAGTATAAATGGTGTTGTTGGGGGTCCTTGTTTTATGACCCTATTACATCTAGATCTATTACATTCTTTGAGTTTGAATTTCTTCTTAACAAGAGGGTTGAGTAGGAGAGTCTACTGGGTACTTTAGACGAGGTGAAGGTTGTTTTTGATTTAGTTGGTATAAATTATTTTGATGAGGAGGAATCAAGGTAGCAGGTTAAGTAAGTGAGAATTACTTTAAGCAAAGTTGGTTATGCCTTGTATATTTCAATTAGTAGTATTGGTGTGTTAGAGCCGATGTCAGATAAAAAGGCTATTTTAGGTTCAAATTATGCTTTATGGTATTTTTCTATTGTTAATAAAGTGATATGGTCTCTTTGGTGGACTTATACATTAGTATGTGATGCTTCATTGGTTAATCTCTTATTATATGTTTATATTATGCTTGTTGCATCAAAAGATATATTTGAGGAGAATAAGCTAAAGTCTTTGGATGTGCCCAAATCCAAAGAGGTCATGGTGGCTTGCTTAGTCACTGGTACATACTTTGTATCTATGAGAATCTTGATGTACGATGTGATTAATATCGACCCTTGTATTTCTCATGTTGTGTGCGTGTGTGTGGTAAGTCTCTTAAATATACCTTGGTTAGGTTTGGTGTGGATTCTAAGGTACTTGGTGCACATAGTATTTGCTTGTATGAAGTATATGTTGTCGATTATTCTATTGACAAGTTACTTTGATCTTAGTTGTGGTTCTGATGATGAGAGCTACACCAGTATGCTAGTGTTCAACCTAAGAGGTTCAAGGGTTGTGTGTTTGGCTTGGAGCTATTAATGTTGTTTGGCTTGGAGTATTAGCTTATGAGGCATGGATGACACAAAGAGTTTCTTTTGATGTTAATCAAGTGTGCATGATAATGGAGCCATTCCTTGCATGTGTTCATTTGCCATGAAGGAATCTTTGGACCTAGGGGTTTATGAATATCTTTCGTGATCTCGTTACTTACTGTTACAAATATTATTTCAAGGTAGAAATTATAAGATCATAACTCATATTTGTGTATGCAGTCTAGCATGGATTGTTGAAAACATTTATTTGGAGAACTTCGGATCTAAAAAGAAATCAGGGGAGAAGACCTAAAGGGATCATATTTGTGAACACGACCTATGTTTTCTTGGTATATTTGGTCTTGAATTATTTTGACAAAATTTGAGAGTTTTAGAAAAAAAATTGTGCCCCATGTTTATTAACATGGAGCATGTTTTTTTTTTCCTATTTTCTACCATTCGTTTGTATTGGTTATGTACTTCTATAAATAGATGTGTATAAAACCCTAGTCATAAGCAATTTATCGCCAAACCTGTACAAACCTTCTCCTCCTGTATTATTTTGTATTTATGATAGAATTGTATACTAAGTGATATTATGATGATTGTTTGATTCTTCGTGTAATTACTAGTGATGTATGCATTAAAGATCATCATTGTTTCTCCAATTGTTATTGTATTCTAATTATTATCTCAATTAGATCTTAGAATTATTTGATTGCTTATTAGATCAGGTCCGAGGCATTCCTAGCTGGTGATTGTTTTCCCTATAGTCAAGGTAATTCTTAAGCCTTGAGAAATATATAATTATTATTTCTCCTAATTTTAGGGAGAATGAAGTTATGACCATACATTGGAGCAAGATTATCAAAATAAGGATTCTACTTAGGCACAATTGGTGATGCTTAGGCTCAAATTATAGCCCTAAAAATATAAATCATGTTTACTTGTATGTTATAAAGTACCAAACTTAAAGTAATTAAAATAACACAAAAATCATACTTTTAAATCTTCATGTTATCATTGAAGCCTTCTTTGTTAAGCTTTGCTACCTCACATTGCCTCCCCCTTAGCCATAGTAACCAACATCGTTGCCCCCCTTAGTTGTGTGAACTAGCATTGTTCCTCCCCTCCTTTTTATAGCAAGCATTGTCTTTCCTCCCCTCCTCAATCTAGAAAACATTATTGTTATACCCCTCCTTGTTGTGGCAAGCATGGACGTTTCTCCTCCTTGTAATGTGAGAGAGTGTTGTTGACATCGCCCCAGCATGACTTTATGTTGTTGTTGCCTGAATTAGCTTCCTCTTCCTCATTTATTTTCTAACCTTTTACTGAGTTGGTTTGGTTAATTTTTGCTATTTTTGTGTTGTGTTAGATGCTAATATATTTATTGTTGGGTTTTGTTTGCTTAGGTAATCTTTGAGGTGTTATAGAGAATACAACTTGTGTGCTTATTGTGTAGCTTGGATTTAAGTAAATGCAATCACTCTTGAGATGGTAGAATTTATGTGTGAGCATAATAGGTTGTTTAGATCTAGAATCATAATAAGATTTTTTTTATTATTATGCAAGTGTTAAGAAAAGCATGATAAGATGATAATATGCTCTTAAACAGTTAGTTCGTATGTTTGACTTACAACCAATTATGAAATATATGCATGCCAAGTATGTTAAGTGGTTAATGTGTGCATCTATAGGTTTTTTTTTACCTTTCTAAGATATAATTTTTATGCCATGTTAAAAATTCCATGATTATCATTGCATTTGTAGCTATTGTTTATATAAATAGAATAAAAGCATGCACACTTGATTAGGGTTAAAACTTGATAATTGATATTAACATATTCTAGGGTTAAAAATTCTTCGTTATGTGCACCATGATAAGGATTGCCATCTAAATGGTGTATCATCCTATAAATATGTATGTATGAGTTTCATGGAATAGATCACACATTAAAGATGTATGATTAGGGTTCGTACATGAAAGTTGCCAAATGCATGCATAGTAAAAAGTATAGTCAATCGCTAAGTTTTCAAATTACCTACGTATTAGAATATTATAAATTATTATCTTTTAGTCTTTTCATGACAAATTCTTATAATAATTGTATTTGGTATGAAATTGGGTAATAATGGTGTAATTAGAGTTTTGAGGGTATTCTGGTCATTTTTAACCTAATTTACGTAATGTAAATAATTGCATATAGAATAGCCTTAGTGTACTAATACATTGATCTTAATGTTGACTTTGACCTTAACTTGGATTGTTGATCTTAGAGTTGACTTGGATAATTGGTAATAAAAAAAATGGTTAAGTATAGAAATGAGAAATGTTGTGCAATATGTGATATTTGTGATCACTCTATAAAATATTAATGCTTAATGTGGAAGGCCTCAAGTTTGGAAATGGCTGCTCTTTAAGGATACCTACCCTAGAGACGAGGTATGAGTCCTTGATTTGAGTTTTGTTAGTATGTCGTTTTACCCCAATAAAGCCCTAGTCTACTTTATAGATGATCTACGGGCCCCATAGAGAGTATTGATACTAAAAGATTAGGTGTCATAGGTTTAGAGGATAGTGTGCCACCTTATGCAGTAGTATAACCAACGTGTTGTTATACCTCTAGGTTGAATGGTTGAGAGGGTACCATGATGCTTTGTGTTATGGTATGTTTGGGTATACCACAGTGTCCTTGGCTTGACTATATTCACTTGAGTAATTAGAAATGTAAGAAACTATTGTGTAATAATTTAAATAGATTATTGTGGTTGTGGTTTGGTAGTTGCCTCAATGAGCTACTTAGTTTGAATTATTGATTCCGTTGTTACCTTGGTGGCCTTCTCTGGTTTTTGGAATAGATTTGATTAGTCGATTTTGGTCATGGATTTGATATGGCTATTGTGTACTTTGAGATGATGTGAACTGGTTAATTATGATTAGCTATTAAGCATGAGACTCTGATGTTGTATATATGCCATGATTATTTTATGTTGTTATGGCATATGTTTTGTGCTTGGAGCATGTTTTCAAATTGTTATATAATTATGTGCAATGAATGTATGCTACCTCTTGTGAAGTATTGTGATTTACTTAGTACGAAGAAGTCGTACTGATACTACATTTGTAGATGACTATGTGAAGGTTATGGAGTGGCACAAAACGTATCAGAGTGGCAAGGATAAATGGATTCCATGGGAAGATGTCTCATTGTCGGAATGGACTTATGGGTCAATGAGTTAGGACAAACCGATGGTATATCTTTGGGTGTTAGTTTTTGTTGTAATCAATTTTCCTTTTGACTCATATAATCCTTTTTTTATTTTGATTATTATTGTGTATGGAGTATATTTATTAGTAACTATATATATGTTATTATCTCCTATTTTTGCTACTCTATGTTGGATCTAACTCGTTTTAAGCCTCGTCACTTGATATAAAAAAGGTGAGGGAACCAAATTTATACTAAATTTGGCGGTAACACCCACCATTATTTTTAGATTAAGGTTTCCTCAAAATAAAATTTTTAAGTAGTAAATTTAGGGTATTACAATTATATTTAATTTTAAATATGTGTATTTCTCATTATTCTTGTATTAGTAAAGGATGAATATTTATATCATAGAATATATGTATCCTTATAGAATATGTATTTTTTAACATTCACATGTGTATTTTCTATATATGTTTTAAATATATGAATATATATGTCTATTTATAGAGAAATTTTGGAAAATAATATTAGTAATTTTTTAAAATAATTTAAATTAAAGATAATTAATTTAAAAAATTTATAAAAAAATGATGACATCGTCATAACATGACCTAATAGCATGGTGTTTTTGAATTTAAGTGATAAGACACAAATCTCTAAAAGTCTAGTAAACTCACACCACATCACTCAAAATGGTGTAGAAAATGAAAATGTCATAAAAATATAAACTATAAACATAATAACAACTTATTTATTAGTTTGATGAAATTAAAAATTGATTGATACTTCAATGATCCATTTTATGGTTGCATAAGATAAAGGTATAGTGTTTTGTAGCATCATAAACATATTCTAGTATTCACCAAGTCCGTAGTCAGTATCTAATTTTATTGGTATGCCACATACTATGAGTGTTAAAATTAAACATATGTCTGATACTTATACTTCATATGTTGAATAATTTCTTTCTTCATTACAAAATAATAATAACGAACTCAATAAGTTGTCATTTACATCTATATTAGACATTTATATTAATACAACAAAAGGAATACTTTAAAACCTCACCATTACTCTGTTTCTAGATAGCTACAAATGCTATTAAATTCATTAATTTTGTATAAATGCTTAATTTTGTTTGTGGTCAAATTTTACTATTAATTACAACAAATAAACTAATCTCATTATGACGTTTAACTTTACAATATCATTAGCAAATTTACAGGAGCACTCAACATATGTTAATAACCTAGTCGTATCAATAAATACATTTTCATTGACTAAACTCTATATTACATTTAAGAGTCTTCAAAAAAAAAAGGTCAAATCTACAAGCATAATAATAAATATATATGGAATGATAATTATATCAACTAAAAAGCACAATATCAAACACAACCTATAGTTTAACTAAATTACGCCAAATGTAACAATATATTCATAACTTATAAAATTGTGGATAAAAATCCTATATAAAATCACAAAATGTTAGCTGAACACAAAAAATAGATAAATGATTATGAACTTAAAGGCATAGATGAAATTAGTGGATGAGAGTGTGAGAGTGAAATGTAATGTGTAGATCTAATAAAAGAACGAGTTGAAGATGAAGTTTGCGAGTTTAAGAGAGAGTTGAAGATGGAACTATCGAGTTTGGGATGTAAAGAGAAAATGAAAGAAGATGAAGTTGGGTGTTGGCATGAAGAAAATTGGTCAAGATTTAAGGCCTAGGAAATATGCCTACCTATCAAGCATGTATACACTAGACATTTATATATATATATATAAAAGGTCTTTAATAAATTAACTTATGTTGTTGTCTTTAATGAAACACCCCTAATTATCAGACGTGTTTACTCTTGACACAAAATAGATAAAAAAAAATACAACATTAGCTTGGGTTAAACGGGGGCTATTTTGATTGCTTTTAGAGAGGAGGGATATATTGGTATTTGATAAACTCAAAAGGGGTATTTCGGTATTTGGTTTAGAAGTATCCATTTCTTCTGCCCATAAATCTTCATTTTTATGCCTATCATTTACTTTTACATTTTATTGTAATTGTAGAATCAATTTAAGGATTCAATCATTGGAGTGTTTGATCCTATCTTCTGCATTAGGATAGCTGATTGTTTGTGTGTCTGTCATCTTAATAGCTAGCTGACATATTGAGTTGGTGATTCCTTTAATATCCCTTAATTAGTAATCGATAGTGAAGGATTAAAAAAATTGATAAGACTACTTATATCAACAAGGTATACATACTTTTTGAAAAACTTATCTTTAAAGTACTTCACAATTAAGTATTCTTGACTTCTTGTAATTTAAGGATGGTTGAACTCGCCGAGAGTTTTTTGAGATATATATGGTTTAACAAGAAAGCTCAAAAAGAATTGTATTGATATGTAGAGACATTCATCAATCCTAAAAAGTGTTCCAAGTAACTACCTGATGCCCTAGTGAGGCCGAGGCGTTACAAATAGTATTAAAGGAAAATTACGATTGGAAACTGAACTTTGATGAGTCAATCAATCGCTTAGTAGGAAAATTCTTGGGATAGACTATAGTAAGGAAATAATTGGTTGATGCACGATGAGGATATTACGTTCTTGAGGAGGGTTGTATGTAATACCCATAAATTTGTGGTGGATATTATAGGCTTAAAAAGATTGATAAAACTACCTAGATCAACAAGATGTACATTTTTTTTATAAGAAACTTATCATTAAAAAACTTCACACTTAAGCATGTTTGACTTGGATTAATTTATGGATATATAAGTGACCTCTTAGGAAGTTTTTTGATATGTATATAAGTTGATAAAAAAAAATTTACCCTCGAAAAGTCTTGTGTTGATATATGAGACCAATCATCAATCTTTAAAAGTACTCCAAGTAGCTATCCATGTATTACAATCCCCAACAAGCTAGTAGGTTTTGTGTCTTTTCTTATTTAAAATCTTTCTTTCCGCTAATCATAAAAATTATTGGCAACATTTCATCTTTTGTTCTGTAGTTTCCATCTATAATTCTTACACTATACTTTTTCAAACCAAATATATTTGTACCACCTAGCGTCAGACCAAGCATGGTTCCTATCACTTGAGGAAAACTATTGCCCCAGAACATAATGTCATAACTATTGCACTAAATTATGAATGATACTTTTTCACTAAATTCTTTGTTGATCATAAAATTTATAGATGAAGCATGTTTTGTATTACTTTATCTTCTTATTTTTATTAGTAAATTAGAGCAAAATAAGGTTTTTTTTTAAAAAAAATACTTGAGATGATATAAAACTTTGGACAATCTAAACTTTCTCCTATATTATAGTCACACAAACATTATCCTAAGTTTAATCGCCAAATAACCCTACTATAAATTGCTTTCCTAACATTAATTGTCTATAACTATTTAAAAATTAATTTTGTCTTTGCTTTTTGTCCCATAACATTAAAAAAAAAATACTTACACGATCTTCCTCTCTTTCTTCATCCCCCACCGTTACCTTCTCTTTCTTTCACCTCCATTGTGTGTCCTTAATATGGAAACGTTGTTGTGATTGGAGGAAAAACGTGGGTCACTGTCTTATGACATTATGCATCCTAAATTTAAATTTCATATCTTTTCCCTAAATTAGGCTCATATAATTTCAATTTTCACTTTTGCAATAATAATAAAAAAGATACATTGGAGAATATTAATGTTAAGTAGGACATGGTGGAAAAAGAAGGTGTTTTCAAGATGGACGGAATATATTGCGATCGTTCAGAGGTACATCGTGAATTTAATTTTGTTGTTATTATACATTTAATTTGTTAATTTTCAAATATTTGTTCACTCAGCTTGTGTTTTGCCAAAAGAGAGACGACTAACATTTTATTTTTATACGTAACTTTTTTCAAGGAGGTGAAGATAAATAACGCGGTTTGTGGTCAAAAGAGAGGGACGGGCAACTTGATAGAAAAATATGAAACTTTCAAAAGACAGTGATTAATTAATCTTTTTAGCGAAGTCTTGAGCCATTTAAGTATACATAAAAGAGAAACAATAAATAAATAAATAAAAAGATAAACCGTTATATGATTGGAAGAGTAAACGAGAAGCAAGTGATCTTATTCGAAAATGATAAACTCTCTTTTATGACAATCACTGTCTACCCTGCCCTGCAAGTACGCACTGAAATAGAAAGAAAAATAGTTAATTATCCATACGGACAATGAGAACCGCCTCATAAATTTATAAGAAAGTGGTTGGAACATGATTGTCTGAAATTCTCAAATAGATAAAGGCAAAAAATAACATTAAAACTTATTTAGTACGGGAAATTAATTTTTTTTATACATGAAAACTACATGTTAGTCTTTTTTCTTTTTTTTTTTCCCATTTTTTTTACAACTTTTGTATACAATTGTCTTATAAAGTGTAGATTCTACATATAAAATCCATATATCTGTAACCTACATTTTGTGAAAGGGTTATAACCTTACTCTTAGTTAAAATACTAATAAAATGGTTAAGTAATATATCAAAATTTGTAATACCATTTTTTTTTTTTAAGAAAAGACAATAAATGCTTATCTATTTACCCAAGAAGCGATGCTTAGCAAATTCCTGTAGAATATTCTACGGTCTATTACTATATACTGCGAGAATCGATTCATCAATCCTATAAATTAATAAACTTTTAATAACATAAAACAAAATCTCTAGCTAATTTTTAAGATCTCAATGCAGCATGCCATCGCACTCGAATTAAGAAAATCCTGATGAAGAGGTAACAACTTTAAATTCACTCAAATAGTTATTTTATTATTTATTATTATTTTTTAAAAAAAAACTTCTCAGAGGGGAAAGTATTGCTAGGTACAAACCAATGAGTATTATATAAAAGAAACAAAATCTTGAATTAAAATGACTAGATCTTGGTGAAGGAATATCTTGATATATATTTATTCGTGTGACAATGATCGGAAATATTGCTGGCGTAAGGAAACAAATGTACGTACATTAGAGGCTTCCAAGTGTCGTGATCTCTAGCAAGCGAATAACAAATTCGAAGGATTCCATACTCTTCAATTCTATCTTCTTCTTTTTTTAGGGAAAAATTTCGGTCGTCTACAACATATATAACTATATGCGTGTTGCCATCATCCGAAAAAAGTATGAAGTTGTTAGTCTTCGGAAAAGGGTACACCTACCAACCAACATAAAATTAATATCTATGGGCTGCGAGCGAGAAAACTAACCTGCAAAGCCAGAATATAGTACTATTATACTTTTATCTCTTCAAAGCTCTCCACTGGATGTGGATGACTTGTTCAGTATATGCAGTTAGAAACTTGCTATTCGAAAATGGCAATTCTGGCATTCATGCCTCCTCATGATCGTCAAAATGAAATAAGGAAAGCCGAAACACGAGTATGGATAGCTCGGGGCGCTCGATGATTTAGATCGTAAGGAACTCTGAATTCAGGGAATAAGTTAGAGCGACTTCAAAGATTGTTAAGCCTGTCTGATAACCATAATATTTCATCAAGGGTAATATCTGTTTTCTTAAGTTTTCATATTTTGGTTAATTTTTTTCTTACTACTATTTCCGTAATAAAAAGAAATTTATCATATCAATTTACACAATTTTTAAGAAACTAATAAAAATAGTCTTAAAATTATACTTACATTCTTCATTAAAAATTAATAAAGCATTTAATACATATGTAATTAAAACAAAGTGAAGATAAATTAGAAAGTCAACTTTGACTTTTATAAAATAACTTTATTTTTATATAAAATTTTAATGATAAAATAATTTTCTTTTTTATACGAAGAAAATAGTTTCTTACTCGTGTGGGATATACTTTGTCATATAACACTAAATAGGAATTTGAATGTAAGGACAGAATCCATATAAATAATTTGAAGTTTCTTAACATGAGGGGCTATAATAGGTTACAAATTATTGGAAACCTCTTTGTATACAACATTAGCCACGGAAGTGGAGTAAACATAATCATTGCCACAAAGCAAAATCTTAAGACCTAGTAACTCTTGAGAAAGCCGCACAAAGCTAACCATGGGTAAAAATAGGAGTTTTTTTTTCCGGGATAATCATTTACAAATTATTTGAAGCTGCACGTATATATGATAATTTATACCAACTAAATCAAATAAAGTGCTACTAAGTTGCATGTGTACAGGATAAATAAATGGCAATTTTTAGTGGCAAATGGTTTATGAACATAAATGCTAGCTAGCTACAACTTTACTTAAGAGCGAGACTGCGTAGTTAGAAGCACGCATACCAAATAATTCTGCCGTGGAAATTCCTGATCCGTCATCATCTGTAAAGGAATGGAAAATGACACACACACACACACACACATATATATAAGTCATCAAAATCTAAAAAATAATTAAATTATTTTGACATATTACATTCTACTAGCTACCTTCATCGTCATCTGAATTATAATGGACATCTTTGTGGACTTGGTATCCTACAGTCGGTGCCATTGTACTTGAAGATGGTACCATGTCAACTGTACTTGAAGATTGGTTGCCTAACATTAATTTTTGTTAAGTAATAGTGTCACTGTTCGATAGATAACAAGTGATAGTACTGTCAAGTTCTTTAGGAAACTATCCTCTGGTAATTACAGAACTGCTTAAAATATAAAAAATTGCTAAATCTACCGAATGATTGCACGCCTGGCGCTTAAGAAGTGTTGATTAAATATTCAAATGCATGCAGAATTGTGGAAATATGTTTGATGTTCTCATATACTCAATTTATTAAGCCCTTTACCAAAGAACCTTTTTCCCTTCCAATTTTGCTTTGGTCTAAGGTCTCTTGCATTTGTTCCGAGCGTTGTGTCACGTGCTCAGAGGTTTCGGTCCCAGCGCCCCTGGCGAGGCCAGCATCCCACGTTACGAACCGCCGAGCACCATGCCGAATATGCGCAACATCCCGCAATAATAACACGAAGAGATGCATAAGAGGGACACCGAGTCGTACCTGAGACATAACATCGACATTAGCAACCATCAGGCAACCAGGGAGCACCCATATCCGCATGGCTCATTGGCTAGATGCTTGGGGCAAGTCACGGACCGTGACATTCTCCCCCACCCAAAATCGCAAACGCCCTCGTTTGCACCACAGAGGGGTCCCAACATTGCTTCCCTGCATCTCAAGCGCTGTCCTCCTGACAGTCCTTCAACGCTCGCCCCATGTTGGGAAAACATCGTACAACTACCATACGTTGCCCCGCAAGGCTCGTAGTCCAACCAACATCTCGTACTCAACATAATTGTTGCGGCATATCCGACCCCATCGCAGCGACAAACCTGCGCGCCCGAGATCGACTCATCGCGCGGCCCTCAGCAACCCATTTCAATAGCCTGGATCCCACACCAAACCACGTCCACCAACACCCTTGTCAATGGACCCGTGCGGCACTCACGACCTCCCCTTGGCTTCACTCCTCCGAAGCCGGTCGTATCACAACGTGCCTCACACCCACGGCCTACCCACAATCCTTCGGGGTAGCCAACAACACGGCAAAATGCTTGCTGACTGACACGGGCAACGAGCTGCTCTGATACCACTTTGTCACGTGCTCAGAGGTTTCGGTCCCAGCGCCCCTGGCGAGGCCAGCATCCCACGTTACGAACCGCCGAGCACCATGCCGAATATGCGCAACATCCCGCAATAATAACACGAAGAGATGCATAAGAGGGACACCGAGTCGTACCTGAGACATAACATCGACATTAGCAACCATCAGGCAACCAGGGAGCACCCATATCCGCATGGCTCATTGGCTAGATGCTTGGGGCAAGTCACGGACCGTGACAGTTGGGAGTTAAACTTTAGTGAAAGGTAATGGAGAATCTTAGTAATCTTCCTTTAAATTTTCGTTATTGCGAGGCAAGTTTTTATTATCACTTTTCCTCTTTCCTTTCATTTCTTCGGATGAGAATCGTCTAGGAGGGTTAGCATTGCTGTTTTTTGTTTGAGATAATCATTGACCGGTTGTTGGAGGTCGCAGATTGCCTGAAGTATGAGGGTGGCTTCTCCTCTAAACAGTCGTTGTAGATACCCAGTCCACGACTACTACAGTCAGCAATGACGTTTATTGTAACCGTTTGTGGAAGATTACAAGAGCGGTGCAAGAGCCCATCAAGCTGCAGGACTGCACAAAAGATGTAGAATCAAACACGCCTCACTCGCTTCTCCCATTTCCGTTTGTTTGTCCCTAGTTTTCCACCTCCTGCATCGTGGAAACCGTTTTCACCTTACACGGCAGAAACGATCATATTGACCGAATTTTTAAGGGGGCATGAATCAAATTTTGTTTTAGGGGATCAAACAATTAACGGTATGATCGAAATTGGTCAATTGACCGACGCTTAAAATCTATTATAAATTTAAATAATCAACTATTGAAAGTCTATATCTCTCTCTATCAAAGTGAACGGTCAAAGATTGATACCACGAGGAAGACCACTATCGGTTGAAGATTCAAATTCTTCCTGGAGACGTGTATTAATGTTACAAAGGATGTGTAATCTTATTTCATAAAATGGGTATTCTTATACTAGTAGATGTGTATTTAATTCTTATGAAAGTAGTATATTTCTTTCTACATTTGTATGATGAGTAAAAGGATATGTATATTGTTTTTTAGAAAAATTATGTGTGTTATTGTTATACAAGATGTATGTTATATTATCAGTAAGAATGCACATTTATAAAAATGTGTATTCTTATCTAAGAAGTCGTATATTCTAATCATAAAAGATGTTTAGTATAGTATTAATAAATGTGTATTTGTAATCTAAAAGTTGTATACTTTTATTTTGAAAGGTGTCTTATTATCCTAAATGATGCATATTTATATTCCGGAACATGTGTATTTGTATATTCTAATATGTATAATATTATCTTAGATGATGTGTATAGTTATCCTACAACATATGTATTTATATACCGGAACCAGTGCATTTCAATCTTAGAAGATATGTACTAAACTATGTATATTCTAGAATGTGTGTATTCAAAGGTTTGTATTATATATTAACAAGTGTGTATTTTTTTTTCTACCTTATATATATATATATATATATATATATAATATATATATATTAAGAACATGCATGTCCTTATATCCTTTTTTTAAAACACAAATTTCATAAATATTATAAAACTATCACCGTTTTTCTACCATAAACCTACGGGTGGTAATCGAGTAGGGCAGGTCGAATTATAGCTGGTTGGATTATATGTATGCCATTTTTCTTCACGGGTCGGTTGTGGATCTAGTTCGGATTCAGGTTTGAGTTGTTGCAGATTTGAGTTATATTGGATTAACTTATCAGGTTGAATCGAGTTTGAATTGAGATAGTTTAATTTTGAATCGGATAGGGTTTAGATTATTTTAGATTAGCTAATCAGATTGGGTTGGGTCTATGGTTGTAAACGGGACAGATTTTATCCAAAATTCAATGGATTTTATTCGTCAGATACTTAAACAAATATGGATGATGGAAAAAAAATACCTGTCGAGTTCGGGTACGAATATGGGTATGGGATATTCATATCCATATTTGTACCCATTTACTAGATATATAATTACCCTTTTATCTTTAATTTTAAAATAAATATGGTATAACTTAAGGTCAATTTTGTTATTTGGTTTAACTCTAAATGGGTTTATCCGTCGGGTAATAGATTTATTCGTTGGATAATATTCCTTAACGGGCAAACGAATTATCCAACAAGTAACAAATATCCAATAGATGCGGATATGGATGTATTCATGGATACCTGTTTGGGGTACATGTATAAATTTTCATATTGAATACAGGTACAAGTATGAGTATAGGTGTACCTATCCTAAACCCGCTTCGTTTACGTCCTTATCAAGCCGGATTTGGGTTGAGTAAGCTTGTATTTAGGTGATTTCATATTTGAGTTAATTTCATGAGTTAGGTTTGGGTTAACTAAACGATTCAGGTCTTTTTAGGTTTTAATGAGTCGGGTTGGATTCGGGTAAAGCTAATATTGGATCGAATCACTTTGGATTTAGGTTAAATCGGATATTGATCACCAAAATTAATCTTACTCATTAACCTCGTAGGTAAAAATTAAGTTTAACTTTATGTAAGCATGTAATAAATAATGATTATTAATTATTTATTATTATGAATTTTTAATGTTGTATTTTTAATTGAAAAAATTGGTAATACTAGAATATCGTTGATGAATAAGTAGATTCACAATAAAAGTAAAAAAAAGTAAAATTTAAATAATTATACATTTTTAAAGGCTTTAAATAAATAATAAGACATTTTTTTATAACAAATTAATATTGAATATGGTTTTGTTGAATCAAGTCAGATTAACAGCGGATCAAGTTGATAATAGATTAGATTGATGGCGGATTACAGGTTGGAGTTAGATTGGGTAACTTATATTTGAGTCAACGTCGGGTTAGATTAGTTTCGAATAGATTTTTGGTCGGGTTAGGTTAGTGAATTTATCGAGTTTTATCGGGTCGGGTTTGTGTGGGTCATGTCAATTTTTGCCAACTCTATATACACTTAAAGGATGTGTATACTTGTCATAAAAGATATGTGTTTTTATTTAAAATCATGTGTAATTATATTGTAACTAATGTGTATTTTGTTTACAAATATGTTGCCATTACATATGCATGTAGAGGTGTCAATTGGGTCGGGTGGATCGGGTTCAGGTCAGGTCATAACGAGTCAGATTATTCTCGGATCTGGTCATTTAACTTTTGCGGGTCAGTTGCGGGTCTGGTTGGGTCTGGTCATTGCGGTTTCAGGTCATTTCGGGTTAATTTGTCGAGTCGGGTTAGGTTTGGGTTATGCAAATTTGAGTTCGGGTTAACTTGATTGGTAGGGTCAGGTTGGCTTTGGGTCATTTTCTAGTTCACATGACTAGTTAGGCTCGCCCGTTTGGGTCATTTTGTGCAATATGACGAGTTGGTCCCATTGGATTCGAGTTGTTTTGGGTTAACTTGATGGATTGGGTCATTTCGTGCAATTTGATGGATTGGGTTTGAGTAGTTACAGGTTAATTTGATGGATCGGGTCCGGTTGAGTTTTGATGGGTTGAGTCAAATTCGGGTTCAGGTAATTATTATTTATTATATTGTAAATAATGGAGACAATTATAAGATTACTAGTATAGATAAATGAAATAAGAATATTACATGCACTTTATTTTCACAAGTAAATAATAAAGATATTTATAAAATTTAACAATAAAAAATATTGCATGATTTAATCTAAGAAAGATGTTTATCATTTATTTGATTGCTTAAAAAAAGATAATTTTATAAAATAAAGGTGATCATGATATGACTATACGATGTATAATTATCATTTATTACATTATAAATATTAGAGACAATCATAAGATTACTAGTACAAATAAATGAAATAAGAATAATAGATGCGCTTTATTTTTAAAAGTAAATAATAAAGATATTTATAAATTTTAACAATAAAAAACATTGCATAATTTAATCTAACAAAGATATTTATCATTTATTATCATTTATTTGATTACTTAAAAAGAGTTAATTTTGTAAAATAAAGGTGATTATAATATGACTATACAATATATAATTCTCATTCATTAAATTGTAAATATTAGAGACAAAGAGATTACTAATACAGATAAATGAAATAAGAATATTAGATGTGCTTTATTTTTACAAGTAAATAATAAAAATATTTATAAATTTTAACAATAAAAATATTGCATGATTAAATCTAACAAAGATATTTATCATTTATTTGATTAGCTAAAAAAAGATAATTTTATAAAATAAAGGTGATCATATTATGACTATAAAATGTATAATTATTATTTATTATATTGTAAATATTAGAGACAATTATAAGATTACCAGTATATATAAATGAAATAAGATATTATATGTGCTTTAATTTTCACAATTAAATAATGAAGATATTTATAAATTTTAATAATAAAAAATATTGCATGATTCAATCTAACAAAGATATTTATCATTTATTTGATTACTTAGAATAATTGATTACTTATAAAAATATATAATTTTATAAAATAAAGTTGATCATAACATGACTATACAATGTATAATTATCATTTATAATATTATATATATTAGAGACAATCATAAGATTACGAGTATAGATAAATGAAATAAGAATATTATATGTGATTTATTTTCACAAGTAAATAATAAATATATTTATAAATTTTGAAAAATAAAAAATTTTGTGTGATTCAATCTAACAAAGATATTTATCATTTATTAACATTTGTTTGATTACTTAAAAAAATATATAATTTTATAAAATAAAGGTGATTGTAACATAAATATACAATGTATAATTATCATTTATTATATTATAAATATTAGAGACAATTATAAGATTACTAATACATATAAATGAAATAAGAAAATTAGATGAACTTTATTTTCACAAGTAAATAATAAATATATTTATTAATTTTAAAAATAAAAAATATTGTGTAATTCAATCTAACAAAGATATTTATCATTTATTTGATTACTTAAAATATTTGATTACTTAAAAAAATATAATTTTATAAAATAAAGGTGATCATAACATGACGATATAAGGTATAATTATCATTTATTACATTGTAAATATTAGAGACAATCTTAAGATTACTACTACACATAAATGAAATAAGAATATTAGATGCACTTGATTTTCACAAGTAAATAATAAAGATATTTATAAATTTTAACAATAAAAAATGTTGCATAATTCAATCTAACAAAATATTTACCATTTATTATGATTCATTTGATTACTTAAAAAAATTATAAAATAAAGATAATCTTAATATGACTATACAATGTATAATTATCATTTATTATATCGTAAATATTAGATCATAAGATTGCTTGTTTGTGCCTTGAAGGTTATTTTGATTTTTTTTTATCTATATAGCCTATAGGTTGTAAATTGTAAGTTTATAATTTATACATGAATTATGGATGTTATCAAAGAATTTCCTGGATCATTTAATTTTTTTAAGTTATTATTGGGTATAAATATTGCTTGTTGGCTTTTGTGGGTAATAAAAGACACTACTATTCTCTTATATTGAGAGTTTTTTTAAATAGATGAATATAATGGAAGACTTTTTGGAAATTATTTTGCAGGCTTGCAACTGGATGTTTACCCTTTTTTTTTGGTTTTTTATTTGTCAATAATATATCTTATTTGTTAAGGAAGATGTTGGAAAATTTTAAAAGATATTATCATTTATCAAGTTAAATGAGTTTGCTAATACATAAAATATTTTATTTTATTTTATATAAAAACATGGAGTAATGATCAAAATGATTCGAATAACAAATTGATACTTTTTAGTTGTTAACTTGTTATCCATTTCATAGATGATGAAACTAGGGAAAAAATGTTATTTTATACCATAAGTAATAACATATAGTATAATAAATCAATAATTTACTAGTTGAGTAATATTAATGATTATGTGTATAAGTTCATTTGATATTATAGGATATGTGTATGTTTATAAGTTATGAACTTATAAAAGTAGTTAGACAAAGAAGATAAAAGATATTAAAAAAAATATCTAATATATATTTTCACCATAAAAATTACTTAAACTCATTAACTTCGTAAGTAAGTACTATGTTGATTTCATATAAGCATGTAATTAAAAATATGTTATTAATTGTTACTTGTTTATTAAATTATTATTATGACTTCTTAATGTTGTATTTTTGTATTGAAAAATTTATTTGGATATCATTAATAAATAAGAATATCAAGGGTAAAAGTTTGAAAAATAAGTACAATTAATAAAATACTATATTTTTAAAAGTTTTAAATAAATACTAAAATATCTATAGCTTATTATTATAATAATGGATTTTGGTATCTGGTGAGGTCAACGTCGGGTCGGATCGGGTTAATATTAGATTGGGTCAACGTTAGATTGGATCGACATTGAATCGGGTCAACTTCGGGTCGAGTCGATAGCGGGTTGAATTAATGGCGAGTTGGGTCTATGACGAGTCATGGGTTAAGATCAAGTCGAGTCGGGTCCGGGTCAAGTTAATTTTTATTGGGTCAGTGTTGGATGGGGTCAATGCCGGGTCGGATTTAAATCGGATTGGGTTAACTTTTGCCTATATTTTTACCTATTTTTCCTAATTCCTGCTCCTATCTTCCCTAATTTCGGAACAATCGATTCTCAGTCTCTTAATGGACTCCTCCAACTACCTCCATCAAGAAATGCAGGTTATTCAAGAATCTCCCATGGATCAAGCCAGAGATAAACCGTCAGCCGAACCTAGTCCATCGTGTTTAAGGAATCTATTCTCAAGTTCCCACTCTGTGACTTCGTATCAACTTGAAAATCATTTCCAAAACCTCCTATTTGAGGTTGAATCAGATGCAAAAGATGATAGCCAGGATGAAGCAACTCTCAAGCTTTCTAAGGATCTTTAGCGTAAGCTATATGAGCCTTGGCTTAACTCACTTATCGTAAAAGTTGTTGGACGACCAAAATCACTGGATAATACGCGTATTAGATTGCCAAATCTTTTCAAACCGCAGGAATCGTTCGATGTTATCGATCTTGATTATGGGTTCTTTATTTCAAAGTTCCAGTCATGTGGTGATCAATAAAAGGCCCTTAGCAATAGCGTGTATTTAATTAACAGGAAGTTTGTTTCTATAAGATTATGTGAACCTAAGTTTAATCCTGCAACATCAATCGTTGATGCAACTGTTGTGTGGCTCAGAGCTTAAAGACTCCCGTTTGAATATTATGACTCGGTATTATTAAAGAAGCATTGGCAGTTTAATTGGACAAGTGGGTTGATGTTTATACTGCCCCTAGTGATCGAGGTAAATTTGCACGATTTTGAGTCCACGTTCAACTCAATCAGCCATTGAAGAGAAGAATTACGTTCGGCGATCAAGTTTTTGATCTATGACATGCAAATATTTCCAGACTGTGTTTTAACAGTGGATGCATTAGTCATACTACTAATCTTTTCCCCCTCACTTATTTACAGAATGTAGGTCCGGTGGATGACTTGGCCAAAGTTCGGGGAACTCAGGAAACACATAAGGATGCTCACAATGAGCCATAATCAGAGTTTAAGAGAGAGGGAGAGAGAGAGAGAGAAGGTTATAGGTATTGGATAATTGTTCAGCGACGTAAGCAAACCACTGCCTTGGCAAAGAAGCCATCTATCAATGTCAGTGGTAATGCAAAATTGGTGCTAAGCCTGCCTAGGGTTCTAATGCTGCTAGAAATCATAATCATGATATCTACCTCAAAAAGGTAGCCAACTCATCCAAAAACCAGTCTCTTCCGACAGATCCCTCTGTCAAGAATTTCTGTTCTCGATTATCGTTAGATTTGGCTATAAAGAAGGCAGGATCTAGACCTTGCATGCTAACCAGGTGGCAGATAAGGTGAATCAACTATGTTATGGTAATGGAGCACTTTCCTCGACTGATAATACTCAATTTATACCACACTTCTCCTAGTCTAATTAAACAAAAGCATGAGCTTCCTGCTTATACTTCAACAAAATCAATTACAAATCTAACAGAGATTACTTCCAATAACTCCCAACAACATTTGGCAAGCGGTTTCTCGTCTTCCTTAGAAAATACCAGCAAGGATCAATCCAGTGACCAACGACACTCAGGCTCATCGGATTTGGCATGTAGCAGCCCTATAGCCACTGGAAGTCACAGCAGAAGATCTTCAAGCTGCATGCTCTCATCCCATTCCCACCCACCACTGGTATGTACACGTGTTTAGGAAAAGGGCGTACGTGGTTGAAACCCAAAATGATAGTTCAAATGGTCCCGACTTCGGCTCACTTACTGAGTACCAAAATTTCACATAGGAAGAATCACTGGTGCAGGGTGTACGAAAGGATCCAGCTATAGATATTTGCTCAAATGGATGGAGAAGACTCATGAACGTCCCAGTGACAGATAAAGACTTTCTTACTCCTTAATTTGCGAACCTCCTTTACCTTCAAGGGGAATTGATCGTGGCATAAAGCTACTATACCCGTGGGTACTTTGTGCGTCAATGAGCTTGACTCTAGTATCTCCCAGATTCTGCAGCTGTCAGTGGCCATTCATCCTCACCCGAGGGACACCTTTTGCTTGGAACTGGAGGATTCGCCACCATCGATCTCCGGGGCTACTCGAAACTTGTACTTTGTCTATACCAAGCATTCGAGAACTAGATCGGAGAATACGGGCCCTCCATTTTTAATCTGATGGAAACGTGACCAGGCCCAAGCTTTAGGTAAATTAGGCCTAAGGTTAGAGCCCAAAAATTCTTGACGAAATGGAATGTACATGGGGTGGCAAGTCCATGATTCAAAACCGCATTCGAGAACTAGATCGGAGAATACGGGCCCTCCATTTTTAATCTGATGGAAACGTGACCAGGCCCAAGCTTTAGGTAAATTAGGCCTAAGGTTAGAGCCCAAAAATTTTACGACCCCCAACTTTTGGTTGTGTTATATGTATATGTAGAGAGAAAAAAAAAACAATAAAAAACAAAAACAATGATATCACGACTTGAGCTGGCGGTAGGGAGTAGGGACTGATCTCATGATATATTTTTTTTCCATGACTTTCATGCTGAAAGGCCGCCAAAACTGCTGACTAGGCTTTAACTTTCTGAAATTAAAAGCCCCAAACGTATCATGGAGGCCCCTATTTTATTATTATTATTAGATAAACCAAGATTTTGAACGATGCGCGAGGCTTATGAGGTCGGTGGCGGAGCCAAATTTTTAAATTTATAACGTCTTTATATAATAATAATAATAACAATATTAATTTTATATATTTTATTAACCATAATTAATATATTTAAAAATAAATTTAATGTGTGCGCTAAAAAAATAATATAATTTTATAGAAATGCCTCACCAAAATATTATTCATACAACTTTAGTGTATATATTCATGAGTTAAAAATTTAAGACTTAAACCAAATTAGTTGAACAAAATAGTACAAAAAATTCATACAGCTTATGTAATATTTAAGGAGGTATACTTACAGATATTGAGATCAAAATTTGAAGATGTAAATTTTTACTTTCAAGCGGCCTATTAATACATTCAATATGTGTGTGTATGTGTATATATAACATATTTTTTTGATGATATATTAACATCTTTATGAATATAAAATTAATTTACACTGTGGCAAACACTTATGACAGTTTTTTGGCACAGTGGGCTTCGCAGGATGGCTATGGGTTTTCTGCAAGCACATACATTCGAGAAGAAGCTGCTCGTGCTATCAACATACAAATCTAAGTATACCCATCTCAAGTCCCCTGGATTTTTATATATTTATGCCTTTCCCAAATTATCTGAACGAATGTTTTTATGGGATTAATTCATTAATTAACTTAGCTGCTGATATCTCGAGTCCCTGGGCTGTCATGGCGGACTTCAATGATATAATTGAGCCTCATGAAAAATTAGGCGGCTTGCCACCTAATTCTAGCCGTATAGATAAATTCAAAATTTGCATGCAGCAATGTGGTTTCATTGACCTTGGATAACAAGGTCCTAAATATACTTGGGCATGTAAATGTGATTCATGCCCCCATTGTCATGCAAAGATTCGAAAAGGCATGGGCAAATAGTGACTGAATAATTAGATTTCCTGATACATATGTTAAACATTTATGGTTGGTAGGATTAAGGTAAACCTAAGTTAGGTAACATAATATAGGTGTACCTAGATTAAGTGAATGAAAATGAATATTTTAGAATATTGAATGGATATTTATTAGGTTAATCCAGGTGAATAAGTCATGACCTTGTTTATTTTGAGGTGATTGGAGGTAAATAGATAATTTTTATTAACAAACTAACCTTGACCTCCTTTAACCGCCAATTTAGAGATTAACAATTTAGAGGTGAATAGAGGTTAATTTTTAATCAAATCTAACCCAGGTTAAGCTCCAAAAAAAAGTTGCTAAACAAAATTAACTTAAAAAATCATCTCAAATAACCTCCATTAACCGCCATCCAAATGCACCATTAGTGAGGCTTTATTCGAATCATCGACCCATTTTACTTAATTTGGATCACACGCAAGAGCTTGCTATTTTTCCTCACAAACCTTATACAAAAATAGCCCATTTGAGTTTTAGAAACACTAAAACAACCCACCGGTCAAAAAAATTAACCAAAATAACCATTTTTCTTAAATGCATTCATCGAGTTTGAATTGGAAAATCGATAATGATTACACTAAATTGATTTTTGCTCCTTCTTAGATGCATTCATCTCTTCCTTTTTTTTTCTTTTTTTTTTAACTGATGAAAGCATGAACAAGAAGATGTTATCTAAGAAGGTGAAATTTTCTAGGGATGATAATTAAACAAACTTTATCTAATCCCTTGTTGGGTTTCTTCGATGAATGTGTAAATGGCTAGGGCTATAAATTAGCCTAGTTAGGATAGGATTGGACTCGACTCATTTAATAAATGGATCTAAAAATAAGGCTCAGGCTAATCTCACTTTTAAATTAGCTGAGTTGAGCTAACTTGTGAGCTTTTGTGGTAAACGAGTTGAGTTCATTAGTTTTTATATTGTAAATGCTATAAGAAAACTCTTTTATAGCAACAACACTTTTGCAACGACAATACTTTGTGGTTGCAAAAAATGTCTTTTGGCAATAACAATTTTATGACGTTACAAAAAGTTGTTGCCAAAAATAATTAATTTATATAGTGATTATTAGCAAATGTTTTACAACGACATTTGTTGTTGCAATATATGTGATAGTTTATTAGCAACGACTTTTATATGTTTCAATATACAAAAATTTTTTACGGCAACTTTTTTTTTGTTGCAAAATGTTGATTGAATTTATTCCAACGACTATACTTGTTGCAAATATTTAGATTATTTTAATGCAATGATATGTATATGTTTCGCAACAATATTTTTTGTTGCAATATATGTGATGGTTTATTTGCAATGATATTTATATATTGCAATATATAAAATATTTTTGCAATAACTTTTTTTTGTTGCAAAATGTTAATTGAATTGATTGTAACGACTATATTTATTAAAAATATTTAGATTATTTTAATGCAATGACATTTATATGTTTTGCAACGATATTTGTGGTTGCAATATATGCGATGGTTTATTTGTAACAATATTTATATGTTTACAACGACTTTTTTTTGTTGTAAAATATTGATTGGATTTATTGAAATGATTATACCTGTTGCAAATATTTAGATTATTTTAATGCAATGATATTTATATGTTTTGCAACGATATTTTTTGTTGCAACATATGCGATTGTTTATTTGTAACGACATTTATATGTTGTAATATATAAAATATTTTTGCAAGAATTTTTTTTGTTGTAAAATATTGATTGGATTTATTGCAATGATTATACTTATTACAAATATTTATATTATTTTAATGCAATGACATTTATATATTTTGCAATGATATTTTTCATTGCAATATATGCGATAGTTTATTTGCAACGATATTTGTCGTTACAATATGTGTGATGGTTTGTTTGCAACAACGTTTATTTTTTGCAATATACACAACGTTTTTGCAACAGCTTTTTTTTTGTCGTAAAATATTGATTGAATTTATTGCAACGACTATACTTGTTGTAAATATATAGATTATTTTAACGCAATAACAAGTTGTTGTAAAAAGCAAATATCAATAATTTTATTGCGATGTCTATACTTTATTTTCATTGCCTTCTCTAACTATCAATCTTACCGCCATTGTGTTAGCTTCGTCTAGTTATATAGATTGGATACGCCAATTTGTCTCGACGTCCATCAGCTTAATCAAAGCCCTAATTGCCGAGCAGAATTCAAGTAAGTTTTCGTTCAATTTGATAATATTTTCTTGATATATATTTTAAGAATTATTTTTTATATTTTTTGGTTATATTGATTTAAGTGGGACATATTTATATGGCATATTTTATGGACAGTAATTAGAGGTTTCACATGTCATTTATTGCAATGGTGTTTAAACAATTTTATCGTGCCGTTGCAATTGTATGTTTTTGTAGTGAAAAAGATGGTTATTGAATTTTAAGTTCAAATTTTGGCAAAGACTTTATTGTTGCAATTTTTTTTTTGGTAATGATAAAGTGTAATATCCCCGAATTTAGTGGAATGTTATAAGGATCGATATGACTACTTATATCAATATAATATACCATCCTTTTGATGATTATGTCCTGAACTCCATAGTTAAGTGTATTTGCCGTGGAGCAATTTTCATGATGGGTGACCCTCCTGGAAAGTTTCAGAAAGTACTCGTGTTGATCTGTGGGGTTAGTCGATCAATCCAAAAGTGTTCTATAATAGTCCTTGCACTTAGTCGATTAATCCAAAAGTGCTCCACTATAACCCTTGCAGTTCTTGTGGGCCTAGATAGCTACCAAGTGGCCTGCGTGCTCATTTCGACTCGAGGTGTTAAAAATGTATGGGTCTCAGGTGCTATCAGGTGGCCCCTATGTGGTCATATTGACTCGGGATATTTTGCAATATTTTGTTCCTAAAGTATATTCAATTTTTTACAACGACATAAACCATTGCATTTACTATGTTTTTGCAACAACAAATATTGTTGCTGTAATATATATATATATTGGCAACAACGTTTGTTATTGCAAATAACAAGCTTTAGCAATAGCATAATTTGTTGCCAAACTACAACCAATTTTTTTTCAATGACATAAGCCATTGCAATATATAAACACATATAGTTAGGGAAAATAATGTATTGCAATGATATTTATTTGGCAACATTAATTTATGTTGCATTTAGTTACTTTTTTGTAACTACCATTGTTATTGCTTTATTTTTTTTGCAACACCATGACGCTCAACAACTCCGCAACAACAAATATCGTTGCGATATATATTTTTTTGCAACGACTTTATATCTTTAGCAATAAAAAACATCATTGCTAAAAATGGATTTTTTTTTATAGTGAAATGAGCTAAGATCCAAATTTTTTATTCTTCAGCTTGGTTTATTTGTTAAACAAACTTAAAAATAATGATTGAATTTGGCTTGTTTAGCTTAATAAACGAGTTGAGTTAAGTTTAGTCAAGAAAGCTCTCAAGCTATTTCTATTTGCTTACAATCCTATAAATTCATATGAATAAACAAATTTGGAGGAAGAAAAAAACATATATGTCGAGTTTGGGTACGGATACGGGTAAGGGATCCCCAAATCCGTACCTATACCTCATCTATTTATCCGATATAAAATTATATTTTTACCCTTTATTTATATAACCTACAATATATTTTATGGAAAGTAGAAATATAATTAAACCCTGACAATCTAAGTATTTAATTCTAACATGGAAAGTTTTTTTTATATTAAATCCAATAGGTTTTACCCATTAGATGTGAAAAAATATATGGATGGAAAAAATATATGTCAGATTTTAATAGGGATATGAATATATATATATATTATCATATTTAGATAATATATGATCCTAATTATAAAAGTTGTATAAAATTGAGGTTTCAGAAATCTAATTCGGTTTCTGAAATATTCAATATGACATTTAGAATATTCAATTAATTTTTTGTTAAAAGGATACATGATATCTAGAATATTCAATTTTTTATTGGAATATTCAATCTAAAAAAATTTATAATATTTTGTTGATTATTTCAACAACACATTATAATATTGTATTTTTTTTCAATAAAGTTTTAAAATTTTATTTATTTTATAAATTAAACTTGAATAATAATAGTTTAATATTCGTTTGAGATAAAATAAGATATTTAGATGAATGTAGAAATGAAGATAAATTTATATACAATCTTTAATTTCAAAATTTTATTGTAAAAACTATTAAAATTGTTAAAATAGTTTTTATGTAAAATTATCGATATATTTGATATCCAATCGATATTCTATTTGCATTTTTAGATGTTCAAAAATTTAGGCATCTAATCTAAGAGTTACGGAGTGAAGATCTAATTCGGTGGATAAAGATATTTAGTTATGAGTACCCCTAATAATTATATACTTTTAACTAGTATATGTGTTTATGTGTGTATATATAATATTATTCTTTTCATATGACCTATATTGTAGTGCATTAGTTGGTTATTAAATATTCTTAACCAAACTATCAATCTTTTTTAATTTTATAAGGGTATAGCATTTATAGTCGAAACATGGATATTTTTTCTATATGCATATAATATCTATGATCTCATAAATATTATAGAATTATTTTTATTAAAAATCAATATGTAAATTTGAGTATGTCATAATCGAGAGAACAAAATAAAGTTTTAAGTTCAAGACCATAACGAAAAATCTAGGACTAAAAACTGAACCCATAGTGCGTAACTTTCTATAAAATTTAATAAATATAGGTGAGAAATGGTAAATAAAGTTTTTTAAGATAGAATATTTTATTTTTTAAAAATAAAGTTGTTCATAATAATTAATAATTATTTTTTAATTTTAATTATACTTTTACTATTTATTTTCAATACATTAAATATTATAATTATTTTGAAATTAAAAATATAATTATAATATTAAAAATACATTTATTATCTTTTAAAATAATATATAAATTATTAAATGAACTTTTTATATGAAATTGAGGTTTTTTTCTAAATAATAAAGAGATAAATAAGTAGCTACAAAATGTTTCTGCATGGTCCATCTAGATTTGCATTAATTGAGGCTCTAAGCACTCTTCTGAGTTTATGGACAGGGGCAGGCTAGCTAGGGATAGTATCGTTGTGTACTATATTAATAGTTATGGTTTTTTTGAGTCTTTGCCATCAAGTTAATATAATATTTTGGTTTTAATCACGATAATAAAATTTAATAATCAATGAATCTCATATATTCGTACATTCGTATTGCATTATTTTACGCTTGATGGTTGTATTTTCTTCTTCTCAATTGACATATATATGTAAGTATGTCATCATATTGTTATTACATGTTCTATTGCTTTATTTGCACAATATTCGTCTATAATGCTATCTCTTTAGGATGATTGTTTTACTTAATATAAGGTTTGTACTAATACTATACATTTGTAGATGTTGTGTTGCAGGTATTTGATGATGATGCAACTGACAATGAGGACGTTCTGTAGGTGAAGTGATGCGGGTTTATATCCCAACGTTAAGGTGTAGAATTATATCTATTCGAGGTTGCACAAATTATATGTCATAGATTTTAGATATATCTTTTGGACTCTTCATCCCCTTTATCCCTCTTCTCTCTTTTTATAAATTGTATTATATGAAGCATGTACTCCATACTTTATTCTTATGTTTAATTTATTAAAACTTCTACTATTTTTATCTATTTCCATAAATTTTGATTTATTTGCCGTAATATTTTAGCCTTACACTTAGTACAAGAAATGTATGAACTAGACTCGTATTAAGTGTGACAGTAGCACCCTCTATATTATATTAATGCTTCCACTTAAAAATCAACACTAAGGTCAATTGACTCTACTTATTCACACTCTTAGGCATAATAAGTCATATATGACAAAAATGCCATTATATGTTGTTTGCTTAATAATTTCTCGCTTTAATATCAATTGTTGTTATAATTAAATGAAATTCAAGTTATGAACAAATAGCATTAAAATAGGCAATTTAGTATAAAATTAATATGCTGAAAAATTTTCAAAAGTGGAAAAATTATCATTTTATCCCTAAAACATAATTAGGCCCATTGAGTACATAAAACCCTAATCATGTACAACTATTTTACCAAAAACAACCCTACTTTAGTCTGCTATCATAAATATATTAAAATACATAAATTTAATAAACTTTTGCAAAAAAATACAGGGTCACATCCTAAGAAAAATTAACAATACTTGGTGTATGCATACTTTTAACGAAATTACAAGGAATCATAACATAAAAAACCCCAAATATGCTATCACATGTTTTTTATATATTTATTAGAATCATATGGGTTACCTCATCCCCAAGAAAAATAGCAAAAATAAGAGTAGTGGAGCCACAAGCCTTAGCTCCCAACTATTTTCCATTCTCCTTAAAAGCTCAAAGCCCGATAAAAAAAAATCTAATACATTTAAAATATAACAAGAAGACACATTATTAAAAATTAAAAGGAAGAGAGTTATACCTAACAAGGATTGGTGCACTACAAGAAGAAAGAGGAGAAGATAAATCTTTAATTTTTCTCTCAAATCTAACACTCTTATATATATATATATATAAGATAAAAGGTCAAGAGAAGAAAAGTCAACAAAGAGAGTGGAGACAATTAATAGAGGTGTGGGTTTCGGTTGGGCTAGGCAAAGCTTAAGAACACTTAACAAAAATAACCAAAGTAAAGAGATATATGGGAGAAAACAATAGAAACAATAGAGATAATATAAAAGAAAACTAGGCAAGCAAATAGGGTATAAATAGGGGAGGAAGTAATGAAAAAAATATGAAGCTAGGAGATGGAGAGAGGTATCTTGTTATGCACTTGAATGATAAAATGAAAGCTAGTTGAGTGTGTAAGGTGGTGGAGTGTATTTAGGTGGAATTAAGTTATGAAAATCAAGAAATAAAATAAGGGATGAGGGAGGTGATGGTGTGATGGTACAAGGTCAAGGGGTTCATATTCAAGTATGGGGAAGGCATGTGAAGAAGGTTGGGTGAAAGAAAATCCAAAATGACACAAGTGATATAGGTAAGAAGTACAAGGAACTGAATTTGGCTCAAAATTTGGTTGAATGAATGGAAAAAGGGAAAATTTAATGCAAAATATGATCATGAAAGTGTAGGGAAGGAATTGTTGGTGAAAGTAATTTTATAATTTATATATTATTTTTAGTAGTGGAAAGATCAGTAAATAGGCTAAAGTTAATAAAAATATCAAATAAGCTTGTAAGATTATGAAAATTTATGGAAAATCTTAAAATAATATTAGAAACTCACATGTAAATTTTCATAAATTTGAAACAAGTTTTGATATATAAAATATTGACTTAACGGTAAACTAATAAGTTAACACACTTACAAGTTAATTACAAAAATAAATATAAAAAATATTTCCAAAAATAAAAAAAATTCCTTGTCCACCTATTTAATTATTTAAAACCTAAAAATAATTTTTTATATTTCTTAACACACATTTGATATGAGTTTTAGCCAGCATACCTTAATTACATATTTTGTGTATAAAATTCAAAAAGGGTAGAAAATACACATAGAATTAAACCAAAAATTTTAGATTTACATTTCAACCCATTTGCAACCCAAATAAAATTTTACAGTAATATTTTTCAAGATATAACTTAAAAGTTAACGTACATAAATATATAAGGAAATTGTTTTTAATTGCAAAATCACAATTACTATAGAATCACATAAAACAATATTAAAGCTATAAAATATCCTTTAATTATATATGTAATTACTTACTCATAAAATAACACACTTTCATATTATTATACATAATTAGGACTAATTAGGAGTGAGGTATTACAAAAGTAGCATAGATTTCCTTTATATGCATATTATAACTGCTTTTGATGATGGTTTCTTGAGTCATTATCAAATATTAGATAAACCCTACTTAGATGATGGCTTTTTAAATCAATATCAGATATTAGGACCGTTATCAAAACCTAATTTTTATTGTTAGCTTAATCCATTTTCGTCGTAGTGATAATTAGTAACTAGTACTAATCCTATCCTCGCCAATTAGATAATAAGTAACTAATATATATTATAATTTCAGAATGGAAATTAATATTTTCCTTTTATATTAAAATCTATTTTTACAATCCCCCACTAAATTGTAATATGGCATAAGTCTGCTAACCATGAACAATATTATACTTATGCTGGTATCTCTCCCCTTACCATATCACAAGATAATAATATCTTCCTTGGAATGATTCCATTCCCCTTATAAAAAGACAAAATTATTTTTCGTTCCAAGCTAATTGAGTGCAAGTAAACTGCATTTGGATAAATAATCTAAGCCTTTGAACTTTCTATAATAAATATGTTTTGGGTTTACAAGCTAATTAGTGAGCATGTTGCCTTAAACACTCAATCGTTTAGTATAAGCTTAGACAATAAAAAAAAACACATGAATTCTTTTGTACATCGTTAATTGCTAATAAGATCATCTTCTTTTGCTCTTTCCCTTTATTTTTTTTCTTGATCTACGAAAAAATGCTCTTCAAAAAGTGTGGAAAGATGGTTGTTGTGAGGTAGTTGTATTTTTTATATTTCACTTCCACTATTGTTGCCGGAACTCACTATAGCTTTTGATGGATGAAATTAAGTGGTGTTTCACTATACTAGTTGGAGCTCCTCTATTATTCTCTATGTATCTCCATCTCTGCCGGAGTTTTTGGTTTATTCTCATGGTTTGTTTTACTTGTTCCTGGATTATTTTGCTAATTTTATCAACTCATAGAACATTCAACTTCTTGTTTAGTGTGAGAATGTTTTATGAGCTTTAGAGATGAGTGCCGTAATGGTACTGTCAACTGCAAACCTTGAATCGGGTAATCGATAATGAGTATACTAAACTATATAAATATATATATATCAGGTTTAGATAATATATATGAGGTATCTAATTTGTACCTGACTTATTGCCTGCCCTATGTAGATGTTTGTTGTTTAGAGTCTCAAAATTAAGAAGATAAATGATATCAATATCATTTCTTGTATGAGCTAGCCGTGAGGTTATATTGAATTGCTTTTACTCTCTGTTTTTCAAGTATGTCCCTTTCTCATGCGGTAATCTTGTGCATTATTCTAAATGAAAAACATACATATATTTCTTGCGTACAAGATACGAGACATTCTGATTTCTTGTCATGTAGGTAAAGAAAACATTAACGTATTATGTGGGAAGATAAGATTTGATACTATAATAGTATCATTCATGATTTAACATCCATATTATATTAATGATCCTAATTATACAAGTTGTACAAAAATTGAGGATTCAAAAATCCAATTCAGTTTCCAAAATATTTGATATGACATTTAGAATATTCAATTCAATTTTTATTGAAAAGATACTTGATATTTAGTATATTTAATTTTTCATCAAAATATTCAGTCTAAAAAAATATCCAATATTTTGTTGATTATTTCAACAATATATTATAATATTATATTTTTTTGCAATTAATTTTTAAATTTTTATTTGTTTATATAAATTAAACTTGAATAATAATACTTTAATATTCTTTTGAGATAAAATAAGTTATTTAGATGAATATAGAAATGATTATGAATTTACATACAATCTTTAATAATTTATTGTAAAAGTTAATAAAATTATTAAAATAGTTTTATGTACAAATATCAGATATATTTGATATCTGATCCATATTCTATCTGCATTTTTAGATGTTCAAAAATTTGGATATCCAATCTAAAGGAAATATCTAATTTAAAGAGGATATCTAATTTGGTGGATAAATATATTTGGTTATGAGTACCCCTAATAATTATATACTTTTATCTAATACATTTCTGTGTATACATATAATATTAATTTTTTTCATATTTCTGATATAGTAGTGCATTAGTTGGTTATTAAATATATTTAAATAATTTATCAATGTTTTTTAATTTTATAAGGTTATCACATTTATGGTTGAAATATATATATTTTCTATATGCATATAGTATTTATGATCTCATAAATACCATAGATATCATAAATACTATAGAATTATTTTTGTTCACAATCAATATTTAAATTTGAGTGTATCATAATTGAGAGAACAAAATAAAGTTTTAAGTTGAAGACGTGAACCAAAAATCCGGGACTAAATCCTGAACTCATAGTGCGTAACTTTATATAAAATTTAGTAAACATATTTTAAAAATGTTAAAGAAATTTTTTTAAGATAGAACATTTAAAAAAAAAGTCGTTCATATAAATTAATAATTATTTTTTTAATTTTAAAGTTACTTTTCCTCTTTTATTTCAATACATTGAATATTATATTATTTTAAAATTAAAAATATAATTATAATATTAAAATTATATTTATTATCTTTTAAAATAATATATAAGTTATTAAAAGAATTTTTATATGTAACCGAGCAAGTGTGTTTTTTTTTTTAATATTAAATAGACAAATAGGTAGCCCCTAAATGTTTCCGCGTGGTCCGTCCAGATTCGCGGTAGTTGAGTCCTTGGGCCCTCTACCGTGCACGTCCACATGATATAATAACCGGTAGGTCCGTTCTTATCATTCATGCGTGGAAGGACAAATCAATTATTAATGTAGGACAAAAACTTGGTATTAATTAGTATTCCTATAAAAATTTAAGGTAATTTTAATAATTTGTATATCTTTTTAATCAAATTAAAAAAAATTAATTTTTTTAACATAATTTTTTGAAAATATAAATTTAATGTTAGAATAATTTTTTTATATAAAAATAATATTAATTAATTAAAGAAGGCCGAATTTCATTTTTAGCCGGGATAAATTAAAAAAAAAATTATTATAGGTGCCCTTAAAGGCTCTCTATAAATGAATAAAAAATTTAATTTTAGAACTTATATTGACCGATACATTTTAGAGATATATTCAATTCAAATTTCAAAAATAGTAGGAAAATTCTATATCTATTAAAACTCAATTATTAAAAGAAGGTAAAAAAGGAAAAGAAAAGGACAAAAACACATAGACACAGTATAGTGTAGTATAGTGTGGTTTCTTTTTTAGTCTAATAGGAAGGGCTCCAGTTTTTATTCAAATTCTCAATTTGAATTATATTATTTTTAATTTATATTTTAAATATAAAAGATCATGTAGATCTATTAAAATAAAATAATTTAAATAATTATAGCGTGAAAATTTGATCTCCGTCAATAATTAAAATATTATAATTTACTTTAGTTATATTAGTTTATGGTACGGAAAAATGGAGAAAGGACACATAGACCGAAACTGCAAGTCGATTTTTTGTGGACGCCTAACATGGTAGATACTCATTTTATCCGCTCTAAAGACGCGTGCGGTAATTTACGTCGCGTTGATCAGGTAAGGCTGCCGCGGCGGCTATGAAAAAGAATATGCCTCGATTACTACTCTATGCTACATGTGAAAAAGATGATGGTATAGTAATAACCAATCAGATGATACGATACGACATCCCATCCGTACTGTGATGACAGTAACGATTACGAATCCAAATCATTAAACGGATAGAAGGCCTAATTTCTAAAATGAGTGGATGACAGCCAATAAATTTTGACAATTAAAGTGAGTGGTACCGTGTGATGCATGTCTTAATTAACTTGCCCTCGAAGACATTTCTCTCTCCCTCTCTCCCTCTCTCTCTCTCTCTCTCTCTCTCTCTCTAATACGTATTTGTGGCTCGCCCATCGGCCGGATACTCGTGCGTGGGCCGATGAATTCAACTGGGTTATCTTCATCGGTTTATTCAATCTGCAGCGACGCCGCTGGAATCCTCGGTACACAAAATAATACCATACCGCAACTACTTTTTTTATCTCCTTCTTAATCAGCTCCGCCGTTTTCATTTGTTTTGCTTGATTCCTTCTTAAAGCATGAGCCTGAGTGTCAGAAAATTTGAAGAAGCTTTTGTGCTGTGGAAGTAAGATTGATTTATATACTATACATATAGGGAGTCGTTTGTACCATTTCCGTGGGTTGTAAGCTTGCGAGCTGGGTTTCTGAGTCAACCCAGCTTTAGCTTTTCGAGTCGTACATACTATTAACTAATGATATGTATGATTGGAGTGACCTTGGTACCATAATCTAGATGATTAATCAAAGTAATCACAGTAACCGTGTACCAAATGTTTGCTTCTTTTTATATATCAGGAAACGTCCTTGCTTTTGCACTGTTCGTCTCGCCTCTGTAAGTAAAATTAACCGACGACATCTCTCCTCCACTTTTCGAATTACACGTACGTAACGAAACATGCCATACGATTCATATACCGCACAGCAACTGCATTCCTTACGCATATGAATTGTTATCGATCGGGACGATCGACCGAACGTCTTTTCTCTAACTTTTCGTTTTGATCTCGCGCGCACGCAGGCCGACGTTTACGAGGATTGTGAGGAAGAAGTCGATAGAAGAGTTCTCCGGGGCTCCCCTATGTCTACGGGCTTTTGAACTGCCTCATATGCTTGTGGTATGGGCTGCCGTTGGTGTCCCCGGGCATCATACTCGTTGCCACCGTCAATTCAATCGGTGCTGTTTTTCAGCTGGCATACGTACTCATCTTCATAACCTATGCTCGAGAAAAGAAGAAGGTATCTACTTGTTGGTAATTTCAAGGACAGATTAACTAACAGCTTGCGTATGTATGTGTGTGTGTGCGCTTATATATATATATATGGTTGTTCGAATACGAATATGCAGGTGAGGATGGTAGCAATGTTGCTGGGGAGTTTTGGGCGCATTTGCGGTCGTTGTGTTCATAAGCTTGAGTATCAATGATGCTGGTGTCAGAAAGATTTTCGTCGGAAGTTTAAGCACCGCTTCTCTTGTATCCATGTTTGCTTCTCCCTTGTTCATCATCGTGAGTGCTTTCGCGAACAGTTTTGTTATTATTTCGGTACTTATTTATGGGTCAGTCTTAAGGAAATAGTATATTGTTAACGATGATAAGATCTCGTGTTCATGCGGTGGTATATGATGACGATGTTTACCCTATGTGTTTCATTTGCTAGAGATTGGTGATCACGACCAAGAGTGTGGAGTACATGCCATTTTTTCTTTCCCTGACCACCTTCTTGATGAGTCTCTTGTTCTTCATCTATGGCTTCTTCAAGCACGACGCCTTCATCTATGTAAGTACATATTCTTCGTAAGTAGATGGCCTTTTTTTTTTGGTTTTGTTAAGATAGATATAAAATCCCCCCCCCCTCCCTCTCCCTCCCTCCCTCCCTCCTCCTCCGTGATTGAAGCATGCTTATAACATACGTCTGATCAACGGGCCGGGCATCACTGAAGGAAGTAAAACCAGACATAATAAAATAAATACTATCAGTGATAGTAACCACTATATTTACATGGGATTGCCATTTTGGGCCTCGAGCAATTGCAAGTCAAGAGAGAAATATCGGAAAACAAGGTCAGAATCATGAGAACTCTTCTTGCTGCTCAGTATGAGGTCGTGTGGGGGTGGATGATACCTTCAGCTGCTGCGCTTGCTATGGGACCTTTTTTTTTCTTTTTTTTTTTCTTTGAATTGATCAAATATATATGAATCTTAAGTCCCAATATTCCTCGTTGAACCCGAACGCCCAACCATACGGTCCCAAGCTCAACCATGTTGCTGGCCATGCTTGCTTGAGCCACTCTTGAGCCAAAAAATGGAACTTTTTGTTCTCTTCTTCTTCTTCTTCTTTGGCTTAAGTGTGGTGATTGGTTCCCTTTGAGCATGATTATATACGCCAGCCGAATGTCAGCTCTCGAACCCAAAATAGTACTGCATGCATCTAATAAGTATCTGATAAAGAATGTATGCGCACTTGGCCTCCTCATCGGCCATGACGTTAGCTAAGCATGCATATTTCTTACCTATATTTCCCCCGAGTCTTACGATCGAGCTTCAATCTCATCCTATCATATTTCTCCTTTTATTTTGCAATATTGTCAGCGAACAAAATAGAAATGCCATTATCGATCTCCCTGATGCACGGGCAAAAGTTGCATGCGCATGCTATAACTTTAAATTTATCTATCATATAGCTTGCTGAACTTTGAATACGAGCTTTGTTCATCCGATGTTGTATATGTACGTATCTTACTCTCCCAGTTGTTACGGTTTTTTTTTTTTTCCGTTTCTAATTGTTTCCGCTGCTGGAAAACTCTCCCTAACGCCCGGTCGCTTTGTCTGTGTGTTTTTGATGATGATTATTAGGTGCCCAACGGAATTGGAGCTGTACTTGGAGCAGCGCAACTGGCCTTGTACTCCTACTACAGCAGCTTCTCAAGAGTAGCCTCGAGAGAGCCCCTATTAGAATCTCATGCATGACCGTATATCTTATATATATACACACACACAGCGCAAGTCATGAACCTTCTTCTTCATATTTTTTCTTTTCATTTTTTGTGTTATTCTTTCAATATCTATGACCTTTCTTCCGTCTACACTAAGGCGGTGCGGAAGACGCTTCGGCTGGTTTTGGTCAGATATCTTATTATTGTTGTCCATGATATCAACGGTGTACTCATAGAGCATCATTTATGGCAAACTCCGCCACTTTTTTGGAAGGATCTGGAGCTACCATACAATCATACGCAAAAACCAAGTACGGCGTCACCATAACCGGCGGCATAGCCAGCGCAACCGAAATAATGTCACGCAATAAGCACATCTACCTCCCAATCACCGAATTCCGGCAAGAACTTAAACACAATTACACCCATGCATGCACACACAATCCAACTCCTATCTCGGCCATGGTATTTGATTCTACCCCATTGTACCGAATCAGCAAACCAGGCCACTCCTAATACTCCCAATGAAATTTTACAGCTCTTCAGTTCGAGCGCGCAACAAAAAAATTTCCAGCTCCACCTCAATTGTTGTTTGTACAGCAATCAAAAATTCTGTGAGGGTAGAAAGTCTCGGTTGTCATTTTATTCCACAAGCAGGGCACAAATAACCTTAGTATTATACATGGATGGACAGGAACTGAACGTATCGAACGTCGAAAGTTTTATGAAACAAAAGATCATCAAACCAGGAAAAAGAAAAGGCAAGCGGCGTATCGCATCCAAAATATGAAATCTCTGGGGGGCTACAATTCTCTTCTCTTGTTCCTCACTGAGTCCTCAGGGTGTGATGTGACCGTAGATCAGCTCCCTCAGATTGTGTATTTGTTCTTGGCGCCCCTATCATGCTTCTTTGCGTCATCCTGGAACACACATCAGCTCAGTGAGTGATTTGGGTTGGGCAAGCTATCAGCCTATCACGCGCCGCGACCGAGATCTAATCTTATCCAGTAGAACAAGATAACGGACGACACAGAACGCTTACATGGAACATAAACCCTATGGTTTCGTTGTAATCAAGAAACTTCTTCCACTGTTGCCCGATGCTAATCTGCATTCCGAAAAGGAGAGAAGAGCGGTCAATATTCCCAAAGAGTCGTACGGCAGCGGGGAAGTTGGTAGCAATTAATCAGACAGCTAGATCGAAAATGAAAAAAAAAATTAAAAAATATATATATATGTTATGGACATGAATCATGGGTCGGGCCTATGTTTGGGCCTATCTGGGCTTAGTGACCCATTTTAGTATTAGCGCGTTGGATTTGAGTTTAATATAATAAATAGCAAGCATTTTAATTTATTAACTCTAAGGGGACCTTCGTTAGTTAGCTGATCTATGCATCATGGTTTATGGGTCTTATTAATACAAAAAAAAAAAAAAAAAGGCGTACAGCTATTTAGTAGAGCTCGAGTCCATTATTATGTAACAATCTACTCCACCCGTTTCACAGTAAATAATTTAAAACTTTTTAGTACGCATATTCAGAAATAATAAGTTTTAAAATTTTGAAACTTTAATTTACAAATATATCCTTTCATTAATTGTATTTTTCTAATAAATACTATAATTTAGCTGGAAATTACCAAGGATAACATAGGGAAAAATAGGTAATAAAACATTTAATGCTTTATACTTTTTGTAAATGGTCTTATATTATGAAATAAATTTAGAAAAACTATGGACCTTCTATTATAAAACAGATGGAGTATAAATAAAAGGCGAAGTTGTATATGCCCGAGAATTAACCAAAGAAATTGCCTAACCACTCCACTTTGCTCTCTCCTCTCTTCCCACTCCCATCCCTTGAAGCCCTGTTCATTGACTCTTCCACAATGAGCCTATCGGTCACTCATCCCTGTTTGCTCCATCATGGGAAAATTAAGAACCCTAGTTCTAATCACTTACATGCACAATCAATCCTTCTAAATGCCCATCCACAGCTTAGGACCTTAATACTTGATATTAGAGTCAAAAAGTTATGGGAAATATGAATAGACTATGTGTAATAATTTATGAAGAATGCCAAAGGGAATAGGATTTTGAAGCAAAGCATCAAAAAATCATAGCTGGCCTAAACAAGGTGCTTTGTTAGATGAGAGGACAGTATGGCATGTTCAAATGAAACAAAGATAAAAGGCAAACCGATCATCACTAACCAATAACCATTGCACCACAACCTAATCCTACCACTGCTAACTACCTCTTCTCCACCAACACACCAATGATTATCTGCTAACACCTCCATCACATCAACCACAAAATCTACAACCCTAACTCCACACCCAATGACCCAAACCCACTCACCTACCCTTCTAGCACAACTAGAACCATCAATTTTAATGTTATGTCTTTAATTATTGTCTTTTTTTAAAGTCTTATGTATTATTATTAGTTTTTACTTTTAATTTTGATTTTTTTTTCTATTTTTGTGCATTTCCATAGCGGCCACCACCACTACTGTGCACCATGTTACACCGCCTTCTCCTCGTCCTTATCTTGGTTTAATCTTTATTTTTTACTCTTTATTTTATTTTATTTTATTTTAATTATTAATTTATTAAAGTAACAAAATTTTTACTTAATTGTTGGTTTAATTGCATGTCACCAGAGATGTGTCCTCCGTCGCTGCCACCTTCTACTACTGCTGTATGTTTTTTTCTATATATATATATATATTATTGTTAAAAAAATTTATTGTGATATATGATTATTGTTAAATATTATGTGGATGTTGGTGGTGGTAATTATATGTTGATGTATTTATTGTGATATGTGATTGGAATATATATATATGTTGGTAGTGATAATTGAAAGATGGACACACACACACATATAGACACATACATATTGTGATTGATATATAAGGTGATAATTGTGATGCATATATTGTGATTGGTAAAGTACTATTGGACTTGGATAAAGTGTTATTAAAAGAGTAGAATAATTAGACAATAAAACTTTAAAATAATAATATATTCTTGGCCATAAATAATTGATTATTAAAATTTGAAACAATAAGAATATAAATTTATTAGATAATAAATTATTTTTAACTTTAGATATTGAAATATTAATAGAGTGGAATAACAAGATAATGAAAATAAGAATTAATAAAATCCTATTAAACTTTTAAAATTTATGATTAAATAATTAAAAATATATTTTTAACTATAAATAATTTATTATTAAAATTTAAAATAATAATAATATAAAATTATTAGATAATAAAATATTTATAACTTTACATACAGTATTATTAATAGAGTGGAATAATAAGATAATAAAATTTTAACTTAATAAAATATTTTTAAATATTAAATAATTAAGTGGTATAATAAGATAATAAAACTTTAAAATAATAAGATATTGGTGGCCTCAAATAATTTATTATTAAAATGTAAACAAATAAGAATATAAAATTATTAGATACTAAATTATTTTTAACTTTAGATAAAGTATTATTAACAAAGTGGAATAATAAGATAATAAAAATGTAAATTAATAAAATATTGTTAAATGTTAAAACATTATGATTAAATAACTAAGTGGTATGATAAGATAATCAAACTTTAAAATAATAAGATATTGTTGGCCTTAAATAATTTATTATTAAAAGTTAAAATAGTAAGAATATAAATTTATTAGATAATAAATTATTTCTAACTTAGATAAATTATTATTAATATTAATTAAGTGTTAATATTTCTTAATTTGTAGGTGAAGTAAGAAAGAAACGTAAAAAATAGAAGCAAACAACAATATCCTAGCCTCCATGGCTAGTTACCGATTTCTCAATTTCGTTACAAAATGTATTGTATACCTACATTATAATTTCAGTAATTATTTATAATGTTATTCATAATGTTCCTTTTTGTTTTATTATAACTATAGGCTAACCCTAGCACCAAAAAAATTCCAAGTGAGATAGAGACTTTAAGAGAGATGCACCGTAAGAATAATAAATGGATGAGAAAGGATGTTGAGAGAAAATATGTAATTGTATACTTCTCTAAATCAATTAATTCAATAATATTATGTTTACAAACTATTTATTCTTAATTGTAATTTTTTCTTATAGCATAAAATGGTGGAGACAATATAAAGGATGATAGAGGAGACTTGAGTCCAATCACTTGGCAGTGAAGGTGGATTTCATGAGCTGATATAAATAGACAAGGTAGCCATTGTACGTGATGTTCTTGGACAACATCGTGGCCATTAAAGATCTGTTGGTAGATTATTGAATGGATTTTTGTTAGCATCATCTGCTGCTCCACCAGCATCAACATCACTACCTTTTGCTAGTACCAGCACCAATGATTCTATTTTTTAGGAAAAACTTGGCAAGCTACCTAAGATTGTTAAAAAAAAAAAAACACAACAAAGCAATAAGGTTTCAAAAAGAAACTATCAACTTTCAAACTATTGTAATACAATATCTTAGGCATAGACATAGAGGAGGAAGAAGAGGAGGACGAGGAGGAGCACGATAAGTAGGATCTAGTTGTTTTTGGTAGATAACAAAATTTTAATAATAATTTCAAATTATGAAAAATAGTTGTATTTCGAATGTTTTTTTTTAATATTATCAATTAGACACTAATATTAATTTAAAAATGAAATATATTTAAATTTATGGGGTTGTAATAAAAATTTAGAAAAAAAAAATATTTTTTCCTTTTAATGATGGCTAGAGTCGTTGCAGTATATCCATTAATTATCGTAGTAGGCTAATAAGGTTTTTTAATTAGACATTAAGTGATAATGAGGTTACTGCTATGGACCAATTATTCATCGTAATAGACTGATAAGTTTTTTTTTTAATTAGGCATTCAGCGACGACATAATCATTGTTGTAGATCCATTGGTCATCATAGTAGGCTTATAATTTAAAAAAAAAAATTAGACATTCAGCGATGATGGGATCACTGCAATAGACCCATTAATCATCCCAATAATTTTTTTTTATATTGCCTTCACAATAGTATTATAGCAATGACATAGTCATCGCAATAGGGGTAGTTTTCAATAATGAATTCCGTCTTCGTAATCTTGTGTCTTTTACTTCGAAGTAATTACATGACATATCAAAGATGAGTTGTCATAGTAAAAGACATTCTATGACAATGTCTTATGACTTTAGCGACAACAAAAGCCATTATAAAAGAGTGCATTTGTAGTGGACTTCTAATAGATGCGCATAAAAAGAATATTAGATCCTATCACCATGGACATATGGCCCATAGGGCACTCTCCACTACAAGTTAGTCCACATGTTTGGTCCCTAGCGCCACTATTAACCTAATTACCTAACATGTCTCTATAACACAATGATTCTACTACTTGGTCATTGGGTGGGCTTGGGCCGAGGGCAAGCATAGTTTGAGTTAGAGTTGGTGTAAGTCTCTGCTCTCCCAGTCATTTGTTGGCGGTCATTGATTGGCCTTAGGATAAAATTGGGTAAGATCGCGTTGGCCCATGAGCCTTGAAGTTCTTATATATTTTATTTATTTATTTTTCATTGATATTTTAATACCTTTTATAAATAAAAAAATAGATAAAATTATAATAACTACGTATACTATTTTTTCTTTTCATACTACCTTGGTAAATGTTTTTTTAAAAAAAATTTCAAGCCTTACCTTATGTGTGCTTGGTATTCCATATCTAAAGTAATAATGATATTTGGTAAATACATCTTATTTATATATAAAATTTGTTGAAGTAATCATGGTGTTTGATTAATTATCTAATATGAAATAAATTACATATATCAATAATTTTAGACATGTGATATTTTTTTAAAAAATTATTCTTTTATTTTTTATAAATTTAATCTTATAAAATTGTTATTTTTAATAATTATGAATGATATTGGTATTTATTATTAATTATTTACCCAAAACTACAACTAAAATTATTTTTATTCTCATGATCAATATTATTATCATAAGTAATTTATATATCATTAAAATCAGTATAATCTTTATTGATATTTTATATAAAATTATGATTAATAATTTTTTAATAATCAAACTTAATTATAATAAAAAAATATTATTATTAATTTTATATTTATGGCTGTAATTAATACATTTTGTGCACATTAAATATTTATAATTATCATTAATATACATTTTTAATAGTTACTAATTTATCATTACAATTAATAGTCAATACATAATTAATTTATAATTACCATTGAATATTATTTGTATTGATCATTTAAGTATAATAAATAAAAAAATTATTATTAAATATATTTAATAATTATAAATAACATTATTTTTATTATTTGATTCTTTTAAATTATAATAATATTAATATTTATAATAATTATTAATATTATTATTATGTACACAATATATATTTATCATTTAAATTAATATTATTTCTAATAATTATTTATTTATAATTATGATTGATAATATTTTTATGAATCATTCTTTTATAGTTATAAAAAAAACACTATTCTTATTAATTTTATAGTTATAATGATAATTAATATATTTTTCATTGATTAATTATTTATGATTATGATTAAATTATTTTTATAAATTGTTTTATCTTTATGATTAATATTATTGCTATTAATTAATTATTTCAAATTATAATAAATATTGTTTTTGCTCATTGTTTAATCATAATTAATTTTAGGAATATTTTTGTTAATTGTTATTTTTATTATTAGTGAATTCTTTATAATTATGACAAAAATTATTAGTAATCATTGTCATCATTGTTGTTAATTAATTAATTGTTTATAATTATAGAAATTAATATATATATATATATATATATATATATATATATATAATTATGATTAATAATATTCTTACAAATAGTTTACGTATAATTAAAATTAATTTTGGTGGGGTGGAGTGGTGGGTGGTAGATGGATAATTATTGAGGATATAATTGTAATATTATAGGATACTTAATTTAAATATTTAGTCAAAATAGTGGGACTTACTAATGATATAATAATATGCAATAAATAATAATATAATAATAAAGTTCTAAAAATAATATGTAAGATAAACAGTTTAAAACCTATAAGAAGTAATAACATAGATATCTATAAGGTTGATAATATTTATTAAGTTACTATTTAAGCTAAATTTTATGTTATTTTATAATTTTTTAACACCTTAATTGTACTTCAATGTGGGGGGAGAAGGTAAAAGGGTTTGCTTCGTACTATTATTTATCACAGCTTTGTTGTTGTATTTCTAAAGATGACTAGTTTTAAAAATTATTACTTGAAAAGTAATTGTTTGAATATAATTCATCATAAGAAAAAAAGACAAGTAGTGAAAGATGAGATTTAATTATTTTTATTAATAAATGGAATAATAGCAAACTAAAGATTAATCTTTCCGATAAAAGTCCACAAGTAGCCATAGATTTTAATTTGTAGGTCTACTCATACTTTTCTAATCTTGAATTGAAAACGGTTGACTAATATCCTATGAGTTTCATGGGTCGAGTCACCTTAGGATTGTGAATGGGTTGAATTTGGGGGGGTGGGGTGTCCTAGTTTCTCACATGTTTAATGGAGTGTGGTAAAAAATAAGTATCCTTTGATTGTGCCATCAAACATTTAGGTTCAAACATCTACTTCAAATTGGGAAATTTCAAGCATATTAGGTTCAAACCCTAGTTTTAAGTTGTGCTAGGAAAGATTAAGTTATTACACCTAATTGTAGGTAAACACGTTACACATTTAGATCCCAAACAGGCACCTAATTAGGTCAAGTTAAGGACGAAGGGTTAGGTAACACACTAGACATTTTTGTTGCTCAAGCTACTTGATGTGATCCCACATCGATAAATAAGGGATCTTTGGATGGTTTATATAGGAGGGCTAACCATCCACTCTTAAGCTACATTTTGGGTAGAGTTAGAGCTCTTATTCGGTGATTATGCCTGAAACCTCGTGAGCAAGTACATCTTTAGAGTCCATATTAACTAGTCTTGAGTGATTACACCTTGGGATTCTAGGTGGGTCCTATTTGGGGTGACAATATCTAATTACTAAGTGGGGTCCATATCACTATCTTTCCATTACATAACTTATGTTCAATAATTGATCAAAAAAATGTATGCTTTCAACTTATATTTACTCTTAGCATGCACACACGCTTACCTCTTAGTATTATTAATTAAGTTGACCAATTTTCCTCTAGATCAAAGCTACAACGATATTCATTGTTGATTTTTATTGCCTCTTTCCTTACTACAAACTTGAAGACAAACTCATTTTCTTGAAAAAAGTAATGATATGGAAATAGAGCATAGGTTAAGCCTACAACAGACCTACACACAATTTTGGTCTTAGCATGCTAGATATATATTAATTAAGAAGTAGCAGGCATTAAATTTTATCAATTCTTTCTAGACCTTAATTAAATAATTAGTTGATTTATACATAAGGTTTTATGGGTTTTAATCATAAATAAAAAATAACGATAGCTAGTGTAACACCCTGAGTAAATAAGACCATACGAGGGCTACCTTGGAATGCTTTCAGACTAATTAGTTGACCCCATAGATCAACACAGGTCCTTTCAATACACTTTATCCTCACTCATGCGCTTTACGAGAACTTTTTATTTGTAACACCTTGAGTCGATACGACCATGCAGGGGTTATTTTGGAGCGCTTTTGGATTGATCGACTGACCATACAGATCAATACGAGTCCTTTCAGCACGCTCTATCCTCACTCACGTACTTCCTAAAATACTTTTAAAATATTTCCAAAACTATTCCAGAGGATCACCTATCCTTAAAATTGCTCCATGGCTAGCACACTTAATTATGGAGTTCTTAGGATGGAATCACCAAAAAATGGTATATTATGCTGATATAAATAGTCAAATCAATCCTTATAATACTCCGCTCAATTTGGAATATTACATTCACCCCCACTCAAAGAATGCAACATCCTTGTTATGCCCAAACCACTAACTATCTCAATACAGTTTTATTCTAAGAATTGTCTCGTTAGGCAGCTGACTAACTCATCCAAGTTCAGCTTGCAATTGCATTTTTGCTCCAATACCATTTGTAACACCTCGAGCTAATATGACCACACAGGGGCTACTTTGGAGCACTTTTGGATTGATGGGCTGACCCCACAAATCAACACTAGTCTTTTCAGTGTGCTTTGTTCTCACTCACGTGCTTCCCAAGAAATTTTCTAAAAATTTTTCAAAACTTTCCAGGAGGTTTAGCACGATTAACTATGGAGTTATGAGGATAAAATCACCAAAAAGGTAGTATACCGTGTTAATATAAGTAGTCATATCAATCCTCATAATATTCTACTCAATTTGGGGGTATTACGGCTAGTTGGCAAGAATTAATCCTCATAGCTTGTAACAATCTATAACTAGGAAGATAAGATCTTAGTGATACACAAAATGGAGAAGTAACCAAAGAGTTGATTCCTAAACATATCCCTCTTTTGCTCTCTGCCCTCTCCCCTTCTTCCATTGTATGCTCTACTATAGGAAAAGTCAGAACCCTTAACTCTAAGCACTCATATACACTATTAATCCTCCTAATTCACCCATAACTTAAATCCACAATTCATGGCTGGAACAAAATTCTTCTGAAGCATGCAAGAGACAAAACTATGATTGATCCAAGACAACCATAACAAACCCCAATTCCTAGAGTTATATCACTTCAACATCATTTGTTAGCATTCGATCATTCTCAAAATCCTCAATCTCTCTCATTGAATTAGTTCTTAACATTACCCTAATACAATTTGCAGTCCCCATAACATTTGCATCTAGTTGCCGCCTATCAACCACAGAAGTCCCTCTTGATTGGTTATGAATGGGTGCCTAGACAAGAAGAAGGGACTAATAGGGAGGAGGCGAAAGAGCTCAAGGCGCATGACACATGAGGTAAAGGGGGAAGTGGAGCTCAAGGAGCCATATGAGGGAAAGGAGAAAAGTTGAAGTAGAGATGAAGAAGAATGGACCAAGTGAGAGAAGCAAAATTGAAGCAACTTATAGCAGCACAAAACATCTCCGGGAGTTGCTTTTACTTCATTTTAGTCTTTTAGCTCTTTCAAGGATGTGAGAAGCAACCTAAAAAACCATTTTCAAGCTTTGAAGCAAAAAACAAACAACCAACCTTCAATTTAAGGTGGAAAAGATCATAACGGTAGCTGCCCATTACTCAAGTTTTCTAGTTCAATACATGCAACAATTCAAACACCCCCTCCTGGGAAAAAAAATACGTATAATTTGGGGCAGAGGCCTAGGCCTCTGGGGGAATGCAAAAATAAGAAGTCTTTCCAGAGCAGCTGAGCACAAGCAATAGAAACTAAATATGCATATACCAGCTTGGCTGAGTCATTAATCAATACAGAACAAGTAATAGTTCTTCCGGTGCTGTAAGCACAAGCGAATCACCTCGAACATTGAAATTAATAATCAAACAAATGGATGGTGTACTGACGAACGAGAGAAGACAAAAACAAACAACCCTAATAAGAGGGGGGGGAGGTCAGAACGAGAAAATTGTACGTGGCATATCAAATTATAGGAAGCAATTTGATAAGACAGTATAAACCGGGGGGGGGGGCGGACAAGAACAACAAAATTGAACGCGGCATATCAAATTATAGGAAGCATTTAGATAAAGACAGTATAAACGAACAACGATTACTAGCAATGAAACAATACAAAGAATGACCATAAATGTGCGTGAAAAAAGATACCTGAGCAGCCTCATTGGCAGCGTTCTTAGTCCAGATGGCTATTTTCTCCTGCCTACTCCTCACATTAACAACTGCTCCACATATCTCATCCCCATGATCAAATTGTTCTCCAATCAAGGCAAGCAACTGATAAAGTTTACATAGGTTAATGGGAATTCAGATTTTAGCAACAAGTGCACAATGTTTTATGGACAAGCGAAAAAGGATAGAAAAGCTTACGGTATTCAGCCAGCAAGTATCAGATTTTCCCCTGCCAAAGGTAACAGTCCACTTGCCTCCATGTGCACAAACTGGATCCTCCCATTTGGGCTCAATCTTATACTTGAAACAGTGAAAGTCTGCTCCCACACCCAGCATGCTGGGATGACGTATGTTGTTGTAGATGCTGATACGGAAGGTTTGAGTTTTGACAAATGAATTTCCAAATCAGAACAGAGAGAGAGAGAGAACAAAAAAAAAACAGAGAAAAAAAAAGAGAGACCTAACAGGAACTCAAAGCATGGAAAAGAAGGGGGAAATTACATGAGAATGTCTATGACATTGAAAATAAATAAATAAGAGATGTTATTGAAGTGCATGCGTCAATAGTCATAATGGAGCTCCTCATGTACAAAAATTCAAAATTTTCATATTGGTATAGAAACGAGATGCATCGGCAAATACAACAACTTTACTCAAACACCAGGAAAAAAAAAGAGTGGGAAAGAAAAAAGAGACATAAGAACTGAGACTAATCGACAAATAGTAATGCATGCCTTAATCTCACGGTAAAGAATCTCTTACACATTGTAATAACCTACTTCTTGAATCTCGTATCCTCATACATTCTCATCATTGACTATGCAGCCCATAAATACAGAGAGACACCCTAAATTCACACCAAGAAGATGAAAGCCATTTCGACCATAAGTTAAAAGATAATTCAATTTATCCGATTCGAAATTCAAGGAAGGGAAAACAATAAAATAGAAAATAAAAAAGATAAGCTCAATAGAGAGGAATTGACCTCCAGAAATCTTCGACGGTAGAGAAGGTGTAAATCGGGCGAATAGAACTACCCCAAGTAGTTTGCTTCGATTTAGCAGAAGGGTTGTCGAACCAGAAAGTCCAGGAATGTTCCAGAGGATGAGTAGAAGCAATTGTCTTGCTCGGATTATGAGAAGAAGATGATGAGATATCATCTCTACCTTCAAGGATCTCTCCATCTTCTGGCTGATCTCCTCGAGCTTCGTTTTTCTTCTGACGGTTATTGTTTTCATCCTCCGCGAGGCTGAGGTTCGTTGATTTCTTGTCTGATTCGTCTACCAACATATTTCTTCTGTCTTTCAGAGCTCGAAATGGTCAGCTTTCTCCGAATTCCGTTCTCGCGATCTTTTTCAGTTTTTTCTGTTTGATTGATGAAAGAGCAACAAGAGGTGCGATCGTGTTAACGTCGGAAGGCTACGGGGAAAACATGTTTTCAGAATCCCGGGCCACGTAATAATAATAATTTTGTGCGGTTTTCATAGTTTTGATCTTTTAATTATCCAACATCATCGATGAACCAAATCGTGTAAGCCGACACAAGGGGGCTGAAGCCCAATCCACCCAATCAGCCCAATACAAGATAGAGACGTACTTATCCATAATAACACCAACCCCATGTCAAGGTTGATAACCTAGGTCCAACTAGGCATAGCCCATTCATAATTCATCGAACGACAACTTAGCTAACTCTCAATCATAATGCGAAAAATTCGATTTCCCAAAATTTAATACGGTATATAAAAAATTCGATCCAAGATATCTGATTTAATTTTTATCCATAAAAATGTTCAACCTTTATGATATATATTAACACTATCCGCTTCCTTTTTTTTTTCTAATGGATTGAAATGTTAAGTCCAAAAACTAAACTAACCTTTTTCTACACAGAAAAATATAATAATAAATAAATAAAATATAACTACTACTGCGGATTCTAAATAAAAGTGTACCGGGCTTGTCACTAAATAAACATAAACTCCTATGTCACGTCTGCAAATCTTCTTTTGTGGACTATTGGACATCCAAATATATTGTAGGCCCAGCGTATCCAAAGTTTTCTAGAGATCTATGCTGATAACTATTTGTTTCCTAGCCAGCGCACACTAATATTTTGAGCATTTTGCATGTGATTAAGTAGCTTAATTATGCTACGTTAAATTATTATGCATGAAAATAATCATTTGATGGTACATTTGATTCTTCAATATGATAGGGCAGACGATGGACGCATATTCAAGCGAAGAAAAAAAGATGGCATGTAGCTATGACTTTATTGAATCACATGGCAAAAGCACTAAATATTGACGAGGAAGAGATACAAGAGGCTGTCAGTGAAGGGGTACAGTCCATAAGAATGAACTACTATCCTCGTCCTAAGCCGAACAGAGCCATAGGCTTGGCTCCTCACTCAGACCCAATGTGTTTGTTGACTACATCGGGGATATAATGGAGGTAAGTTTTCTATACATAGGGTTTTAAATGAGTCAAGTTGAGCCGAAGTGTGGTAGATTTGGACTTGTCTCATTTAATAAACGAGTTTAAAAATAATACTTGAGGTCTGCTAGTTAATAAATGAGCGAAGTTTTTAACATGTATAGTCGAGTTGACTTGCAGACTTTTATGGTAAACGAAACTAGTTTACAAGCTTTTATAATATAAAGAAGTTCGAGCCAATTTTTTAGGCTTAATTAGTTAAATAAACTAATCGAGGTGAGCTCTAATAGCTCACAAACCGACTCTATTCATTTACATTCTTACCTCTACATAGAGGACCATACATTATACAGGTAGATATATAGTTTAATGATTGATGCTACTGTTGTGGACATCAAAGGTTTGGAATTCTAATTTCTCCTCCACACCTCTACTATGATTGCATCATGAATTGATTGCTGACTTTTATGTTTATCTAATTTATTTGTTTGCTACCCACAAAAAATTGTAATGAAGATTAAATCTACCGCAGCATTGAGCATATGGTGACCATTAATTCAATACAGGAGATGCTCTCGATTGTGATGTTTTAGAGCACAAATCTAGAGGCAGATGTAGGTGCTGCAAAAGGTATCATTAATGCTTCTTCTCATAACCCGCCAGTTTTCCAAAGGATGCCCTTCGAGCAAATACTCCATGGGCTTCTTCCATAGGTGCTTGAATAGAAAGTCATATCTAGATACCATTAGATTATGGTGAATTGTAATAATACAAGTCGATACGAACAAACGAGGGTCACTTAGTAGCCCCCCGATCGCTCCCTCGGACCACAATGTCATGTGAAGTATTGTGCAAATCTCATTCATAAATTATTCGCAGAGTATCTCCAAACGATAGTGTTCGGCTGAATAGGGCACCATACCAAAAAAGATATCTTTTAGCGAAAGTGACCGACGAAGTTTGGCATATCGTATCCCACGACAAGACAAAACACAATAATTGTTTGGAAAAGTATTATTGAATAGTTTTCTTGTGAGTACTCTTTTACGTCTTTCATACAAACCCAAGCAGTAATTCGACGTCGTCGGAGAGAGACACTCAATCTTTGAAAAATTCCCAATTGACTATACGTCGTTGTATTTAGGGTAATAACTTTGCCAAACCACGTGCTCTTTCTTTACGTGAGTTTCTTTATTCTGCTTGTGTTCTGATCCTTGTTCATATAATAGTCTTATTTCTTTGTGCGGCATTATTCTTGTGCCACATAATAGTCTTGCCCATATAATGTGACACTTCCGCAATAAGGAGGGAGTAATTACTACAAAAACCCGCCGGTTCAACACGATGAGGTAAAAATCAAACCTAAGACCCACTATAAAATATATGACTTGGGTACTTTTATATCTATCAGTATTAGTATTACTATACCAATAAAACTAATACCAACTCATATATCTATTCGTATTAGTATATAAGGATGATAAATATTTTAACTATTATTATATCCTTTAGCATAGCACATTCACTCCTCTTATATAAGAGATACTTATCTTATTATTATAATTGCCAATTTTATATAAAATACTAATAACATAATATATAACCAGATTTATAATTAACATTATGGTCATTGTTAATATTATTATAACATCACTATGATAATTAATATAATAAAATTATTCTTAAAATAATAAAAATTATAATAAAAGTATAATGAATCAAGTTGTGCTTCGAATGACCTATATAATGGGGTCTTACTGCTTCATCGGCGCAATGAAGGTTTAGGGGGCATTGTACCTCGTGTTGTTAGATTCTTTTGAGCCTACTATTCTTATAGTTATTTATATAATTATTGTAAAATTTCATATTTTTCAAATTCAATTTTCTTAAACTTTATAAAAAATTATTATTATTATTGTAAGCATTATTTTAATAAATATCATAATAAAAATAATATTTAGTTAAGTTACGTTTTGAATAACCTAGGATGGGAGTCTCGCGGATCGGTTGGCGAGTTGGGGGTCTAGGGGCACTGTACGTGGTGTAATACTTGTTTATGGTAGACAAGGTCGAGAAATCTTTAAAAGGAACTTGGATCCCAATTTTTGTAGTGAGGTAAGAATGAACTAGGTGGCTTATGAAATTAGTTACACTTAAAAATGATATTCTTGTTTATGAACGTCTATGTGGAATCATGGATGGATTCTAGAAGGATTTTATGCTGAAATAGATTTTGCTTTTATGAATGTCTATATTCCACTTAAGGGAGTGCTTTCCTGCATTTATCATTCGTCATTCTTCTGCCTTGGTAATTTTTATTCTATGATTTGAGGGATGGAATACTCGATCATTTCTCTTGTGAACTACTAATACTCATGTGTTTGTTGGTTAATTTTTGTTGTTTATCATCGTGTGACTAATTGATTTGAAGGTTATGACCACAGTTTATAAAAGTTTTCACTATATACATGATGCTAGGTTAAATTATTCTGAATTATCACTGGTGATTTATGGTATTAACTATTGTGCCGGCAGTGAAGTGTTGATTCAGTGTATTATCAGTGTGAGAACTTAAAAGTGAGTATGGAAACATACTTTGAAAATGAAGGTATTTTGAAAGTTATAGAATTTTAATTTCACTTTAGATTTTAACAATAATAAATTCCTTGTTTGATTAACTATAAACATAAGGTATTTAGTTAATTTAGTTAAGCATACGATTTTGTAATGTTATGTTTTAGGTTGAAAATTCCTCATTTAAAGATTTGAAAATTTCTGCAAAGACAACAACTTCCCTTTTAAAAATCTGAAACAAGGGATTTCGGTTTGAGAATTTTACAAACCCCCTTGTAATTAAATTATCCTATGCAATTATGCCATCCAAACCCACCCTAAAAGAGTTAATAGAAGGTGATTTCTCCTAATTAAGCTTGTTTGGTCATGTCTAGAATATTATGCCAGCAGTGCGAAAATGGTAGAGATGAGATTATTGAGATGAAGGGTGGTGCCATGAAAAAAAGTAGAACTATGAATTATTTCATTGGTGCAAAAGTGGGTTAGGCTCCAATAGTAGGGATGATGAGAGATACATTCAACACGGTGGGATTTTTTGGGGGCCTCCTTTTGTGAAGGGGGCTTAAAAAGCATATAAGAGCATGGTTTGAAACCTTAAGATGAGATATCATTAATGACATTAACAGTTGGTGTGATCTTTGATAGCACATAATAGTGGCAATTGAATCCTATAGCATCAACCCTTTAACTAGCCGAGGCTTGATTTGGTTTGGTTTAAGCCCCTCCAAAAGGAATAAGGATAGAAAAGTGAAGTTTCTATTTTTTCATGATAGACCCATGCATGTATGCTCTTGAGAAGAGTGAGTGGGTTAGTTGTAACACCCCAAATTTTACTACTTAAAATTTCGTTTTGCGGAAACATTAATTAAAAAAAATAATAGGTGTTACTGCCACACTCAGTATAAGCCTAGCATCCTTTGCCATCCTTATACTAAATGCTAAGGCTAAAACATTACTTTGCTTAAACAACATTTATAACTTCTGAACAAAATAGAGATTACAAATTCAATTTGTCCTGATAAATACAAAAAGATTAGGTAAAACAATAACAATATAAAAAAAGGGGAAATAACAAGGGATAGAAGAGTCCATAAAGTATTCGGATCAAAAGATGTTGGAGCAAATATTGGATAGTCCTAACTTTCAATCCTCTACAGAAGGCCATCATGCTGAACCCCCAAAGTACTCCTACAAGGTCATCACTACCCATTAAATAGGCAAGGGACCAAGAAACAGAACCCATTAGTACTACGGTATCGAGAAAACTATTACACTAACACCAACATGTAAGGTCATGTGAGGCACAAAAAGAACATAACATAGTATATTAGGGAAGCATATAATCATAAAATGGATACAACTGATATAGTTAAGAGAAATCCAAATACTAAGGTAGGGAACTAAGGCAACTACCGATAAAACCATCCATATAAGTTCCATATACCAAAGTAGGGCGCAAAGATAACTACTAAACCCATATCACAATATAGAGCGCACAACGGCAGCTATTAGAAACATTAAATCTAGAACAACCCATTGACATATTCACACAAAGATTATTTCTAATTTTAGTTACTCGAGGGGGATACAATAATAACCTGGAGATATAAAAGTACATCAGTCATACCGACTCATAAGGCAATACGATACCCTCCAACCATCCAACCCAGAGGCATAATAGCACTCTGGTCATGCTGGTGCACAAGGTAACACAATACCCTCCACACCTATGTCACCTAATCCTTAAGTATCGATACCCCCTATAGGGCCTGAAGGTCACCTATAAAATAGACTAGGGCCTTATTGGGGCACAATCGACACACCAAAAAACCAAATAAATTGAGGACTCCTACCTCATCTCTAAGGTAGCTACCCCTATAGAGAAACCATAGCCAAACTTGAGGTCTTCCACTTTACATATTAGTATTTTATGGGGTGACCACATATATCACATATTGCACAGAAACTTCCTTTTAATACTTAGCCATTTCCCTATATTTGTAATTATTTAAGGTAAACCCTAAGGTCATATCCATTTATTCAAAAAAGGTGTACTAAGTTGAAATGACCAAACTGCCCAAAATTTTATCATTTTATCCAAATTCGTATCGAGCAACATTATTACGAGCCATTTGTCATGAAAATACTAACAGATAATTATTCATGATATGGTAACATGTGAATAATCTTTACATCTTTGTGACTGACTACATTATCCACTTTTCATACCTTTAGTAAATTAAGTCTATAACCTAAGTCATACATTTTTAGGGTGACATATATTCCATGTAACACATCTGTACAATTTTATAGCATATTGTGTCATTTAATAAGGTAATTAACATCACGGTGCAGGAAAGGAAATACCCCAACTCTAGAACATGCGATTAACATTTATTTTATACTAAACCTAATCATGCATGCATGCTTTATAATATTTAATTCCACCCTAGTTATTAAGCAAAGATAATCATAGTACACTTATTATGGTAAATTACATTATAAGGTTACGGGGTTTCAACTTTAACAAGCCCTAGACATGCATATGTAATTTATTCAACAAAACACACACACATATATTATTGATTAATTAATACATTGGAAAATATGCTAAATATTTAGTATTATGTCATTTACATTCATGCCTATTCATAACACTTGCAATTTCATTCTAAAAATTCTAAAGTAAAATACATACATATATTTCTATAAATATGAGGCATAAATAATACCCGAAGCACAACCAAACTTTATATGTTACCACATGATTTCACATCTTAATAGAAGGGTACGATTTACCTCTTATCCAAGCAAAAAGGAATAATCAAGATTCACCCATTTAGTCTCCACTCAATTCTTCAACTCCTTACATTAACACAACCAACACACATATTAGCATATAACACAACATAAAAAATAATCCATAATTACTAAAATTAAATGGAAAAGAGATTAGAGAGTTAACCAGAGTCAAATGGAAGCTTGAATTGTATGGGAGTGTAGAATAATGTGTGGTGGAGCTATGGTTAAATTTTGGTAGTGTTTGGACAAGGTTTAGGGTAAAAATAGGGGTGCACGGACAAAAAAAGAAGTTGCATTAGCAGGTGGTGCAAAAGTTACACGATTGTGCAGCACCGGTGCACAACAAGTCGAGAGAAAAAAATACATGACCAAGTGGTGCAAAAGTTGCATGGTCGTGCAAAATCAGGTCGAGAGAAAAAATTTTGCACTGTCAAATGGTGCAAGGGTTGCACGGCCATGCAATATGGGATTTAAGCATTGCACGGCGGTGCAGCAAGCGGTGCACGAGTCGTGCACTCTGCAAAGCTGCTACACACAAAAGAAAGAAGAAGGAAAAAGAGGCAGCAGTCAGCAACAGTGGCCGAAGATGGCGAAGGGGAAGGTCGGGACGACCTTGGTGGTTGTTCCACACACCAAAAGGCGGCGAGTGGTGGCTGAGGTGGTTCTCAGTGGAGGAATGGGTGGTGCGAAGCTAAAATAAGGTAGAAATAGGGAGGAAGAAGAAGGAAGAGAGTTCGAACAGGAAATGGATTACCATAAAATGGAGGGGTGGAGGGGTATCTATATACTAGTATGGTGTCGTGCCAAGGAAAAGAAAATGGTAGGGGTGGTGGCGTGCAAACGGGAACTTTTGTAGAGGATGAGGGAAGATAATGGTCGTGCATGAGGATGACGAAGGAAACATGCAAAGAAGCAGAGAGTGATGGGGATGGTTGTCATGGTACACGCGAAAGAGGGTGTCATGGTGCAGCAAGGGCACAAGGGTGGCGGGAATGATGGTGATCAGGCAGAGGAAGAGAATTCCCTCACGCCACAAAGTCGGCATAGGAGAAGAAGGGAAAAGAAAAGAAAAGAAAAGGCAGAAAGGGGAAGAAAGGAAGAAAAGAAAAGGAAAAGAGAGAAGGTTTAGGGGATTAGGATCAAATGAGGTAATTTTGGATTAGCCAAGTAATTTAGATTAGGAAAATATTAGAGGGTTTAATTTTGGTTTACGAATTATTATTTATCCGAGTTAAGGTTTCGGATTTGGTTAAAGTTTCGGGATTACAAATTAGGTTAAAGCTAGAATAAGATTTCTCATAGGATTAGAATCAAATTAAGATATAATTTATATGGTATTAGGTTAACTAAAATTTGGGGTATTACACTAGTGATCATTTGAATAGGTTAGAGTGAGGATGAAAGTGAATATGCAATGCATTTGGAGATATAATGATGCAAGGTCATGTCTTGCAATAATAAAACACATTATCTTGTTTTGCCATTATAAATTCTTATATATATTTGAAATAATTCATGTATCATTTGCTAGTGTCATTAAATTCCAAATAGTTGCTGCCGTGATCTTCCATTATTTTTTTTCTCTCAGTTATGATAAAAGTGATATTTTTGTTTAGGTTATGAAAAAATCACCTCTCATGGATATTGTGATGGTTTTATTTTTAGCTTAATATAAACTACATTTGTAGGTATTTGTTTTTTCCCAGGTGCACAAAGTCCCATTATTGTATTTTGTGAAGATCGTTGCTTGACATTATTTAATTATCCTCTTATTGACTCACTTCATAGTGTAGATCAGGAACCAAAGGTATAGGACTTGTCCAGTGCACAAAAGCAAAGAAATCTTGCCAATGAATTAATTAAAAGTTTGTTTTATTTAATGTTTATATCATACAGGCTGAGGTTATTCCTTCAGTTGAACATCTCTTGGCCGTTGATGACCTACATGTATGTTAAATGTTATATGGCCTAAAAGGAAGAAGTTCACTTGCAATATATTTTGTTAATGCTTGTCATGACTGTAGGAAATAAATTAGAAACTAAAGCTGATTAATCACATACACTTTAAAAGAAATGAGAATATTTCAGTTATTGCCATAGATTTTGGTGACTGTTTATTGTGTAGGATTGTTTGGCCAACTCAGTCTATAACAAGAGTGTATTCTTTACCTTAATTCTACCTTTTCTATGTGAGAATTATGGACCATGCTCTTTGAAGTTGCTTTATGCTGCATTGCTTATTTCAATATTATATATAATTTTGCAAAAAAAATGATATTCTTATACTCTACTGAGGAAGTGGCCAAAACTTTGAGGCCATATTGGTTAGAAGCAACTTGACATCATGTTAATGTCGTGCAGGCTGTTCTATATATGCTTGAACTCGTCCCTATTAGAACTTGTAAAGGGAATGGCATAAGTGGAAGGAATGTTATAGCTTTGGGAGCTAAACACCTAACTATTTTATACTACACAATAATAATTATATATGGTGTAATTAATTTTATATCAAGAAAAATTGTTACTGCGGGTGAATAAATTGTTATTACAAGTAGATATTGTGGTAATAAATAATATCAATAAATCTTGTACGTTTCAATAAAGGTTTTACCAACTAATATATATATATATATATAAAGGGCTAAAATATGTATAACCAACAATATATATGTAGGGAATAATTTTTAGTAATAGATATAATATTGTGTTTAATACTTTCAGTCACAGATATAATTGTGTGGTCAATTCCTTTTATCACAAATATAATTTTGTGGATAGTACTTTTATTCACATATATTATTTTGTGGATAATAGTTTAAGTTATAGATATTGTTTTGTAGGTAATACTTTTAGTCATAGATATTATTTTGTGATTAATATTTTTACTTATATATATAAGTTTGGGTATAAGTTTTACTAACAGATAAATATATGTGGACATTATCAATTATTTTCAACATATCATACATATTTGTGGGTAAAACTTTTAAGTACAGAGTTCTTACCTATAGTTTCGTCACAAAAAAAAATTATGTAGGTAAAAGCTTTTGCCAACAGAAAAATAGCTTTTACCAACTGATATGACCATTTTGGCACAATTTAATTATTTTTTAGTGACCGGTAGGTTTTTAGCCACATGTCCATCCAATTTCCTTTCCATCCTATAATATTGCTTTGGGTATTTGAGGGTCTATGGGAGCACCGCTTGATGTCCAGAATTGATGTTCCTTGATCTCTATTATTTACCTTGCTAGATCAACATCAAGGGCAGAGCATATCTCCTATTTGATGTTGAGTGTTAGGTTGGCGATGTTTGGTATACTAATGCCAAATTGAATTAGAAAATAGGAAACCATGTCCATTTTGTTGGACAGAAAGAAGTTGAACATATTAATCATACTCCTCCAAACTATGGTGGATTGGCTCGGGTCTAACCGTGCTTAGACCCAAAGCTGCTTATGGTATCTAAATTTTGACTTTATTTAAACTTGTCGGATCTTAAAAGTTTAAATCCAAATTTAGACTCATTAAATTTAGTCGGTAGCCAAATTTTAAAAAGGCCAACTATGTTTAAAAAAAAAATTTATACAAACACTTACATATTTATGTTTTATATAACTTAATTTATATATATCTATAATTTCTCCTTTGAGTTCCTTTACCTTTTTAAATGATATGTCTATAGAGTAAATACATAAAAATTAAACTAAAAAAATATAAACTAAAAACCCAAACAAGATCACACAAAAAATGACACACATGAAATTAATATTGTGTGTATACTAAATATGGTCGGCAATTCAGGTCTGAGTTTGGAACTAGGGCTATTAAATAGTCGGCTCACAAGTTTTTACACCGAAAATAAGTTTAAATTCAAATTTTTTATGCCGAGACTCAACTCGTTTATGAAACTATCGTAAAAATAAGGTTTGAACTTGATTCCTTTTAATTTAATGTTCGAACCGAATCGAGCCTAGAAACCACTCGCTTGTAGCCTCATCTCTAACTACTGAACCCAAACGCACGTGTTGGATCTAAACATCTTAGATCTAGGTCCACTAAAAATCAGATGAATCTGCCCACGGTCATCCGCGCTCAGAATCACGAGGCCCTCGATGGATAGATTTCATCTAATAATAGCAGTAAGGGTGAACTCAAAGTGTCGCTTAGCTTCTCACGTGTAACCTCGAACTAGAAAGCAAACTGTGAAAAAAAAGGAAAAAGAACAGCCGTGGAGTTGCGCCGACAACCAAGAAGGATTCGGACAACTGTCTCCGGTATCTGAAAACCAACGGTCTGATTGGAATGACACGTTCTTCATCACTACACTCCCTCTACCAAATTGCGACGGACCCAACTCTTTGGCTAACTACCTTCCCAGTTCAGGCTATAATTATTATTCCCTTTATTTATTTATACTAACTCCAAGTACTCCTAGTGCACCCTCAACTGTTGTCCATGAGAAAAAGCGATCGATGATTCATTAATTATTTTATATATCGGGTAGGGAGACGTCGGAAGCGTTGTCGGGCGAAATGAAGAAGTAGGCTACAGCACTGCCAAATCACATGGCGAAAGCACTAATATGATAATATCGGCGAGGGAGAGATAAAGAAAGCCCACGGCCTGCCTGACTCCTCACTCGGACGTAAGCCTTCTCACCATTCTCTACCGAATTAAGTAATCAATATCCGGCCAGCGGTTGGGGCCCGGAGACGAGGGTATTATCGTCTTATTGGTACAAAAGTAATCAACAACACTTACAGTTAATTTGGTTAAAGAAATTAAAATGACAAAAATTAAAATTAAATAAAAATTTAAGTATTTTATTGTTTGTTTTGAAGAAGGAAAAATTAAAATAGAATTAGAAATAAAATTTAATGGTGTCTATTCCTATCAATTTATTTCTTGAGGAGTAGTATTGGAAGGGTGAAAATTTGAGTACAAGATAAAAATACTAAAATAACCTTAAATTGTGTATAATATTATATTAATAATAATGATGATGATGATTATCTTTATAATAATTATAACTGTATTATAATTATCATTATAATTATTGTCTTTATTATAATTCTAATTAGTATAATAATTAATTATAATTAAAAATATAATAAAGATAATAATTATAGTAATAATTATAAATACAATAAAGATAATAATAATAATAATAATAATAATAATAATAATAATAATAATAATAATAATAATAACCATTATCTGATTTGATCGTATCGAATCGGATTTAACCTGATCGGATCTGATATGATGTTATATGATCTATTATGAGAAAAATAGGGTTGAATAATGGAAAAGTATAATAATAATTGATTATATATATATATATAACTATAAATATTATAAATATAAGAAGGATATTTTTATAAATTTATGACTATATTTTCAATTACATTCACACATACCAAACATAAAAAACTTTTATTACCAAATTAGTTCCATCAAATACCAAACAAGGGAATGAAACTAAATAATTCAATTTCTACTTCTTAATTTTCATTCTCATTCCTACTCTTCCATTCCTAAACTCTCATTCTCATTTACCAAACATGTCGTCAAGGCCTTGAGATGCAATAGGATGGGAAATGGGTGCCGGTTATGCCTCTTCCGGTTGCCTTTGCAGTCAACATTGGCGGCAGATGTGTATGGTATATTTCTAAACAAAATTCTTTTTTATAATTTAGACTATTTTATGAGATTATAAAATAATTTTTTAATACAACAATTATATATTTTATTAAAAAATAATATAACAATTAATACATAAAATATTAAAAAAAAGTAGGAGAAAATAAAAAATAATCAAAGCAGAAGTTTTAAAATAATTTTTATTTTGAAACAAAAATTAATTATTATTCCCTTTATTTATTTATACTAACTCCAAGTACTCCTAGCTCACCCTCAACTGATGTCCATGATAAAAAGCGATTGATGATTCATCAATTATTTTATATATCGGGTAGGGAGACGTTGGAAGCGTTGTCGGGCGAAATAAAGAAGTTGGCTACATCACTGCCAAATCACATGGCGAAAGCACTAAATATCGGCGAGGAAGAGATAAAGTAAGCCCACGGCCTGCCTGACTCCTCACTCGGACGAAAGCCCTCTCACCATTCTCTACCGAATCAAGTTATCAAAGTCATCAACGATACTCACAGCTAATTTGATTAAAGGAATTAAAATAATGGAAATAAAAATTAAAGAAAGATTTAAGTATTTTATTATTTGTTTTAAGGGATTGAAAATTAAAATAGAATTGGGAATATGATTTAAGGGTGTCTATTTCCATAAATGTATTCTTTGGGGAGTGGTATTAGAAGGGTGGGAATTGAATTACAAGATAAAAATACTAAAATAACCTTATATTGTGTATAATATTGTATTAATAATGATGATGATGATGATGGTGATTATTTTTATAATTGTATTATAATTATTGTCTTTATTATAATTCTAATTAGTATAATAATTAAGTACAATTAAAAATATAATAAAGATAATAATTATAGTAATAATTATAAATACAATAAAGATAATCATAATTATAATAATAATAATTATTGTAAATATTATTTTATATAATAATAATAATAATAATAATAACAATAATAATAACAATAATAATAATTACCATTATCTGATCTGATTGTATCGAATCTGATCTAACCTAATCGGATCTGATTTGATGTTATATGATCTATTATGAGAAAAACAGGGTTGAATAATGGAAAAATATAATAATAATTGGCTATATATATATATATAACTATAAATATTGTAAATATAAGAAGGATATTTTTATAAATTTATGACTATATTTTCAATTCCATTTCCACGTACAAAATATAGAAAACTTTTATTCCTAAGTTAATTCCATCAAATACTAAACATGGGAATGTGACTAAATAATTCACTTTCCACTTTTTAATTCGCATTCTCATTCCCACTCTTTAATTTCCAAACTCTCATTCTCATTTATCAAACAGGTCGTCAAGGCCTTGAGGTGCAATAGGACGGGAAATGGGTGTCGGTTATGCCTCTTCCCGATGCCTTTGTGGTCAACGTTGGCGATATAACGCAGATGTGTGTGGTATATTTCTAAAAATGATTCTTTTTTATAATTTAGACTATTTTATGAGATAATAAAATATATTTTAAGTATACCAATTATATATTGATGGAATCTATCGAAGCATTGATCTAGGCTCGGAGACGCTCTCGATCGCGTCGTTTTGTATTATTGATCTAGGCTCGGAGTATCGTCGCACGTAGTCCGCCGGTTTTCCGAAAGAGGACGCCCTTCCGACCCATACTATAACTACAAGGACTTCTTCGCCAGGCGGTTTGTCACGCACCGACTCTTCACCAAGTCTAGCTACGTGTGGCCTTAGTCTTTTTCTCACTCCTTGAGAGACTAAGTCAGCCTTCCTCCTTCAAGTGTATTCCACACTTAGGCTAGAGCCGCCTCTTGGAGCACCACACCGAACCTTCACACAAGAACACAAGAGAAAACTTTTAGAGAGAGAAAGGGAGATTGTATTTAGAGAGGGAAGCTCTGAAGATACAACTCTTGTTGGATGATCTCAAATGCCTCTACCCCCCTCTATTTATAGGAGAGGATCTACCCCTTCATCTCCTCCAGGAAGATTCTAGATACGGGCCTAATGGATTTCTCTAGAATGGCCCAATAAGCCCATTAGGGGTTCTAGAATAGTCCATTAGGGTTTCTAGAGTCTCCTTAGGATTTCTAGAATAATCCACACCATTCTACATAAATATGGAAGGATCTAGAGACATTCCCCTCTAGAACATTCTAGGAGAGTGTAGAACCCTATACACTTCTCCATACTTATCTAGATTACAAGGATGATCTAGACTATTCTGGGCCCGGTAGAACCTCGATGCCAACCTTCCGATCCGGCCTGTAACAGGTTGTACTGAAAGTCGTATCTTGATGCCATGAGGTTATGATGTACAACACAACAAAAAGCAGAAGGATTTGAAGCGGAGTACCGTCGCTCGTTACTAGTATTTGAGTAGTGCTGTACACTTAGAATCAAAATCTAAATAAAAATCTAAATTTCTCTAAAAAAATATATATATTAATATATTAATTTTTATTAATAATTAAATGATATAAACTAATAATAATATATTATAAAATAAAATTATGGCATCAAAGTATAATAAATTTATTATTAGTATTACTTTTATTATATATAATCATCATTATTATTGTTATTCTAATAAAAAAATATTTACATTTTTTTGGTCCTAATTTTATTTTATTTTGTATTATTAATAGTTTGTATTACTTAATTACTAATAAAAAATAAAATTAATACACTAATATATGTTTTTTTTAAAAAATTTGGTTTTTAGTTTGGGTTTTGAGTTTGGGTAAGTAGCATTATTCCTAGTAGTTTATGAGTAGTGCTATATACCCACAATTAAAATCCTAATTAAAACCCAAATTTCCCTAAAAATATACATATTAATATATTGATTTTTATTTTTATTAATAATTAAATGATATACACTAATAATAATATATTATAAAAGAAAATTATGGCATAAAAGTATAATAAGTTTATTATTAGAGGTCGTTTGGTATCAAGTAAGTAGAGGAAGAAAGTACAACTTCCTAAGAAATACAAAATATCTTATTATTTGGTTTAAGGGATGTGAAAAGTCAAAGGGAAGAACTATTTTCCTTGTAATTCTAAATCACCCATATATTGAGGAAGCTACTTCCTTGGGTGGTGTTCAGTAAATAATACTTCCTAAGTTATAAATTAACTAATTATCCTCAACTACCTTAGTTTCTTTAATATTGATGAGGATTATCGAAGGGCATATATTATTAGTTTGTTAATTCTAGATGTTTAAAATATTCTTGTCACATTTATTATTATTATTATTATTCAATAAGTATTTTTTCAGTATTGTATTAAAATTATTTCATCATTCTAGTTTATATCATTACATTTATTAAATTTTTATAATAAATTTTGATACATGAGCTACTTCAATTACATGATGATATTTTTATAATATTTTATTGTTATCAATTATATTTATTTATATTTTTGTAGTGGTAAATAAAGTTTCTATTTATGTAAAAAAATAGGTAGAAAAATAAATATTGATATTTATTAATAAAGGATATTAATGTAATTTTATATCTACTTCCTAAGTAATAAGAAAATAAACCAAATAAAATAACTAAGGAAGTCATCGTACTTCTCAGGAGGTATATATACATAACAAACAGAAATAAATATTTCTTCTAGGGAACTACTTCTTAATATCTAACTCCCTAGAAGTTGTATTTACTGTGGAAGTAACTGCAAGTATACCAAACAACCCCTTAGTATTACTTTTATTATAAACATCATTATTAGTGTTATTATAATAAAAAAACATTTACATTTTTTTATATCCTAATTTAATTTTATTTTGTATTCTTAATTACTAATAAAAAATACAATTAATACACTAATATATGTTTTTGAAATAAAATTTAATTTTTAGTTTGGATTTTAAACTCGGGTAAGTAGCATAATTCGTAGTTTATTCGGTGTACGGGAATTGAAAACGTAAGATTTTATGGTAATAAACTCAAAATAAATTGAAACGAGTGGGGGTAATTTCAAGTCAGCCTATATGTGGAGTGGTCGCAGTGAATTTGTCTACAAAATTAACATCGTAAAATGAATAACGACTCCACTGGGGATCGAACCCAGAATCTCTGGTTCCGTAGACCAGCGCCTTATCCATTGGGGATCGTAAAAGATTTTTGTTGTAATTTGTACACATATGTATCGACTCTTTGAATCTAAATGACCATAATTTTCATCAACTGCTCATCACATAAATTAAGGGCTTATTTGGTATAGAAGTAATAGAGGTAGAACAAATATTTATCTATTTTATACTTTTTATATTAATTATTTAATAATAATAAATATATTTTTAATAAAATATCTATTTTAAATTAAATTAAGATCTAAAATAAATATTTATTAGAATTAATATATTTAGTTTTAAAATAATTATAAAAAATATATAAAATAAAGAGAATTTTTACCAAAAAACCACTAAAAGTTCTGAGTGATTTTTTTTATAGGTTAATGTCGATTCTCTGACACACCAATCCAATCCAAAGTTCTGACTTATGAAATGTTAAGAATATACTGTAAGTATAGTCTCCTCACGGGATTTTTAATCATTTATGTAGTAGTATCACTATTTTTCCGCCGTCATAAAAGCTTTAGACGACTAATATGGGCCGAAACGAAACAAAATAAAATAAATTATGTGCAACCTAACACTTTAGACCGGTCTTTTATCTTCCATTCAATTCTTAAAAAATTAAAAAAATTAAAAAAAGAAAAGAAAAGGAATTTTTTTTATATTTAATTTTAATAAGATAATAAGATAAAAAATATTAAAAACTAATTATTTAATTATTTTAAAAAAATTGAAATTTTTTTAATTTTAATTTTATTTCCTTAAAAAAAATTAGAATCAAATGGATTCTTAATTTTTGTATCTGAGAGGTTTCATCGAGTTTGTTATATACTGATTATCCTCCCATCCAAGAAATCTTCATGGGCATATCCATTTCAAATAATAATAAAGTAGTAATTATTACAACTTCAACTTCAACCACCACAATTCCTTAAATCAATATAGATACAAAAAAAAAAAAGATTTAAATATGTTATAATTTTCTATCATACTTTACGAATGAAAATTTTGAATGCATGGCTGACAAATTATTCTGTATAATTTCATTTTCTTTGATTACCAAACGAAGCCTTACTAATAGCAGTATATGCAATTATTTGCCCCCTCCCCTCGCGGTCCCCAACACACCACCTTCCAAGACTGTTGTATCCCGTATAACACAGGGAGCACGAGAAGGCTTGTCGTCACGGTGATAATTCCGGAAACCATAAGGTACACCGGCCGTTTCATCCATGGATTCACAGTTTCCAATAACTCTAGGAAAATCCCCTCTGGTGCCCAGTGTTCAGGAGCTTGCCAAGGAACCCTTGGCCACTATCCCTCAACGATATGTTCGCCCTGACCAGGACCTGTCATTGGTCGTATCCACCGTCTCTGACAACAACCGTAACGGCACCTCGTCTGATCGTCAAGTTCCCGTCATCAACATGCACGACTTAGTTACTGGAGATGCAGATGAGCTAGAGAGAATGCACCTTGCTTGTCAATAATGGGGCTTCTTTCAGGTCTGTCTATCGATCTATCCATCAGTGTTTTTCGTTAATTTGTTTATGTTTGACACCGGAGAGTTTCGTATCACTTTTTGGTATAGTTCCTTGCTTTTCCTAGTATTAGGTAGAACAGTCCTTTAGCTATGAAAAAGAAAAAAAAGAGAAAAAACATTCTTTTAAGGTGACTGCTCCACTGTTTTCCAATGACTGCTCCACTTTTTAAGTGTGTCTTATATTCTGTATATAACTGTGTTTGGGAGAGACTGTGGCTTAGATGAAGTTAATGAGGAAATAACATGCAATTTACCAAACAATATGCAATAATAATCTGTTGGGGTCATTATTATTATTATTATTATTATTATTATTATTATTATTATTATTATTAATATTATTATTATTATTATTCATTCTTGGGAAGAAATGAGGTCATCATAAAGTATAAAGGAGTACCATTTTAATATGTCCTCACCATCCTCCTCCAACTCAACGAAATTTAGGGCTTGCAAATCAGGAAGGACGGAAATTGGACTCCCGTTACGCCGATACATCCTATTGCTTTCATTGTCAACATTGGAGACATCTTAGAGGTATGTTGTACTTGTCCAAGTGATCGATCCCCATATTGAACTAAAAAGTCTGCCCCTATGTCATTAAGCTGATGTATTTAAGCACGCAGTTCTCGTTTTTTCTTTGAGATGCAGATTGTCACGAATGGGATCTACCGAAGCATCGAGCATTGTGCGGTTGTGAATGCAAAGAAGGAGAGGCTATCCGTCTCCACATTTCATTACCCTGGACAAACTCAGGAAATCGGTCCAGCTCCAAGTCTAGTCAGACCAGAAACTCCAGCTAGGTTCAGAAAAACCCTCATGGCTGATTTCAGCAAAGGCCTATTCGAGCAAGAGCTAAAGGGTAAATCGTACCTCGACTCATTTAGAATCGAGCATGTCTATACCCAAGAACTCCAAGTAGCTATTTAGTAAGATTGGCACTGCAGATTAGGGTCTTTTATATGAATGAAATTCGTGGTTACATCTGCAGTCCATGTGCTGTAGCTTGAATATCTACGCTTTTATTCTCTCAAGTGTCAACTAAACTTCAAAAAGCATCAATATGTAACACGCAATATCTATATCTAACATGGATTTCTTGTTCCATCCCATCACATTTCGATCGGGTATGTCTTCGATATGGATGAGAGGGTGATGATGTCTAGCCCCAAATTAGAGGGTGCGTCCTGTTTTATTCGAACATGTCGCTGAGAACATCTAGGTCTTAGGGTAAGAATGAAAGGCTCAGGTAGTATATGATAACACCCATAAAGATCGATACTAAGAGAGTCAATTAAATAATATAATCTAAATTCACCAAAGTAAATTATAAAGCAAAACTAATTATGAACAGCAAGTATAAGCGAATAGATCATAAAAATAAAGCAATCAACACACACATGATTTATACGTGGAAATCGCCTACGATGTGGAGAGTAAAAATCACGGGACGTTTGAGGATTTCACTCTATTTCCTTCTCTTATTATGATAAATGAAGGCAAAATGAACCCAAATCAAGTTTACAACAATTCACAACCCACCAACAAATACATACATACATACGAAATTAAGTAAGAAGAGACTAAAGGTGAAGAACATCACCAAAAATTAGAGGTTCTATCCCGCTATAATAACATTCAAACCAGATCTCAAAACGATAATCTAGCCATTCAAAATGAGGCCCTATGTATCTCCAACAAACTGACCAAGTTTTAGAAAAATCCAACAGTGGAATCTTCAACTATCGACAACTTTGTGAAAGATGACCCTGAAAAATCGCAAAGCACTACTCTCTTAAACCCTCTGCCTTCCTCTTTTCTTTTTACTTCTAATTGTGTGTAAAATTTTTTTGAATACATACCCTGAAATACGACAAAACTCTAATTTAGGAATTATGGCAAAACAATGATTTATTAGGAAAAATTAAGAAAATAAATTACTTTATTAAATAAAGAGGAAATTAATTGACAAAAATAAAGAGAAAGTAATAAATAAATTATTTAGAGAATTTTGGACATTTTACTAATTAAAAGGGGAAGTGGTGGAAAATTTACCAAAATAGCCAAATTAATCTAAAAAGGGAATTAAATTATTATTTTAATAATTTTTAAATATTCAAGAAAAATTTTATATATAAATAAATGTATAATGACCCAAAAATATTCTAAATAAATTGTGCAAAAATCCAAAACCCCAAAGAAAACCTTTTCTCCCTTTTCCCTTTTCCTTTCCTTTCTTTTTTTCCTTTTCTCCTTTTTCCCGCCGGGATTGGGCCTCGCCCGGCCCAAACCCTTCCTTCTTCTCCTTCCCCCGACCCAACGTCGTCCGCTGGCCCTCGTACGCCCACAACGTTGCGTTTAACCCCTGAAGCCATTGAAACGCCGCGCCGCGTTAAGTGCCCTAATGACCGTTGCCAGCCAACAACGCAACGCTGCATTTTCCTCCCATAACCCCCGATACGCCACGTTTGACTTACGGATCTTATAACCGTTGCCAAACCGGACGGTTTCCCCCTGTTTTCTTTTCCTCCTGGACCGCCGGTCTAGGGGTCGTCTTCTTCCCCCTCCCGCGCAGGCCTGCAACTTGCCGCCTGCCGCCTGCCGTCCGACTGTCCTCCCCCTACCATTTCCGTCCCTTTCTTCCCCAATTCGACCCAGCACTCCCTCACGCGTCCTGCTGCCCCTTCCTTTTTCCAGAAAATGGCCAAACGTACCCTGCAAAACCGTAGGGCATGCGACGCTGCCACCGCCGGCTGGCCACCTGTCGCATTTGCCCCCGTGTGCCGACCTTCTTCCCTTCGTCGTTTTCCCCTCCTCAATTGCCTATAAATACCCTTCCCCAAACGGCCAAGGCAAGTCCTCCCCTCTGGACCTTGCCGAAACCTTGCCTCGCCGCCGCGACCACCGCCACACACCAAAACCTTCCTTGCACCACCCTCCACGCAACCAAACCATCGCTGCTCCCTTTCCTGCCCTGCACGTGCTGCCACAACCGTGTGAAATCCCTTGCCCAAAAACCACCCCCGTCACCTCGCGCCACCTTCTGCCGCCACCTCCACCGTGACCAACCTCCTCTCCACCTCCCAAAGTGACCAGTAGGTCCTCCCCTACCTGCCCATACCATCCTTACTCCCTGCCTCCTTCTCCACCAACCTCCACCATCTTCCACCACCCTCCTCCACCTTCGGCCGCCGTGTCTACCACTGCGCGCCGCCACCTTTCTCACGCCACCACCCTCATTCCACTCCCCTCTCCCTGCTGTATCCTCCCCCACATCAAACTCCCCCTTTTCTCCTCCCATCTAACCACCACCTCCATCTTTTCCTCTCTTCTCCTCCTCCATCGCCGCTGCCGTTGTCGCCACGCGCCGCCGCCGGACCACCACCGACCCTAGGTGGTCTTCCACTCATCCCAAGCCTTAAACTTTATTTCCATATAGTTACTATTAAGTTAACTAATATTAATACCATTATGCTTATTATTATTATTATTCTTTTATTATTATTATTATTATTATTATTATTATTATTATTACTCTTATTATTATTATCATTTCTAATATTGTGACTTCTGATATTAAAGTTATCATTTATACCATACTAACATCCATTGGAACCCTAACTTTTATTATACTCAACTTTAGTTTTATTTTTATAAGTGTTAATATTAACAACCCTATTATTATTATTATTATTATTATTATTATTATTATTATTATTATTATTATTATTATCTCTATTATCTTACTAAGGTTATTATTATTAAAACTTAACCATACTGGGTTTTTGTTATTGTTATTATTACTGCTAGGGTTATCATTGTTATTATTACTAATATTACCATCATTATTAGTATTATTACTATTATTACTATTATGGTTATTATTATTATTCTACTTAACACCTTATCCTTTAGGTTAACAATAAAACTACTTTTGTCTTATCCATGTGACTTAACTCAAAGTTAGTAAATATCATGTGGTTGTTAACTAAGAAAGATACTTGAGCCTTATTACCATATCACTTAATATTACCCCTAATGCTTTTAACCCTAAACCTCATCACTAGGGTACTATTATTAGCTCTTACTATTATTACTACTATCACTATTTTCCTATAGTTAGCATAAACCCTATTACTACAAGATTAGAACTAATGGGTTTAACAATATAAGGGTAACAATTAGTATAAAAAAATAAATACATTTTGACTAGTAATGGCTAATACTCTAACTTTAAGATAAAAACCCTAGTTTTTGTATAATACCCTCTTTAGTAATGAAAACCCTAATCCTAAACTAGAATAAAGGATGATGGCACTTTTGAGGGAAGCTAATACTTAGTATTTTCCCCTTTTATAGGTGACCCCTAGCAAAGCCCTAAGGAGTTAGAGGAGCGTGCTCCAAGCCCGGCGCCGCTTTAGGTAAGGACGAAGCTATGGCCTTGTGCTATGTGTGACATGGATGTGTTGAATGTTATGTATGCCATGCTATGCCATGTATTATATGATTTGTGGATAACTTGTCTTATGTGTAGCGCAGCTTGGAGATTGAGGTATGTTGTATGTGCTTTCTATGACATGAGCATGACATGTTTATGTATGATATTTATGATGTGTTGATATGGCCCTCTAGGACATGCATGTTAGGTTAAATAATAATATGAGTTGGGAATAAGGGTGACAAGAAATAAATGGGTAGTGAGTTCATTAAGGGGGATATGAGGTTGACCTAAGTACCTCATGATCCATGAGAGAAGATTTAAGTGGGAGGAATGTCCAAAATAAATGAGAGTTGGGAACCATGCATGGGAGTCTTAAAATTTGCATGGCAACTCGGGGTGTTTGCATGGGGTGACTAAATCTTGCATGGGGGTGAATCTTACATGAGAAAAGTTGAATTTGGGTGTAAATAAGAGAATGGGAGAGTTGTGGAGTGATTGGAGACTTGGGGTGAAAAATAGTACGTAGGTTGGTGCAAGGGTGTATAAGGGACCCGATTAGGGTTTTTGGGGAGAAAGTGAAAATTTGGGAAGTGTAAAAGTAAGGATGATTAAGGAAGGGTGGAATATGGGTTAAGAGTGAGAATTCTATTGTATAAAAGATGAGTATGGGTTTCCATGTGAAAAAAAAGAGAGACTTGGGGATTAAAGAGAGAGGTTACTTGTGGAAGAAGTAAGGTGCTAGGGTTTGATGTGGCCAACTAGGGTTTTACCGGTCACATGCGAGATCGAGGAGTAAGTGATATGCCTTGGGGTTTGACCTAATAAGGGCGAGATGTGGGGTGAAGAATAAGTAATGGTAAGGTGAGTGAGAAGAGGTTGGGCCACATAGGTCCAACTAGGGTTTCCAAGGGAAAAACCCTAGAGGTTGAGAATAGGCAAGACTGATGTCATAGAGTGTTGGGCTTAACCTACACTTTCAGGAGTTAGTCTTTCATTATGTGTGAGTATAAGGGGGAATGGATGTAGGGTCGTGATAAGAGGTGCCAGAGTCTCAAAATATGGGACGAGCCTTCTTGGGAGAATAGCAGTAGAACATCGATGACATGCATATCAAGGGTGGAATGTTACCTAATAAGACACAGATAAAATACTAATCATGTAAAGTGAAAGATTGTCGAGCTAAGTCCAGACCGGTCCACCGGCAAATAATAGTGGCCAGGAGCCGGGGTGCCCTGGAGACCGGTCCACCGACAAATAATAGTGGTCAGGAGCATTCTGCCCTGAGTGTATACTTTTCGGTACACCGGCTATAATAGTGGGGGATTTCGTGCTCAACAAACCAAAGTAAGTAAGTTAAACCATGGGAAATACACTAAGTACTTACAGCGAAACACCATGTGAGTCGGGGCCAGATCGGTCCACCGACAAATAATAGTGGCCAGGAGCGTTCTGCCCTAGAGACCGGTCCACAGACAAATAATAGTGGTTAGGAGCGTTCTGCCCTGAGTGTATACTCTCCGGTCCACCGGCTATAATAGTGGGGTTCTCGCACTCATATGGATTACTGAAGAATATGTGTGGTATGGACATATTAATAATGAGAATAAAGAATAAGTCACCGGGAAAGTAACCAGGCCTTATCATGTGTGTTATCGTATGTTGCCTATGTGCTTATACTTGTATCATGCGTTCTATGTGTTGGCCTTAGCTCGTCTGTTACCTTACTCAGTACGTAGCGTACTAATCACCCGTTTCATGGGTGTTGCTCATTCCCACGAGCAGAAGACCCATCTGACCTTGTGCAGGTAGGAGACCATGTTTTCGATGCCTACGATACCTATGAGGCATCGGGTGGGGCCGAGTGTTGAGCCTATCTTGGTTGGGGTCGAGAACGAGCTGGCCGGACTCTTTTACTATCCTTGTTTTCGTTTATCTTGAGTTAGCTGTATTTGTATTATGTTCGTATTTTGGAGTATAACTCTTAAGTTTTAATCTTAAACGATATTCTGACTATGGTCGACTCTTGTTTTCATGAAGGACTTATGATGACTATGAATTTATGTTGTTGATGGTTCTTGCTTAACGATTGTTTGATTTAGCCTTAGCACTTAGTGTCGGGACGGTAGGAGTGAACCGGCCCGGTACTAAGTGTGGCGGTAATACCCCCAAGTTTTATGGTTTTAATTCTTTCGCTTTCGCTAAACCTTTCGATTTAAAGGAAATTTTTCAGTAGTAAATTTGGGGGTGTTACATACCCTCACTTGCTGCCCTATTTTGTACAGCATGGATTTTTACCAAAGGCTTACTTAGGAAGCCCAAATAATAAGCCGAAGGTGGACTTAATCCAAGATTAGTAAAACGTTATCAAAAGCCCATTCATTAAGACAAAACAAAATACACATTTTAGTAACACATGTGGGCTTGACCCACAACAAAGAATTGAGAACTTTTGTCTCATCCATTAGATCTAATCCCTAGGGCCTAGACTTGAAGATAGTATAGTTTGGTAGCTTAAAAAAGGTGGGGCAAAATTCAACTCTATCCCTTCCCTGACGCCCTCCCGCTTCACCCTCCACCTTCGTTTGATCTCTCTTATATCTCTTCTCACCGTCTCATGTCTACATACCACCAAAAATTGCCTTTCAAGATCCAGTGCCACCAAAAACCATGAAAGTCACACTCTTGATAAGCCATTCAACCTATACAACATACAATCCTGGGTTCCCCTTCACCGTTAGTATCATGGCCACCACTAATAAAACTCACCACCATAACCACACTGTCATGGGATCTGATCTAACTATTCAAAATTATTTGATTTCTTATTTTCAATTTTTTACATTCTTAAATTTGTTAAACAAACGTTATTGTTTTGGAACAAGAAATGAATCTAATAAAGATTGGATCAGAATTGTCACACGATTAGAAAATAATTAACAGCCAGAACCAAAATTAAATTGGTTGAGAAAGTATAAAATAAATCAAGGATACAAAGATTTACGTGGTTTGGTCAAATCGACCTATGTCCACAGGCGAGGGGAGATGGGTTAGTATATTAATCAATCAAGGGATTACAAAATCAGAGATGATTACAATGGATTCTCAATCTTTGAATTAACCAAATAAAATGGATAATTGATGATGTGAGTAGATCTCTCAAGATCCTAAAACCTCTCTTACAAACTCTCTATGAGTTAAGAATGAAGATAAATAGAAGGTATACCAAAATACACGAGCCAATACGATTAAAAACAAGATCAGAGTCCCATGGCAAGGTTGTACCAAGTCTGCATGGCCTGGCAATACAACTTTCTTCCTCTTGGCAAAACAATCACAAACTTACATGGTTGTACCAATGTTACACTAGCTGGCCATGCAACCGTTCTTCTCTTAGCAAAAGGAGCATACACTTGCATGACAGTGCCAATGTTGCACTGGTTGACCATGTAAGCTAATTTTGCCAACAAATTTGATATGCACACTTCATAAATCAAATGCACTTAATTTAAGGCAACATACACAATAATATCCACCTTTTACTTGAATCAAAATCCCTAAAATCAAATCCATAATACCAACATCTCTTCTCTCCAACAAGAGCACAAAGCTCTTCTTCCAACACGACCTACCAAGTTCCAACAAAATGTGAACTTAGCCATAGACAATGACTTTGTTAACATATCAACCTCGTTCTTAGTTGTATCAATTTTCTCTGATAACACTTCATCCTTAGCTACTAGACCACGAATGAAAGGAAACTTAGACTTGTCGGCCTATATGTGGAGTGGTTGCAGGGAATTGCCTACAAAATTAATATCCTAAAATGAATATCAACTCCACTGGGAATCAAACCTAGAATCTCTAGTTCCATAGACCAGTGCCTTATCCATTGGGCCATGGAGTCTTTTTTTAACCTTGTGCTAGAAACTCTTGTTGTAAAAATATTTTACCTGGGTTATATATGTGAGCTTTTATTAGATTTTCGTTGTAATTTTTACACATACGTATCGAATCTTTGAATCTAAATGACCATAATTTTAATCAACTGCTCATCACATACATTAAGAGTGCTTTTATTTTTAGTTTGGTGTCAATTCTCCGACACACCAATCCAATCCAAAGTTCTGACTTATGAAATTTTAAGAATATGTTGTAAGTATAGTCTCCTCACGGGGTTTTTAATCATTTATGTAGTATGTAGTATCACTATTTTGTCCGCCTTCATAAAAGCTTTAGACGACAAATATGGGCGGAAATGAAACAAAATAAATTATGTGCAAGGTAACACTTTAGACCGGTCTTTTATCTTCCATCTAATTCTTAAAAAGTTAAAAAAAAATAGAAAAGAAAATAATTTTTTACATTTAGTTTACATAATATAATGAGATAGAAAAAAAACACAAGGAATAAAATTATTAAAGACTAATTATTTAAATATTTTTAAAAAAATTAAAATTTTTATTTTAATTTTATTTCTTCAAAATTTTCTGAGAATCAAATGGATTCTTAATTTTCGTATCTGAGAGATTTCCTCGAGTTTGTTATATATTGATGATCCTCCCATCCAAGAAATCTTCACGGACATACAATCACTTTGACAATTTAGTGCTTGTTTGGTGTGGGGATAATAGGGGTGGAAAAATTACCTCCATATTTTATATATCTTGTATAATCTAATTAAAATTAAATATTTTTATTCTAATAAATATCCATTTTAGATCTTAATTTAATCTAAAATGAATATTTCATTAAAAATATATTTATTATTATTAAATACTTAATATAAAAGATATAAAATAGAGGGAAAAATTTTCCACCCCTATTACCTCATACCAAACAAGCCCTTAGTAAAGATGCTCCGAGGGTGAATGTCCAGGGACCCATTATACCAATCTCAAATAATAATATAGTAGTAATTATTACAGCTTCAACTTCAACCACCCAGGCCAATTCCTTAAATCGATATAGATGAGAACATAATAATAAAAGTTAAGACACCGGAGGTGCTTTTGATTAATTTGTCTCAGCCAAACAACACTCGGTAAGGCTAAGGCTGTGTTTGGATAAAAAAAGATGATAGAAAATCATTCTCATTTTATTAGACTTTAGAGTTTAGCCTAACTAATAGCAGTCTATGCAATTATTTGGCCCCCTCCCAAACACACCACCTTCCAAGACTGCTGTATTCCCTATAAAACTGGGAGCAGGAGAAGGCTTGCCGTCACGGTGATAACTCCAGAAATCATAAGGTACACGGGCCTTTTCATCCATGGATTCAAAGCTTCCAATAAGTCTAGGAAAATCCCTGCTGGTGCCCAGTGTTCAGGAGCTTGCCAAGAAACCCTTGGCCACTATCCCTCAACGATACGTTCGCCCTGACCAGGACCTGTCATTGGTCGTATCCACTGTCTCCGACAACAACCACAACGGCGCCTCGTCTGATCGTCAAGTTCCCGTCATCGACATGGACGGCTTAGTAACTGGAGATGCAGATGAGCTAGAGAGATTGCACCTTGCTTGTCAAGAATGGGGCTTCTTTCAGGTCTGTCTATCGATCTATCCATCAGTGTTTTGCGTTAATTTGTTTATGTTTGACACCGAAGAGTTTCGGATCAATGTTTGGTATAGTTCCTTGACTTTTCCTAGTGTTAGGCAGAATAGTCCTTTAGCTCTGAAAAACAAAACATTCTTTTAAGGTGACTGCTCCACTGTTTTCCAATGACACATAAAGTAGGCGAATCAAGAGATAAGTTGGTTTTTTTATAATTCATTGCTTGCTCAACATGTTTGATAAGTGAATTTATTTTATAATTTCCTTTTATTAATGAATGATATAATAGATCGTACGAGTATTAATTAGACAAAATTGTAGTTGATACGATATCCTTCTCGCTCAAATTGCCGTTTGATTTCACTCAAGCCATGCATTATTTACCAAAAACTCGAACAACATGCAAAATCTAAACAAATCTCGTCATTGGAAAGATCTGGGGAGGTTCAAAGGTAATACGACTAATTCAGGGGTTAGTAAGTAGCAAGGGATGTTTGTTTTCTTTTTCGGGAAAAAAAAACAACTCTACATAATACCACTGGGGAGATTTGAATTCTCAACTTTTATCTGGATAATAATAAAAATATATATTCATTCCCTCGCTGGGGTCATTATTATTATTATTATTCGTTCTTGGGGAGAAGTGAGGTCATCATAAAGTATAAAGGAGTACCATTTTAATATACCACACCGTCAAATCTGACGCAAGGAAAATCAATTGGAATGGCTGATTGCGTCAGTTGGTGAACCACGGGATAAGCTCATCATTACTACAGAAATTCAAGTCTGAGACACGGGAGTTCTTCAATCTCCCGATGAAAGAAAAGGAAAAGTATTGGCAGACGCCTGAAGAGATCGAAGGATTTGGTCAGTCTTTTGTTTTGTCTGAGGACCAAAAGCTTGACTGGGCTGACGGGTTCTTCTTGGTCGCTCTCCCAAAGCAACACAGAAAGCCACACTTAATTCCCCTCCTGCCACTTCCCTACAGGTTTGTCTTCTCTCCTGCCTGCTTATATCTAGCTACTTCTCAGTAATACAGCAACTTTAATATTCAATGTGAAGTATGCTCTTGCCATAACAACAACGTCGACAACGTCAACTACAATACGATTTATGCAGAGAAACATTGGAGAGTTACTCAGCCGAAGTGGATAATCTTGCTAAGAAACTACTCGACTGCATGGGAAAAGCTCTGCAACTCGATAAAGACTTCATGAAGGAGTTATTTGCAGAAGGACAGCAATCATTAAGAACGAACTACTACCCACCTTGTCCACACCCGGATAGAGTCATAGGTGTAACTCCCCACTCCGATGCCGTTGCCCTTACCATCCTCCTCCAACTCAACGAAATTCAGGGCTTGCAAATCAGGAAGGACGGAAATTGGACTCCTGTTACGCCGGTACATCCTACTGCTTTCATTGTCAACATTGGAGACATCTTAGAGGTATGTTGTACTTGTCCAAGTGATCGATCCCCATATTGAACTAAAAAGTCCGCCCCTATGTCATAAAGCTGATGTATTCAAGCACGCAGTTCTTGTTTTTTCTTTGAGATGCAGATTGTCACGAATGGGATCTACCGAAGCATCGAGCATCGTGCGGTTGTGAATGCAGAGAAGGAGAGGCTATCCGTCGCCGCATTTCATAACCCTGGACAAACTCAGGAAATAGGTCCAGCTCCAAGTCTAGTCACCCCAGAAACTCCAGCTAGGTTCAGAAAAACCATCATGGTTGATTTCACCAAAGGCATATTCAAGCAAGAGCTAAATGGTAAATCGTACCTCGACTCATTCAGAATCGAGCATGTCTGAACCCAAGAATTCCGAGTAGCTATTTAATAAGATTGGTACTGCAGATTACATCTTTTATATGAACGAAATTTGTGGTTACATCTGCAGTCCATGTGCTGTAGCTTAAATATCTACGCTTTCATTCTCTCAAGTGTGAACTAAACTCCAGAAATTATCGATAAGTAACATGCAGTACCTATATCTAACATGGATTACTTGTTCCGTACCATCACATGTCGATCGGGTATGCCTTCGGTATGGACGAGAGGGCGATGATGTTTAGCCTCGATTGGAGGATGCGGCCTACTATATTCGAACAAGTTGCTGAGAGCAACTAGGTCTTAGGGTAAGAATTGAGAACTTTTTTCTCATCCATTAGATCTAATCGCTAGGGCCTAGACTTGAAGATAGTATAGTTTGGTAGCTTAAAAAAGTTGTGGGCAAATTCAACTCTATCCCTTCCCTGACGCCCTCCCTCCCTCCACCCTCCACCTTCCACCTTCATTCAATCTATATCTCCCTCCCACCGTCTCATGTCGGCATACCACCAAAAATTGCCTTATGGGCATCCAGGGCCACCGAAAAACAAGAAAGCTGCACTCTAGATTAGCCATTCAACCTCTACAGCATACAACCCTGGGCTCCCCTTCACCATTAGTATCATGGCCACCACTACTACAACTCACCACCACAACCACACTATCATGGGACTTGATCTAACCATTCACCATTATTTGATTTCTTATTTTTAGTTGTTTTCATTCTTTAATTTGTTAAACAAATGTTATTGTTATAGAACGAGAAACGAATCGAATAAAGATTGGATCTGAATCGTCAAGCAATTAGAAAATAATTAACAGCGAGAACCAAAATTAAATCGATTGAAAAAGTATAAAATAAATCAAGGATATAAAGATTTACGTGGTTCGGTCAAATCAACCTATATCCACAGGCGAGGAGAGATGGGTTGGTATATTAATCAATTAAGGGATTACAAAATCAGAAATGATTACAATGGATTTTCAATCTCTGAATTAATCAAATCAAATAGATAATTGATGATGTGAGCAAATCTCTCAAAATCTCACGGCAAAGCTGTACCACGTCTACACTGCCTGGTGATACAACTTTCTTCCTCTCGGCAAAACAATCACAAACTTACACGACTGTGCCAAAGTTGCACTAGCTGACCATGCAACTTTCCTTCTCTCGACAAAAGGAGTATACACTTGCATGACAGTGCCAATGTTGCACTGGCTGGCCATGTAAGCATATATTGCTAACAAATTTGATATGCACACTCCCCAAATCAAATGCACTTAACTCAAGGCAACATACACAACAATCTCCAACTTTTACTTGAATCAAAATCCCCAAAACAAAAATCCATAATACCAACATCTCTTCTCTCCAACAAGAGCACAAATCTCATCTTCTAACAAGACCCACCAAGTTCCAACAAAATGTGAACTTAGCCATCGACAATGACTTTGTTAACATATCAGCCTCGTTCTTAGTTGTATCAATTTTCTCTAATAACACTTCATCCTTAGCTACTACACCATGGATGAAATGAAACTTCACATCAATTTGCTTAGTTCCCTTGTGATGAACATTCTGATTACATAATAAATGAATTGTAATCTAATTATGACAATACACAACAATATTTGTTGAATCATCAATACATGTGAGTTGCCAAACTAACCCACTAAGCCACTTAGCTTCCTTGAAAGCCTCTGTAAGAGCCATGTATTCCGCCTCTATGGTTGACAACGCTACCATATCTATCAAACAAGCTTGCCAACTAATAGTCATTCCATCAAAATAGAAAATGTAGCCGGAAGTTGACTTCCTATTATTGAGGTCTCCATCAAAACTAGAATCACAGTAACTAACAAGCCCAATATCTGCTTCCAAACTCCAATCAAACATTAGATGTACCTCATAGATACCTCAGTATCCATTTCACAACATCCCAATATCTTTTTCCTAGATAAGACATATATCTACTGACAACACCGACTGCTTGAGCAATATCCAAACTATTACCAACCATAACATACATGACATTATCTACCGCACTTGTATAAGGAACTCTCGCCATGTACTATTCCTCCTCAGCGGTCTTCGGTGATAAGATGTAAGTTTAAAATGAGTATCCAAAGGAGTAGACACAGGCTTTGCATCTCACATAGCACACATGTAGCTAAATTCATACAACTGATATCAACATTTCTCGATGTCTTGGCAATCACCTTGATAAGATGATGGCAACTTGCATTAGTTTTACTAGCATGTATTCCTTCTCTTGTCCTTACTACCTTGCTGGTGGGATCATGTCAATAATAATGGCAAAAATGTCTAGACATGCTCAGATGTCGTACACTAGGGTTGGAAAAGTGGTTGAACAAATAATAGGAGTTATCAAAATAGTTGTATCCTTTATCGGTGAGAGAGAGGCTATAAGAAACTATGATACCAAGTTAAGAGTTGCTTATACTAGTAATGGTATAGTTTAACAAGGACTTACTTCAGGCTTAGGAGCTGGTTCAAGGATCTTTGTTGTATTTGCTACTTATGCTCTTGCTTTATGGTATGGAGCTAGAATGATTATACACAAAGGGTATGATTATGGTCGATTTATCAATGTAATCATCTTAATAATGACCAGAGGAATGTGAGTAGGCAGGTGCGCGCGCGTGCACACACACACACATATATTCAAGGATCGCACATGTATGAAACAATTGATTTAAATTGATATAATTATAATAATAGCTAAAACATACCATATATTTCATGTATTGTAGGTCTTTAGGTCAGGCATCTCCTTATTTGAATGTATGTGTAGTAGGACAGACAACGACATTCAGGATGTTTGAGACTATCAAAAGAGAACTAAGAATTGATGCCGTAAGCGATCATGGGATCGTTCTAGAAGACATCAAAGGAGACATTGAAAGCAAAGATATATACTTTACATACCATTATAGACAACTTTTTTCTAGCTTCTCTCTATATATCTCAAGTGGAACGAACATTACACTAGTCGCACAAAGTGGGAATGGTAAATCAATAGTAATTAGCCTAATAGAGCGGTTTTACAATCCAAAAGTTGGTGAAGTGCTTGTTGATGGTGTTGACTTAAAGGAACTTCAGTTAACATAGATAAGATAGAATATTAGGATACTGAGTTAAGAAAATAGAGGACATTATAGTTAGTTAGTTACCTTTTCTATCTTTTAGCAAAGATATTCTAACTTCCTTAGTTTGTTTTTAGTTAGTTATGTAGTTTTTGATTTTCCTCTTTATAGCCTTTATTTTCTCTAGTTGTTAGTCGTGGGATTCTCAAGACTTGTTAGGGTTTTTATTCTATGTGTATATATATATATATAAGAAGTTGTATGGGATGTTCAACTTTCTCGCTCTTGTTATCTTCTATACGCTACTGCATTCTAATTTTTAACTTGGTATCATAGATTTGCCTATTCTATCTTTGGTCTCTTTTTCATTATATTCTCCACTAAAGATGGAGTCATTAGATTCTCTCAAAACTAATACTAAACCAATCGAGACTCAACCAAAGATCTCTAGGGTTACATAAAGTGTAGATGATCCTTTCAAACTTGTTATTACACCACTCAACCAATTAATCTTCTTTAAACTAGAGGGTGACAACTTTATTCAATGGCACTTCAATTTGAAGCAGCCATTGGTGATTATGGTTTAGACGGGTATATCCTAGGAACCCAATAATTTCCTAACAATATTGCCTTGAATGATCAAGGTATGATTGTAACTAACCCAACCTATATAACTTATCATTCTATACTTTGTCAAGATGTTGCATTGCAAGTGTTCACAGCCAACTCAAGCCACAATATAACCAATTAATGTTCAAATTTAGTACAAATGCTATGAATAATATCATTTTTGGCACTGAGTTTATTGGTAAGCATAAAATGTATATGGAAAATAGCATTGGAGTTGATATTGCTAATACTAGCCTTTTTAAGTTCACTCATATAATGTATAAGCCTCTTGTTTTAAAGAATATCTTAAATGTGCCTTCTATTACTAGAAACCTTCTTAGTGACTCATAGTTTACCAAATATATTTATATTTTCCTTAAACTTTACCCTATTTTTTGTTGTGTAAAGGATCTAGAAACTAGAAAGGATTTTCTTGAGGGAGATGTGCATAATGGAGTCTATATTTTTTACCTATAGAAGGATAGAAAACTTGATGACAAGGAAAAAAGGAAGGAGTTTTCAAGCAATCAAGATGCAGACAATAGTCCTATTTGCAACCAACCCTTCTCTAGCATTTCAAGTGATTTAGTTTATACCTTATGGCATAGGAAACTTGGACATCCACCTGTGAAAGTTTTGAAGAAATTACTGTGTGATTGTAATTTTTCTTGTGTTTTTAGTAATGTTAGGGTTTATGAAGCTTGTCAACTAGGAAAGAGTTATAAATACTATTGATGGTGTATTTGATGAGGGTGATGTTGCCATAGCTGAGGGCGAAGTTGACGATGATGTACTGATTGCCATAGATGGATATACTAGATTGGTTGATAGGCGAGTTTTGGATTCTAGGTTCTCCTACCATGTTTGTCCCAACAGAAGCTAGTTCTAGACTTAAAATATTACTCAATGTGGAGTTGTTGTCTTAAGAAATTGTGCTTCGTACAAAATTACTTGGATTGGGACTGTGAGGGTGAGGATAAATGATAGTATGGTTAGGAAACTATCTAGTGTTTGTCATGTTCCTGAGATGACCAAGTGCTTGATTTAGCCATATTCCTTAGATATCAAAGGCTTTAGGTGTTTCATTGAGAACAATACATTGAAGGTTGATAAAGAGGTTGTGGTGGCAATTATTAGCAAGCAAGTCAGAACATTGCATGAGCTTATTGGCACAAATATTGAGGGTGAAGTGGGGTGACATTGAGAGTGTATGACTTAGATATTTCTAGTCTTAGACCAGTGTAACTGGGACATGGGAGTATAAATGACATGATTGGGGATCCTTATTTTGTGACCTCATTACATCTAGATCTATTACCTTCTGTGAATTTAAATTTATTCTTAACAAAAGGGTCGAGTAGGAGACTCTATTGGGTGCTTCGGATGAGGTGGAGGTTGTTTTTAATCTAGATGGTATAAATTCTTCTGATGAGGAGAAATTTGGGTAGCAGGTCGAGCAAGTGGACATTACTTGAGACAAAGTTAGTTATGCCTTGTATATTGTAATTATTAGTATCGATGTGTTAGAGCCAGTATTAGAAACAAAGGTTATTATAGGTGCAAATTATGCTTTGTGGTATTTTTCTATTGTGTATAAAGTGATGCGATCTTTTTGGTGGACTTAGACATTAGTATGTGACGCTTCACTAGTTAATATTTTATTGTGTTTTTATGTTATGCTTGTTGCAATAAAAGACATTTTTGAGGAGAGCAAGCTAAAAACTTTGGATGTGCCCAAATCCAAAGCGTTAATGATGGCTTGCTTAGTTACTGGTACATGCTTTATAGCTATAAGAAGCTTCTTGTATGATGTGATTAGTATTGATCGTTGTATTGCTCGTATTGTGTACACGTGTGTGGTGAGTACCTTAAAGATACCTTATTAGGTTTGGTGTGGATTTTGAGGTACTTGGTGCATACTATATCTGCTTGTATGGAGTATATGTTGTTGATTGTTCTGTTGATAAGTTACTCCGATCTTGGTTGGGGTCCTGATAATGAGAGGTACACTAGTATGGTAATGTTCAACCTAAGATGTTCTAGGGCTATGTGTTTGGCTATGATTGGAGCTAATAATATTGTTTAGATTGGAGTATTAGCTTATGAGGCTAGGATGACACATAGAGTTGCTTCTGAGGTTGATCAAGTGTGCATGCTAATAGAGCTATTGCTTGCTTGTGTTCATTTGCCATGAAGGATTCTTTAGAACTAGGGATTTATGACTATCTTTTGTGATCTTGTTACCTATTGTTACAAATATTATTTCAAGGTGGAAATTTTGAGATCATGACTCGTATTTATGTATGTAGCTTTACATGGATTGTTAATAACACATGTTTGGAGAAGTTTGGAGCTAAAAATAGATTAGGGGAGAGAATGTGAGGGGCTCGTGTATTTTAACATGACCGTGCTTTCTTAGTATATTTGGTCTTGTATTATTTTGATAAAAGTTCAGTTTTATAGAAAAATGGTTCCCCGTGTTTATTAATATGGAGCATACTTTTTCCTATTTTCTACCATTCTCTTGTATTGGTTATATACTTCTAAAAATAGATGTGTATGAAACCTTAGTGGTAAGTAGTACGTCATTAAACCTTTCCAAACCCTCTCTTCTTGTATTATCTTGTATTTATAATATAATTTTATACTAAGTGTTATTGTAAAGATTTTTTAATTTTTCATGTAATTACTAGTAATGTATGCAGTAATGATTATAATTGTTTCCCCAATTATTATTGTATTCTAATTGTTATCTCAATTAGATCTTAGAATTTCTTATTGATTATTAGATAGAGTCTTGGGTATTCCAATATGGCGATTTCCCCCCTACAGTTAAGGTAATGCTTAAGCCCAGAAAAATTTAGAATTATTTTTTCTCCTAATTTTAGGGAGGAGAAAGTTATGGCCTTACATTTGAGAAATATTATCAAAATTAGGATTCTACTTAGGCACAATTGGTGGTTCTTAGACTTAGATTATATCCCTAAAAATATGAATCATGTTTACTTGTATGTTATAAAGTTCCATAATTTAAGTAATTAAAATAACAAAAAAAAATCACACTTTTAAACCCTCATGTAGTTGGTAATCAATATTATAACAAATTACAAGGAACACACTTTTGTTTATTTAGTTTTATATATTAGGAATTCCATTAAGTCAACATCTAAAATTAAATGCCAAATAAAAAGTGAAAGTTATGATGAGATCATGGAAATTAATAAAACTATATTTCACCGTGGCGTAACCGTTATAATATACAACTTACTATATTTTAAATATAATCTTTTATCCTTTGGGAAAAATGCATAAAGAATGAGGAAAGGGGATTATTAGAAGGTGACATCACTACAATAAAAAAAACACATATAGTGATGAAAACCATTGTCATTAGAAAATTGCACCATCAATAAAAATTTGTATCTAAAACTAAACTAGTGACGGAAAAAAATTGTAGGAAAACAGTTGTCGCTATTCCTTTATAGTGATGACAATGTTGTAGCTAAAAATATAGCAAAAACAATTCCCCTCTAAGTATATTTTTTTAATAATTTTTGCTATTAGCATTTAGTGGTAAGACCAATCATTGTTGTAGACCTATATTTTCACAACTAGTTTGAAGAGAAAAATGGATAGTTCAATTTCCTACCAAAATAGTTTTAGTCAAAACTCACTTCGAGCAATGACACCATTGTTGCTATAATCTCTTTTAAGGATGTTGCTATAACTCTATGACCTTTAGCTGAGTATTTGATGCATAGCATAATATGGTTTTGATTCATATAGGTGTTGAAGAAGTTTGATGTTGGTATTGTGCATTCTGTGATATAAACGTGGGCCTAGTGTTAATAAATACGAACCGTATTTTATTGTCAAAATTTTTTGTGATGAGTTTTTAGGCAAATGTCAAGAGTAAGAAAATTAACACGAGCGTCCTTTGTTTCACAACATGGATCCTGTTCTTTTGTGACTTTACAAAATGCGTTGTTTTACCTTATAGGGTTTTATCTCATAAAAAAGTAAAGTAATAAAACCCTAGCCATCAAGTCATGCAAGCCAATATTCTTCTTCTTCTTCTCTAAAGTGTTCTCCATGTTAGAAAATTACTAATTTGTGTAATTAGTTGATTGATTTGTTTAATCATAAATAAAGGTCTTTATTTTTTCCCAATTTTTCAGTCTTACTATTGAAATATCAAGTGCTTAATTATCTTGTTGATTTCTATATTTGTTCAAATATATTCAATCCAAAATATAAAGTGCTATCTATTTAGAGGAGAATCATAATTCTTTTTATAGTCAAATGAAGAACATTGACATCAAGTATCACTTTATCCAAGGTATTGTTGTTATTGGCAAAGTTGTATTAGAAATAGTGGATACTTTAGATAATCTGGCTAATATGCTAATAAAGCCACTAATCGTGGACAAGCTCGAGGGTTTTTATGACTTAATCGGTGTTCATAGTTCATGAAGCCCTTTGTAGGGCTAGGGTTTTTTTAACATTTATCTCTATCATGTGTCATAAATACTGTGTCAAGGTAGAGAATTATTAGCTTTGATTAGGTATTTAATACACTATATAACATAGTTTTGGTATGTGCAAGTGCTAGAGAAGTTTGATGTTGTTATTGTGGATTATGTGATAAACATGGGGGACTTGTGTTAACATACATGGACCATGTTTACTCACAAAATGTTTTGGGGTGATTTTTTGGAAAATGTTGAGACTAAGGTTTCCATGTTTTCCAGCACATACCATATTTTTTATTGACTTTACAAAACACACTATTTTTCCTTGTAGGGTTTTATCTGATATAAAAGTAATGTGATAAAAGCCTACCTGTCAAGTTGTGCAAGCTAATCTTCTTCTTCTCTATAGTGGACTCCTTGTAATAGAATTCCTTATTTGTGTCATTGGTTGGTTGATTTTTTGAATTATCTTGTAATTACACAAGTGCAATAATTAATATCTCTATTTCCCCCTAAATATTTTGTCTTATGATTGAATTATTGACTATTCAATTATCTTGTTAATTCTGATATTCATTCAGATTTATTTAATCTTCACTATTTCATAACAACCTCTTATAGCAGCAACATATGTCATGTGCCATGAATTTCATTTTTAATTGCCACGGTCGTAGATCTTTGTAGCAATGATAAGCGTCACCACTAGAAGTCCTATTAAACCCTACACACTAAAATCTTTCCCGCAACCTGATCATTTCCTATTCTCTTTGTATCCCATTCCTCTCATCTCTTTAGACTCTAACCTACTTTTAAATTTATTTTTGATATCAATTTTGTGTTTCTTTTGTTAATTTATTGTTTTTATGCATTTTTTATTGGTTTATTGAAGGTTAAATTTGAACCACTACCCATACCACCTTTGCTTCTACATCTGCGACCACTAACCCTTGTCTTTGGGTTATTTCTTTATTGTCTTTTTTGTTGTTTTTATTTTGTTTTTTGTTTTGTTTAATTGATTTGAGACTAATTTTGATTTTTTTGTCGTTTTTTAAGCTACTCGCCCAATCCTAGCCTAAATTTGGTCTGGTCGCCTCTTCCATTGCCATTATTAGGCCATGTCCTTTTTGAAATTTCCACCATGATTTTTGGTGTACACTGGTATAATTTTGTTATTGTTAATTTTTTTTATTGTACTAAAATGATATATTAAGATAGACTCAAGAATATCATTGTAACACCCCAAAATTCACTAATTTTTTTTAAACGGAAGTAATTAAAATAGAAATACTTAAAACCCGTGAATTCTGGGAATGTTACCGCCACACTTAGTACTAGACCAGTTCTCTCCGACCGTTCCAATACCAAGTGCTAAGGCTAAAGGAAAGATTAATATTAAACTTAAACCAACAATTCATAAAAGAACTAGAAAGATCATATACAAAAATCAGAGTGCGTGTAAAGAATCACGAATCAACCAGAAATCAGAGTACGAAATCAAAATTCCTCGAAGGGAATAATCTTACAATTTATAAATGGTAAAGTCAAAACACTTAACACAAGATAATAAATTAAAAAGAGTAAATGCGAATCAGAAGAAGTATCATAACGAAATGAAATCACATGAAGAAAATTACGGCCACGACACTCTCGAACTTTAAGCCAACCCATGCTCGACACTCAGCCCCAACTGATGTCTCGCCCACCTGCACAAACCAGAATGCATACTACTCATGGGAATGAGCAGCACCGATGAAAAGGGTGATCAGTACGCTACGTACTGAGTAAGGTAACCTAACACTAATGCCAACACACAAGCACATAAAATCATGCATAAGAATAAAAGATCATAAAGATCATCATCATATTATAATATCGACCAATCATTCAGGTACATACATAAAAGGCCCAATCATAGTCCAAATTAATTACTTAATTAATCTTTTCTCAGAATTCGATACACATCATGCCTTTTTATCAAATCCATGCTAATATGGAAGCCCCCACTATTATAGCCAGTGGATCGGAGGCACATAGGGTATCATACCCTAACCACTATTATAGCCGGTGGATCGGATACACATAGGACTACGCGTCCTAACCACTATTCCTAACCGGTGGATCGGTTGGCTCCGGCACGCATGGTGTTCCACTGTAAGTAATTAGTATCTTTTAGGTATTTTAGCAAAACTCTGGTTCACGGTTGTTGAACTCGGGAACCTCCACTATTATAACCGGTGGATCGATTTACGCATAGAGCATTCTGCTCTAACCACTATTATAACTGGTGGATCGGTCACACATAGGATAAAAACCCTAACCACTATTCCGAACCGGTGGATCGGTTAGTCCCGTCTCAACGATCTTCCACTTTAAATAATTACTGTCTTAAGTATCTTATTCAAAGCTTGCCCTGGACATGCATGAATCAACACACATGACAAATCACAATTACACTTTAATCACCAAATATACTTGATACGACAAAAACCCTAAGCAGCCACCACAGACCACAATTAACCTCAACAAATTATAGTTCAGTCTCCTCTGTACCCTTAATTTGATCCACGTGCTATTTTTCATCCCAAGTGCTCAAACGCCCAGACAACACTTACATGACCTTCCTTACATCTCAAATTAACTTTCCACACGTAAATTTCATACCCATGCAGACATTAATCTCCCCATGCAAAACCCTAACTCAAAACCCTAATACCGCCATTCAACCACCAATGCCACCCTGTAAACCTTAATACCACAATGAAAACCCTAATGCCACCATGCAATCGTTAATACTACTATGCAAAACCTAAGATTTTATCATACAAAACCCTAAATTCAATCCACATAACCCAAAGATTCATTCATACCAAACCCTAGTTTCAAACCATATAAAACCCAAAGATGCATCCATACCAAATCAAGTATTCATCCTTACCAAACCCTAAATTCAAACCATATACAACCCAAAAATTCATCCATACCAAACCCTATATTTGAACCATATCAAACAAGAGATTCATCCATATAAAACCTTACATTAGATCCTTCCACACAAAACCATAAATTAGATTCTCCAAATCAAAACCATAAATTAAATTCTTCCATACAAAACCATAGATTAAATTCTCTCACACAAAATCATACAAAACCATAAATTAAACTTCCCCATATAAAACCATAAATTATATTCTCCATACAAAACCTCAAAAATCATAAATCAGATTCTCATACACGAAACCCTCAAATTCTCCATTTTATTCCGCTACTCATGAATCAATGGAATACTTAGGTCAACTCACATCCCTTAATCAATTTCTTTCTCCATCCTCATTTTTCATCCTTTTCCCCCGCACAAATCATATCAACATCCTCACATGCATGTCTTACATAGGGTCACAACACATATTATCATACATAAATAATACACATGCCATACAAAACATACTTCAACTCCACGTCATATCATATACGACATAATTAATAATCATAAACATAGAATGCATAGCATATGAAGCACATCATGCATAGAAGCACACAATGGCCTTAGTAAACCCTTACCTAAAATGTCACCGGTCTTGGAGCACGCTCCTACGCCTCCTTAGGGCTTAGACCAAATAATAACATATTAATAAAATAACCTTAACAAAATTCTAAATTTGCTAAAGACATAAAAATAATAGAGATATTATAAACCTTGATAATATAGGGTTAAAGACTTTACCCTAATAATAATAATGATACTAAGATAATAATATCAAAGATAATAAAACTAATATCAATGAGAATATAAATAATAATAATAATAATCATAATAATAATAATAATAATCATCATAATAATAACAATAGTAATAACAATAATAACATTATTAACAATACTACTGGTAAAATATTTGCATTAATAATAATGGAATAAGAATAATAAAAATTCGAAATATAAAACAATAATAATAATTATACTTATAACATATTAATATTAATAATAGTAATAAAATAATAATAAGGGGAATAATAATAAAATCGAATTAAAATACAATAGGGCTTCGACCCTCAACATAAACAATAATAAAAACATTAAAACTAATAATAATAATACACATTAAGAATATAAATATTAAGAATAATAATAATGGTATTTATATGCAAATAATTGAAATAAATTAAATCAAGGCTTATAATAATAAGTAAAATGGCTGAGAGGGTCTAGGGTTCAACCTTAGGCTTGTGGGGATAGGCGGCACCAGAGGTGGTGCGCAGCGGCGGCGGCGGTGGCCGAAAAAAGAGAAGAAAAGAGGAAAAGATGGATGTTGGGAAAAAGATAGGGAGAAATGAGGTGAGATAAGAGGTGTTTATGGTTACTCAGGAAGAGAGGAACAAAATGATGGTGGTGGTGCAACCAAAGGTGGCGGCTCACAACGGCGGACGGTGGTTTAAGGTTTCGGGGTAAAATTATGGGCAGATGAGCAGCAAACTTGCACGGTTATGGAGACCTGTGCAAGAAGAATCGAAGTTTGAAAATGGCTTAGTTAATTAGAGGGTGTTGCAGGGAAGAATTTGGGATGTGGCGGTGGCATTGAAGTTGGCTAACGGCGGCGGAAAACACGTCTGAAGTTGCAGTGGTGGGCAACTCAGGCTTAGGGTCTCGGGGAAGAAAAAACTCCAAAAACTCCTATAACAAGGCTATTTATAGATTGTAGATGGTATAATAGGGTGTTGAAGCTCGATAGGGAGGTATTAAGTGCAAGAATTTGGGTGGCCGGTGGCAGTAATGGCTCGATGTCCGTTTTGGGGTGGTTCGAATTTCGCACGCCAAGAGAGAGGAAACGGACGAAATTTAACATCCAATAATTATGCCAATTTATTCCTGGAGTTAAGAGGAAGACAATGAAGCAAGAAACGGCAGGTGTTAATCACCGTAGCCGGAGAGGCCATGGATGTGGTCGGGAGCTGCAGCGGAGTCGACGGAGGAGAAAGGAGGAAGAAGGAAGAAGAAGAAGCGGGGGACCGGTCGGCCAGGAAAAAGGAAAAGAAAAGGGAAGAACTGGGCGGTCGGCACGAGGGAGGGTGCGTTTAAGTGAGATGACGCGTTTTGGAAAGAAAGAGGACGAAACGCAGCGCGTCGAGGGGCGGACGAATGGCGACGGGCGCGGGTTGGGCCGTGCCGCAGAAAAGGAAGAAAAGAAAAAGAAGAACTGGGCCGCGGCTAGCCCAGTCGGGGAAAAGAAGAGGAAAAAGAAAAAGAAGAAAAAGAAAGAAAAAGGAAAGGAAAAAGGAAGAAAGAAAAAGAAAAAAAGGGAAAAAGGAAAGGAGAAAAATAATTAGGTTAGGGCCAATCAAATTAATCTTAATATTTAGGATATTTAAATAATAATATTTGAATAAAATCATATTTAAATCCCTTTTTAGGCTAAATTAGGGTTTTTAAAAGATTTTCCATAAATTCCATTTTAATTAGCAAAACACCCTAATTTTCTTCAATTAAATTATTTATAAAAATAATATTAATTTGGAACTATTTTCTCCTTCTTATTTTAAATAAAATAATTTATTTATTTAATTTCTAAAATAAAATCCTTAATTTAGCTAAAATACCTAAATTCTCTCCTAATAAAATTACTTATAAATTTATTCTTGATTTGCCCTAATTAATTTCCTTTTATTTTAATAAAATAATTTATTTAATTAATATTTTTGTAATAAAACCTCATTTAAATATAATATTTAAGATTAGAAAATTTTGGGGCATTTCATTACTGCCCCCTTAAAAACAGACTTCGCCCCCGAAGTCTCCGGGAGCGTCTAAGGTTAGGAAAAAAAACATTCTAAGTGGCTAGAAAAACCAAAATAACGCTAATACCTATATAAACTACCCCCTTAGGAATAAACTTACTAGAGAAAACATAAATCAATGAAAATAGGGACACCATATGAAAAATAATACCTATAAAAAAACTACCACCTTAAGAATAAACTTAATTAAAATTCTACCCTTCGTTTCTCACAGTGGCCGGAATGAAAACATTTTAAAATAAATAAACCTTTTTAGTTTAAAAATGATTTCAAATCAAGGAAAACTTTTTAATCCCAATTCATTTTGAAAGTGATACTACTCTTAGTATCAAATTAAAAAAAAATTAAAACCAAAAGATCGGTCAAAACACGCTTCAAAACTAATAACAAAGAAATTTGTAAGCCATATATAATTTTGAGAACAAGTGTAATAAAAAAGGATCAACCTCATTGGTACCAACATAAAAAGATCAAAAACAAAAGAGCGTGGTCAAAACCAGATTCGATACCAACTTGTGATATCCACTTAAAAATTTAAAAATCGGAAGAGTGTGACCAAAATAATGAACCACTCTAATACCAAAGTGTGGTATAGGCTTAAAGAATTTAAAATAAAATTCGAAGAGCAGTCGAAACCAGATTGATACAAATTTGTGGTATAAAAAAAATTAAAACGAGAGTGCGTGTCCGAAAGGATCAACCATATTGATACCAACTGGTGGTATCATCTTAAAAATTTTAAAACGAAAGAGCGTGTCCGAAAGGATCAACCGCTCTGATACCACTTTGTAACACCCCAAAATTCATTAATTTTTTTTAAATGGAAGTAATTAAAATAGAAATACTTAAAACCCATGAATTATGGGGATGTTACCGCCACACTTAGTACTAGATCGGTTCTCTCCGACCGTTCCAATACCAAGTGCTAAGGCTAAAGGAAAGATTAATATTAAACTTAAACCAACAGTTCATAAAAGAACTAGAAAGATCATATACAAAAATCAGAGTGCGCGTAAAGAATCACGAATCAACCAGAAATCAGAGTGCGAAATCAAAATTCCTCGAAGGGAATAATCTTACAATTTATAAATGGTTAAGTCAAAACACTTAACACAAGATAATAAATTAAAATGAGTAAATGCGAATCAGAAGAAGTATCATAACGAAATGAAATCATATGAAGAAAATTACGGCCACGACACTCTCGAACTTTAAGCCAACCCATGCTCCCCAACTGATGTCTCGCCCACCTGCACAAACCAGAAGGCATACTACTCGTGGGAATGAGCAGCACCCATGAAAAGGGTGATCAGTACGCTACATACTGAGTAAGGTAACCGAACACTAAGGCCAACACACAAGCACATAAAATCATGCATAAGAATAAAAGATCATAAAGACCATCATCATATCATAATATCGACCAATCATTCAGGTACATACATAAAAGGCTCAATCATAGTCCAGATTAATTACTTAATTAATCTTTTCTCAGAATTCGATACACATTATGCCTTTTTATTAAATCCATGCTAATATGGAAGCCCCCACTATTATAGCCGGTGGATCGGAGGCACATAGGGTATCATACCCTAACCACTATTATAACCGGTGGATCGGATACACATAGGACTACGCGTCCTAACCACTATTCGTAACCGGTGGATCAGTTGGCTCCGGCACGCATGGTGTTCCACTGTAAGTAATTAGTATCTTTTAGGCATTTTAGCAAAACTCTGGTTCGCGGTTGTTGACCTCGGGAACCCCCACTATTATAACCGGTGGATCGGTTTACGCATAGAGCATTCTGCTCTAACCACTATTATAACCGGTGGATCGGTCACACATAGGGTAAAAGCCCTAACCACTATTCCAAACTGGTGGATCGGTTGGTCCTGTCTCAACGATCTTCCACTTTAAATAATTACTATCTTAAGTATCTTATTCAAAGCTTGCCCTAGACATGCATGAATCAACACATATGACAAATCACAATTACACTTTAATCACCAAATATACTTGATACGACAAAAACCCTAAGCAGCCACCACAGACCACAATTAACCTCAACAAATTATAGTTCAGTCTCCTCCGTACCCTCAATTTGCTCCACGTGCTATTTTTCATCCCAAGTACTCAAACGCTCAAACAACACTTATATGACCTTCCTTACATCTCAAATTAACTTTCCACACGTAAATTTCATACCCATGAAGACATTAATCTCCCCATGCAAAACCCTAACTCAAAACCCTAATATCGCCATTCAACCACCAATGCCACCCTGTAAACCTTAATACCACAATGAAAACCCTAATGCCACCATGCAACCAATAATACTACTATGCAAAACCCAAGATTTTATCATACAAAACCCTAAATTCAATCCACATAACCCAAAGATTCATTCATACCAAACCCTAGATTCAAACCATATAAAACTCAAAGATTCATCCATACCAAACCAAGTATTCATCTTTACCAAACCCTAAATTCAAATCATATACAGCCCAAAAATTCATCTATACCAAACCCTAGATTTGAACCATATCAAACAGAAGATTCATCCATATAAAACCTTATATTAGATCCTTCCACACAAAACCATAAATTAGATTTTCCAAATCAAAACCATAAATTAAATTCTTCCATACAAAACCATAGATTAAATTCTCTCACACAAAATCATACAAAACCATAAATTAAACTTCCCCATATAAAACCATAAATTATATTCTCCATACAAAACCTCAAAAATCATAGATCAGATTCTCATACACGAAACCCTCAAATTCTCCATTTTATTCCTCTACTCATTAATCAATGGAATACTTAGGTCAACTCACATCCCTTAATCAATTTCTTTCTCCATCCTCATTTTTCATCCTTTTCCCCCGCACAAATCATATCAACATCCTCACATGCATGTCTTATAGGGTCACAACACATATTATCATACATAAATAATACACATGCCATACAAAACATACTTCAACTCCACGTCATATCATATACGACATAATTAATAATCATAAACATAGAATGCATAGCATATGAAGCACATCATGCATAGAAGCACACAATGGCCTTAGTAAACCCTTACCTTAAATGTCACCGGTCTTGGAGCACGCTCCTACACCTCCTGAGGGCTTAGACCAAATAATAACATATTAATAAAATAACCTTAACAAAATTCTAAATTTGCTAAAGACATAAAAATAATAGAGATATTATAAACCTTGATAATATAGGGTTAAAGACTTTACCCTAATAATAATAATGATACTAAGATAATAATATCAAAGATAATAAAACTAATATCAATGAGAATATAAATAATAATAATAATAATAATAATAATAATCATAATAATAACAATAGTAATAACAATAATAACATTATTAACAATACTACTGGTAAAATATTTGCATTAATAATAATGGAATAAGAATAATAAAAATTCGAAATATAAAACAATAATAATAATTATACTTATAACATATTAATATTAATAACAGTAATAAAAAAATAATAAGGGGAATAATAATAAAATCGAATTAAAATACAATAGGGCTTCAGCCCTCAACATAAACAATAATAAAAACATTAAAACTAATAATAATAATAATAATACACATTAAGAATATAAATATTAAGAATAATAATAAAGGTATGTATATGCAAATAATTGAAATAAATTAAATCAAGGCTTATAATAATAAGTAAAATGGCTGAGAGGGTCTAGGGTTCAACCTTAGGCTTGTGGGGATAGGCGGCACCGAAGGTGGTGCGCGGCGGCGGCGGCGGCGGCCGGAAAAAGATCAGAAAAGAGGAAAATATAGATGTTGGGAAAAAGATAGGGAGAAATGAGGTGAGACAAGAGGTGTTTATGGTTACTCAGGAGGAGAGGAACAAAATGATGCTTGGGGTGCAGCCAAAGGTGGATGCTCACGGCGGCGGACGGTGGTTTAAGGTTTCGGGGTAAAATTCTGGCGAGATGAGCAGCAAACTTTGCACGGTTATGGAGACCCGTGCAAGAAGAATCGAAGTTTGAAAATGGATTAGTTAATTAGAGGGTGTTCAGGGAAGAATTTGGGATGTGGCGGTGGCGTTGAAGTTGGCTAACGACGGTAGAAAACACGACAGAAGTTGCGGTGGTGGGCAACTCGGGCTTAGGGTCTCGGGGAAGAAAAAACTCCAAAAACTCCTATAACAAGGCTATTTATAGATTGTAGATGGTATAATAAGGTGTTGAAGCTCGACAAGGAGGTATTAAGTGCAAGAATTTGGGTGGCCGGTGGCAGTAATGGCTCGATGTCCGTTTTGGGGTGGTTCGAATTTCGCACGCCAAGAGAGAGGAAACGGACGAGATTTAACATCCAATAATTATGCCAATTTATTCGTCGAGTTAAGAGGAAGACAATGAAGCAAGAAACGGAAGGTGTTAATCACCGTAGCCGGAGAGGCCATGGATGTGGTCAGGAGCTGCAGCGGAGTCGACGGAGGAGAAAGGAGGAAGAAAGAAGAAGAAGAAGCGGGGGACCGGTCGGCCGGGAAAAAGGAAAAGAAAAGGGAAGAATCGGGTGGTCGGCACGAGGGAGGGTGAGTTTAAGTGAGACGACGTGTTTTGGAAAGAAAAAGGACGAAACGCAGTGCGTCGTGGGGCGGACGAATGGCGACGGGCGCGGGTTGGGCCGTGCCGCAGAAAAGGAAGAAAAGAAAAAGAAGAACTGGGACGCGGCTGGCCCAGTCGGGGAAAAGAAGAGGAAAAAGAAAAAGAAGAAAAAGAAAGAAAAAGGAAAGGAAAAAGGAAGAAAGAAAAAGAAAAAAAGGGAAAAAGGAAAGGAGAAAAATAATTAGGTTAGGGCCAATCAAATTAATCTGAATATTTAGGATATTTAAATAATAATATTTGAATAAAATCATATTTAAATCCCTTTTTAGGCTAAATTAGGATTTTTAAAAGATTTTCCATGAATTCCATTTTAATTAGCAAAACACCCTAATTTTCTTCAATTAAATTATTTATAAAAATAATATTAATTTGGAACTATTTTCTCCTTCTTATTTTAAATAAAATAATTTATTTATTTAATTTCTAAAATAAAATCCTTAATTTAGCTAAAATACCTAAATTCTCTCCTAATAAAATTACTTATAAATTTATTCTTGATTTGCCCTAATTAATTTCCTTTTATTTTAATAAAATAATTTATTTAATTAATATTTTTATAATAAAACCTCATTTAAATATAATATTTAAGATTATAAAATTTCGGGGCATTTCAGTCTTCTACCATGAGTGTCGCCATAAATGCCATATTAGAAATAACTTTCCAAATAGGAAGCCTATAGATATTTCTGAAGAGGGTGGTGTTTTCATATCTAAGGTTGATGGTGATGTACTAATCGCCACTTTTATATAGATTAGATTGAGTGATAAGTGGATTCTAGTTTTCAGTTGCTCCTACCATGTTTGGCCTAAAAAAATCTAGTTCCAAACATAGGGCATAATTAAAATGGCATACTAGAGGTTGCTAAAGGGGACGTGGTGACGATTGTAGGCAAGAGGGCAAAGTCATTTCATGGTGAAATCTAATAAAATTATTTTTTTAATAATATATTTCGTCTTCTTAAATTATATGCTACATATAATTGTGCTAAAATATAGATCTAATTTTAGTTTATGTTTCATTTTCTAAAATTGTGCTAATTGTTTTTAATTTATATTTTTTTTGTGATACATGAATGTTTAAAATGATCAATAATGGTTGTTCTAACAAAATTTTAATTTGTGTGTGTGTATGTATGTGTTAATTTTATTACATTTATAAAAATTGAAGGTTTTATTGGTAAAATGTGCATGCGTTGATTATAGGATTATTTAACCCATTTGATATAATATGAAAATATTGTTGAATAAAAGTGTTATATATATTATTTGAAAGAGAGTATGTTTGGGAAGAGCAAAAAAAGTAAAATAAAAAGCACTACTTTTATTTTAATTGATTAAACTTACAAATGATATACTTGTTAAAAAAAGGTATATAAAAATTATTAAATTTGTTAAAGAAAATGTAATACTTGCAATGATATACTTATAAATGATTGGGTATGGTGTACACATAATTGGGTATGGTGTTTAAATGGTGAGGTATGGTGTTGAAATGATTAGATATGGTGTAAAAATGAGGGAGTTATGGTGTAAAAATGATGAGGGTATTGTGTTTAAATGATGGGGTATAATTATAGGCTACAATTGAGTTGGGTGGGTTGGGTTTGGATTATGTTGTTTGTGGGGCATTTTCTTTGTGGTTTGGTTGTGGGTTGGGTCGGGTCATTTTGGGTTTGGGTCATTTCAGGGGTGAACTAATTGTTCATGTTGTGTTGGGTTTGGGTTATTTCTAATCAAGGTTGTATCGAATTAATTTACTAGGTCGGGTTTGGGTTAAGCTAGTACGAATTTGAGTCAAATCAGGTTGGGGTTATTTAAGGTTAGATTGTTGGGTTGGGCCAAGTTTGCGAGAGCAATCTCATATTTGAGTCATTTCTTATTTGAGCTAATTTGGAGGTTAGGTTTCGGTTAATTTGAAAAATTAGGTCTTTTAGGTGTTGAGTTTTTACGCAAAAAAATTAATAAAATTATAATATCATTGATGAATAAGTATATCCACAAAAAAGTAAGAAAAATAAGTAAAATTTATATAATAATATATTGTTAAAAGTTTTAAATATATAATAAGTCATGTGTAATATTTTTAATATCATAACTCGTTAATATCAAATTTAGTTTTTTCTAGTAGGGTTGGGTTGATAATGGGTCGAGTTGATGGTGGATCGGGTTGATGGCAGGTCGAATTGATAGCAGGTTGAGATGGTGTTAGGTTGTTTAGGTCGGGTTTGAGTCAGGTTGGGTTACTTATATTCACGTCAATGTCAGGTTGAGTAGATGAATTTCTTGGTTTATGTCGGGTCTAATTAATTTTTGCAAATTATAGGTATAATATACGAATGATGAGGTATGGTGTTGAAATGATGATGTTTGGTGTACAGATGATGGGGGTATGGTGTAGAAATAAATGGGTATGGTGTTTATATGATGTGGTATAATGTACAAATGATGGGGTATGATATATAAATGATAAGGTATGGTGTTAAAATGATGGGGTATGGTGTAAAATGATGTGTTATGATGTAGAAATGATGGGGATATGGTGCACAAATTATAGGGGATGGTTTACAAATGATGGTATGGTGTTTAGATGATAAGGTATAGAGTACAAATAATAAGGAAGGGTGTAGAAATGATGGGATATGGTGTATAGATGATAGGGTATGGTATTGAAATCATGGGGTATGGTGCATAAATGATGGGATTTGATGAAAGGATATGTCACGATTTTGTTGATGTAATAGAATAGTTATAAATTATGCAATATGATCACTATAAATTGTATAATTCTATCTTCTCATGGAAGGATTTAACCAAGACTCATTTCACAAACAATACATAGTCTCATATTTACGACATTTTCTACTAAACAAAAAGAACTATGTTATATTAATGTGGGTGTGAAATTGAACATAGCTGTGAAAATTAAGAAACATACTGTATGAAATAGAATTAAACATCCATTGATGGCAAATGAAGCCATGAATGCCAACATGTACACCCCACAGTCATTTCTACAATAATTTAGAAATGATATGGCAATTAGCATAACTTCATAAATATAACTTGTTAACATAATGATGTATACATCCCACGATGAGAGGAAGGGTTACATAGTGATAAATACTGATTATTCTAGACTTGGCACATTATTAAAGGCAAATATATAAAAATCATATATTAATATAAAAACATAAATATTAAGAAGTATTTTTTTCCAGCTTAATTATGTGTCAGGTTTGAGCCCTAAGAATGAATTAGGTCTAAAAAGGCTGACGGAGAGCTTTATCACCCCAAAGGGGTCCTACCTAGCTCTACATTGTGGTCGTCTCATGCAATTTTAAAAATAAAAAACAATAACAGGTTTGACTCTTAAACATTATAGTGATCCTTTTCTCCTTTTAGGATGAATTTGAAAGGGCCCATTTTTCACATCACACTATTAGTAGTATAGAGCATCAAGCATATTGTTGTTATATAAATCCTAGCACGTTTCATAATAAAATAAAAGGTAGAAGTAATAGTACACTTCAACCTCATAACTTTTGAAGCATATAAGCTTAACATGTAGGATGACTAGTGTTCAAACCCCATGTATTGCATATATGTATGTATTCATGTATATATTCTAGATGATGCGATGTGTATTATAGTACTAAAATATTACTATAATATTCTATTTGTAGAAACCCTAATTATAAATCGGTAATTATGTATACTTAGTTATAATAATTATTATAAGCTTTTTTGTATTAAATGTGTTATTATTATTATTTGTACTAATATGGCTTCTTAGATAAAAATTAATTAGGATAGAATTTGGATAGAATTTAAGTCATTAGTTTTAACCCTATTTAGATCCCTAATTTGTACCTATTTTATTGAGGAATTCTAATTTTGCTAACTAGATATTTTTTTTTCCAGTTAAAATAGTCTAATTAAAAACCCTACCCTATTCTAATTTTTATCTTTTTTCCTCATCCTCCTTCTTTGGCACTTTGCTATCCTTCATACCATCCTCTTATGTTCACTCCATACCTTTACATCTCATGATCTCCTCATCTTTTTCTACTCGTCCATTCACACACCCTTTGCCTATATAAGTCCTTCTTCTTCTTCTTCTTCTTCTTCTTCTTCTTCTTCTTCTTCTTCTTCTTCTTCTTCTTCTTCTTCTTCTTTGTGTGTTGTTCTTATCCTACCAAAAGAAAACCTTAGGTTTCCTCCTTCTCCCATGTCATCCCAAGTTGCCATATGTAGTAATCCATAACCTTTTTCTTCATTATTTTTCCATTATCATTGAAACATTTTGCGTCGAGTGTTACTACCTCACATTGCCTCCACCTTAGCCATGGGAACTAACTTTGTTGCCTCCCCCTTAGCTACGTGAACTTGCATTATTGCTCCTCTCCTTGTTGTGGCAAGAATTTTTGTTCCTCTACTCCTCACTATGGAAAGCATTACTATTATACCCCTCCTTGTTATGGCAAGCATGGATGTTCCTCCCCTTTGTAACGTGAAAGAGTGTTGTTTCCCCTGTCCCTGCTTGACTTTGTCGATGTTGCTCTATTGTTGCCTCAATTAGCTTCATCTTCCTCGTTTATTCTCTAACTTTTCCCAAGTTGGTTTAGTTAACTTTTTGTTTATTGTTGCATTGTATTAGATGCTAATATATTTATTTTTGGATGTTGTTTGCTTTAGTAATCTCTGAGGTGTTGTGGAGAAGATAACTTGTGTGCTTATTGTGTAGCTTGAATTTAGGTAAATCCAATTACTTATGAAATAGTAAAATTTATGTGTGAGCATGATAGATTATTTAGATCTAGAATCATGATAGGGTTTTTTTTATTATGGGAGTGTTAAGAAATGCATCATAAAATGATAACATGCTATTGAATAGTTCGTTTGTATGTTCGCTTTACCACTAATAATGATATATATATGCATGCATAATATGTTAAGTGGTTAGTGTGTGGATGTCTAGGGGTTTTTACATTTCTAAGATATTATTTTTATGCCATGTTAAGCATTATATGATTATCATTGCATGTGTATCTATTGTTGATATAAATATAATGAAAGCATGCACGTATTATTAGAGTTAAAATCTGATAATTGATATTCACATGTTTTAGGGTTAAAAATTCTCCATTATGTGCACCATGATAAGGATTTCCATCTAAAATGGTGTATTATCCTATAAATATGTATGTATGTATTTCATGGAATATATGACACATTAAAGAAGTATGATTAGGGTTTGTACATAAAAGCTACCAAATGCATGCATAGTGGAAAGTACAGTCAATAGGTAAGTTTTCAAATTATCTACATACTAAAATATTATAAATTATTATCTTTTCACCGTTTCATGACAAATACTCATAATACTAGTAGTTGATATGAAATTGGGTGGTAATGATGTAATTAGAGTTTTGAGGGTATTTTAGTCATTTTCAACCTAATTCACTTAATGTAAATAATTATATATAGAATGGCCTTAGTGTACTAATATGTTGACCTTAATATTAACTTTGACCTTAAGTTGGACTGTCAACTTTAGGTTTGACTTGGATAATTAGTAATAAAGAAAAATTGGTTAAGCATAAAAATGAGAATTGTTGTGCAATATGTGATATTTGTGATCACCCTAAAAAATATTAATGCTTAAAGTGGAAGATCTCTAGTTTGGGAATGACTGCTCTCTAGGGCTACCTACCCTAGAGACGAGGTAGGAGCCCTCGATTTGAGTTTCGTTTATGTGTTGTTGTGCCCTAATGAAGCCCTAGTGTATTTTATAGGTGACCTACAAGCCCTATAAAGGGTATTGAGGCTTAAGGATTAGGTGTCCTAGGTTTAGAGGGTAGTGTGTTGCCTTAAGGAACAATATAATCAAAGTGGTTTGTGCCTCTGGGCTGAATGATTTGGTGGGTATTGTGATGCTTTGTGCTCTCGTATGACCAGGTATACCATAGTGTCCTTGGCTTGATTGTATTCCCTAGAGTAATTACAAATATAAAAACTATTATGTAATAATTTAAATGGATTTTTGTGATTATGGTTTGGTGGTTTCCTCTATGAGCTACTTGGTTTGAATTATTGATTCTATTGTTATCGTAGTGCCCTTCTCTAGTTTTTTTGATTAGTTGGTTTTGGCCAAAGATTTGAGATGGCTATTATGTACTTTGAGATGATGTGAATTCGTTAATTACAATTGGTTGCTGAGCATGAGACTCTAATGTTATATATACACCATGATTATTGTATGTTGTTATGGCATATGTTTTGTTCTTCGAGCATGTTTTTGGATTGTTATATGATTATGCGTAATGAGTGTATGCTACCTCTTGTGAAGTATTGTGATTTACTCACTATGAAGAAGTCGTACTGATACTATATTTGTAGATGACTATGTTAAGGTCATGCAAGGAATGGCACAAAATGTATCAGAGTGGTAAGGATAAATGGATTTCATGGGAAGAGGTCTTATTCTTGGAATGGGCTTATGGGTCTATGAGTTAAGACAAACTGATGGTGTACCTTTAGGTTTTAGTTTTTATTGTAATCAATTTTCCTTTTGACTTTTATATTCCTTGTTGTATTTTGATTATCATTATGTACGGAGTATATTTATCAGTATATACACACACACACACACACATATATATATATATATATGTTATTATCTCCTATTTTTGCTACTCTATTTTGGATCTAAATTGTTTTTAAACCTTATCACTTTATATAAAAAAGGTGAGGGAACCAATTTTATGCCAAGTTTAGCAGTACCACCCACCATTAAGTTGAGATTAAGGCTTCTGTAAAATAAAAAACTTTAAGTAGTAAATTCGGGGTGTTACAATTATATTTCATTTTAAAGATGTGTATTTTCTCATTATTCTTGTATTAGTAAAGGATGTATATTTATACAATAGAATATGAGTATTCTTATAGAATATGTATATTTTTACATTCACATGTTTAGTTTCAATATACGTTTTAAATATATCAATATATATGCCTATTTATAGAGAAATTTTGAAAAATAATATTAGTACTTTTTTTAAATAATTTTAATTAAAGATAATTAATTTTAAAACTTTATAAAAAAATGATGACATTGTCATAACATCACCTAATAGTATGGTGTTTTCGACTCTAAGTAATAAGACATAACCCTCTAAAAGTCTAGTAAACTCACACCGTATCACTCAAAATGGTGTACAAAATGAAAAATGTCATAAAAATATAAACTATAAACATAATAACAACTTATTTATTAGTTTGATGAAATTGAAAATTTGTTGATGCTTTAATGATCCATTTTATGGTTTCATAGGATAAAGGTCTAATGTTTTGCACCATTATAAACATATTCTAGAATTCACCAAGTTCGTAGTCAGTATCTAATTTTATTGGTATGCCACGTACTATGAGTGTTGAAATTAAACATATGTATGATATTTCAAAAATGATGCATCTACGTACTTCATATGTTGAATAATTTTATTCTTCATCACAAAAAAAAATAATGAACTCAATAATTTGCCATTTACATCTATATTAGACATTTATATTAATACAACAAAAGGAGTCCTTGAAAACATCACCTTTACTCTATTGCTAGATAGCTATAAATGTTATTAAATTCATTAATTTTGTACAAATGTTTAATTTGGTTCACGGCCAAATGTTACTATTAATTATAGTAAATATACTGATCTCATGATAACATTTAACTTTACAATATCATTAGCAAATTTACGGGAGCACTCAACATCTGTTAATAACCTAGTCATATTAACAAATACATTTTCATTGACTAAAATCTATATTACAATTAAGAGCCTTAAAAAAAATCTACAAGCATAATAATAAATATATATGGAATGATAATTATATCAACTAAAAATCATAATATCAAGCACAACCTATAATTTAACTATATTACACCAAATGTAACAATATATTCATAAATTATAAAATTTTTGACAAAAAAAAACTATATAAAATCACAAAATATTAGCCAAACACAAAAAATAGATAAATGATTCTAAACTTAAAGGCATAGATGAAATTCGTAGATGAGATTGTAATAGTGTATAGATTTAGTGAGAGAAAGAGTTGAAGATAAAGTTTGCAAGTTTGAGAGAGAGTAGAAGATGTAATTGTCAAGTTTGGGATGCAAGGAGAAAATAGAATAAGATGAAGTCAAGTGTTGGCATGAAGAAAATTGGCGAGGATTTAGGGTTTAGGAAATATGCCTACTTATCAAGCATGTATACACTGGACAATTTTTTAATAACAAATGGTCTTTAATAAATCAACTCAAGTGTTGGCTTTAATGAAACACCCCTAATTATCGTGTGTGTTCACTCTTTACATAAAACAAATAAAAAATATGACATTAGTTTAGGTTAAACGGGGGTTGTTTTGATTACTTTTTATCCAGGAGGGCTATATGGTATTTGATAGACTCGAAAGGGTATTTTGGTATTTGGCTCAGAAGTATCCATTTCTTCCTACTATAAATCTTCATTTTTATATTTATAACTTACTTTTACATTTTATTGCAATTATAGTATTGATTTAAGGATTCTATCTTCTGCATTAGGTTAGCTGACTATTTGGGTGTCTGTCATCTTAATAGCTAGCTGACTGACTGAGTTGGCCATTCCTTTAATACGCCCAAATTAGTGGTCAATAGTAGAGGATTAAAAAATGCTTTTAAAAAAAATCTTTAAAGAACTTCATAGTTAAGTATTTTTAACTTCTAACAATTTAAGGATGGTTGAATTCCCAGAGAGTTTTTCGAGATGTATATGGTTTAAAAAGAAAGCTCAAAAAGGCTTGTATTGATTTGTAGGGATATTCATCAATCCTAAAAAGTGCTCCAAGTAACTACCCAAGGCCCTAGTGAGGTTGAGGTGTAATAAATAGTATCAAAGAAAAATCATGATTGTGAGTTGAACTTGGATGAGCTAATCAATCGTCTAGCAGAAAGATTCTTGGGATAGATTATAGTAAGGCTAAGCGTGATTGACTTTGAATAATTTATGGATATATATAAGTGACCTCTTAGGAATTTTTCCGATATATATGTAAGTTGATAAAAAAAATGCTTGACAAGACTTGTATTGATATATGAAGCCAATCATCAATCCTTAAAAGTGTTCTAAGTAACTATCAACGATCCTAGTGAAGCCAGGGTGCACTACGACAAAAAGGGTCTTCAGCGGCGACAAAATGTCGCTGCTGAAAGCGAAAAAGTCGTGGATGTACATCTATAGCCACGACATATCGTCGCTGTAAAATCGTCTCTGAAAACTCGTGGCTGAAAGACCTTTTAGCCACGACTATTTGTCGTCGCTGTAGACTAATCTACAGTGACGACATTGTCGTGGCTAAAAACTTCTACAGCCACGACACGTTTGAATATTGTTTCATTTTTTTGAAATTATAGAAATACAGGCACGACTTGTCGTGGCTGTATACACCTACAGTGACGACATGTCGTCGCTGAAAGGGTCTACAGCCACGACAAGTTTGAATTTTATTTTATTTTTTGGAAAATAATAAAAATACAGGCACGACTTGTCGTGGCTGTATACACCTCATGTCGTCGCTGAAAGCGTCTACAGCCACGATAAGTTTAAATTTTGTTTCTTTGTTGGAAAATAATAAAAATACAGCGGTGAATTTTCACATATCTCAGCCATTTATATCTATCTATAATTGCTACAATTTTTAGAATTATAAATTTTTCTTATACGACCATGACTTAAAATAACATACAATATTATTTTACTAATAAGCGAATCTATTATACTAATAAATATAAATATACGATAGTTATAAAAGTTTAATAATACAAATAATTATAAGAGTTTAATAAAAGACAGATAACAATATTATCCGAAATTAAAGACATGTAAATCAGACATCAGCCCTCGAGTTTGAGCCATATTCATAGTGCTCCTTCTGGCTATTTAAAGACATAAACTTTTCCATTCGTTTAATGGTAGCTTCATGCTGGGAAATAACTTCATTTTGTCTCTGGACAGTAGACATCAACTCTTCAATTCGAGGATCAGATGGTGGCGGTGGTGGTGGCTGCAATGAAAAGCTTGTAACAGAAGAGCTAGTTGCCGACCCTTTTGGTTTTCGGCCAATGCCAATCCTATGGCCTCGACGAGTACCAAGTACTTCCTCGACTACCTTCATCTCGTCCAGAGCTACAGGGGTCATTTAGGAACTCTTTCACACGTCATAGTTGCAAGCATGTCCATCCAGTTCACAACCTATACACATGAGACATGACCCAACCCACTCACAACCAACTGCTATCAATAGAAACGTTGAAATTCAACATTATCAAAGCTCCTCCTGCACCCTCCCCTGGTTTTCCAACATTAGAGCAGAGAAGGGGACAACAAGAATGCCCTATCGGTGCATGCAGTATAGGTTGCCTAGTTGAAATCATAAACAAGAAGTTCATTTATGTTACGGACAACATCATGTTCCGAAAACCTCAATAGTAACATATCCTGCTTGGTATTAAACTTGTAACTATCATATATCTACCTACTATTACACAACAATTTCAAGGAAAACTTTTGCTGTTCCACAATTTCAAGTACAATAAATCATGGAAAGTCAAATAATCTGTAGTGCTCTAGATTCTAACATGCTAATAATTGAGGATCCATTGTTTCTAGGTCACAATCATACCACACGCCCAACAACATACATCAAGAGACAAGATTCTGCAATTATCCCATGGTTCCAAATTTCAAGAGCTTTCCCCAACGCAGCTGTACATGCAATAGCAAGGTTCACAATTTCTGAAAAAAGAAACATAGAGCCTTTGAGAAGAATTATAATAATGCCACGGAGGCAGAAAACTAATTGGATTGATATGCTAATAAAATAGAGTAAAAGTACTATCAGAACCTCAAATATATATAGTAGTAGCTAAAGCTACCCTTAACTGCAAACAATCACCATAAACATCACAAAAGCAATGTTTTTTGGAGATCTGAAATTCACGTTACTAGTATCAAATCGACAGAAACGATAACAAAAATTAAAAAGGATGATAAAAATCCTTACCAAGCTGCCAAAGAACCCTAGCAGCACACCAACATTTCCCACCCGAAGACTACGAAAGAGAAGTACCGAAAACTGAATCTCCTTTCGTTTTGGTGGAAAAATGGTATGTTGTCTTGCTTACTCGATGAAAGGGCCTTGTAGAGGCAGTTCGGTCAGCACAACATCGAATCGCGGTAGTGCAGAGACGGCGAGTCAAAGAGCGGCGGTGCACAGGCGGTGGACCACTGGTTTTCTGCCAAACTTGAGGTGGTGCGGAGGCGGTGCAGAGGCAGCGATTTTGCTGCTTTTCTGCGAAATTTGTGACAAAAATTTGAAGCTAAACAAAATTATAATACTATTATAGATTTAATTGCACAAAACAACAACAAAATCAAATAAATTGAAGAAGGAAATGCATATGCGGTGGAGAACGACGACGCAGGTGAAAGGTCGAACGCGCGGCTGGCTAGGGCTCGGAAAAGAAGCTATTCTAAAGAGAAAAAGTGTCGCCGCTATAGAGGCAAAATGTCGCGGCTGTAGACATAAAAACGACGTCATTCCGTTTCAAGCTATTTCGGTGGGAAAATTTTAATAATGAACCTACAGCTACGACATGTCGCGGTTGTAGATGCAAAATGTCGCCGCTGTAGCTTCAAAAAAATGACGTCATTCTGTTTCAAGCCATTTTGGTGGGAAAATTTTAATCATAGACCTACAGCTACGACATGTCGCGGCTGTAGATGTATTAATTTTTTTTAAAGGAAAATATTTTCGACGGAGATTTTCCTCTCTATGAAATATTTTCAGCTAAAATGTATATGATGAGTTCATATTTTGACACATTTTATACCCTTATAATCTTAGTTTTTGGTAGTTTATTTGGCTAATATAGGGGAATAAGTATTATTTTATGCTTAAGTGGTAAAAATTGCATAAATATTATTAGTTGAGCTAAAATGATATAAATTAAGTAAATTTAGAATAAAATATTATTTATTGATATTTATTGAATTTTATTTTGTAGGTTTTATTTTTTTAGTAAAAGAAAAAAAAGAAGTTTGACCTTTGGACCAACAGCTGAAGGCCGAAGGCCCAAAGGCCTGGAACAAAACGACGCACGAAACAAAAAGAAATGAAGGCGGGCGAGCTCAGCAAGTGCTGAGTCAGCCAACAAAAACAGATGAAGAAAAGTCAGCAGGGCTGACGTGGAAAGGTGGGGCGCAGCACGTAAGTGAAAAGGAGGGCGCAGGTTATAAATATAGAGCGGGAGAGCCGAGGAGAGCCTTCACGGCTCGGGCTAACAGCGGAGAGCCTTTATAGGCTTGGGAGAGGCTCGACAGAGCCTTCAGCGCGGGACGATGCACGTAAAAGGACGACGTTGGGGCACGAGGGAACAGGCCGCACGTCAGGTGAAGGAGGGCGGCACAGAAACCGAAGCCTCAGCGACGCACGGAACCAAGCAGAGCGACGCGTCAGCCCTGTCAGCCGCCAGCCGGAAAAAGAAAAAGAAGAAAGAATTAGTGGCACGGAAATCTAAGACTGAGAAGGAAGAAAATAAGAAAAATTTTATACCGGTAGAATTTATTTCAGATAAAATTAATTTTTATCTGAATAAATTCTTGATCTTTTATTTAAAATTAATTTCGGTTATTTATTTCTCTTATTTTTAATTTATATTTTAGATATATATTTCTGTGTAATTAATTCTTCAATTTTGAGTGGCTGATTATTTATTGTTAGGGAATAATTTGAAACCCTGGATTAGGATTTGAATTATAATTTTATTTTCTTTGTTTCGTGAGATTGTTTCTTGACTCTATGTTAATTGCTATCGTTTATATGTATAATTCTGTCAAGTATAGTTTATTTGGTGCATGCCTTGTTCTGGTTCCTCATAAGTGACAGTATGTAGGATTATTTGCCTGCTAGGTGGCCATCTAAATATACTAGAATTTATATGTATAAATTACAGCTAGGTTAGATAACAATTCACCTAATCGTTTTGTGATTCTAACCGAAGTGGTAAAACGTTTCGATACGTGTGGGTCAAGGATAGGAAATACAGCTAGACATACGTTTTGTACTAGTCTGGGTACTTAGATTGACAGTCTTCCACTTACACTTAATGCATTAAAAATATAGGAGCCGCTTGTTGCTGCTATACTGCTAGTATTTAATAGGCTTAATATAGGTACGTGGTCGTATTAATTAATTAAGGGAACTAATATAAGGTGTATGGACTTGCGTTTGGTGTGCAACTTGGTCGATCTCTTTCTCATGATTAAAGGATGACTTAGAAATAAATATTATATTTCGATCTAATCTAGTGGTGGATTTTTATTTCCCTAACATGTTTCTCATATCTGCGGATTTCTCATTATTTTCATTATTTTTATTATTATTAGTTTATTTTATTTTACTTATTCTTTTTATTATTTTTTTTATAATCCCCCATCAGTATTTTTATTTATTTATTTATTTTGTGTTATTTAGGACTTTTATTTTTAGTTTTTGTTTTAGTTTTAAGCTAGTTAAATAGAGGTGAGCCCTCTCAATTCCCGGCCTAGAACGATACCCTTATTTACCAGTGCTACAATTGACAACAAGAAGGTTTAAATTGCGTGCCGGCTACGGTCACACCAGCATACAGCAACGACAAGTCGTCGCTGTAGCTTCCAAAATTTTATTATTAATTTTTTGGCAAAAATTTTAGAGGGAAATATTCGCGCTCACATAAATATTTTCAGCTTCGACAACTACAGCCGCGACATGTCGTTGCTGTATGTTTCTTATTATTTTATTTCTTATGATAAATTAGTATTTTTTGGGAGGAAATTTTCACGCTATGTTTATAGCGACGACATAGTCGTCGCTGTATATCTACAGCGGCGACATATTTTATCTTAAAAATTCCGTCACAAAATTATATTTAGCTTCGACATGTCGTCGCTGTATTCTTATCTACAGCCACGACAGTTGTCGCCGCTGTTAATGTCGCCGCTGTAGACCCTTTTTGTCGTAGTGGTGTTACAATCCCTAACAAACTAGTAGGTATTGTATATTTTCTTAATTAAAATCTTTCTTTCTACTGATCATAAAAATTGTTGGCAACATTTCATCTTTTGTTCCGTAGTTTCCATCAACAATTCTTACACTATACTTTTTCAATCCAAATATATTTGTACCACCAAGCGGTAGACCACGCATGGTTCCTATCACTTGAGGAAGACTATTGCCCCATAACACAGTGTCAAAACTATTGCACTAAATTATGCATGATACTTTTTCACTAAATTCTTTTTTGATCATAAAATTTATAGATGAAGCATATTTTGTATTACTTTATCTTCTTAATTTTATTAGTAAAGTAGAGCAAAATAAGGTTTTTTGAAAATACTTGAAATGATATAAAACTTTGGGCAATCTAAACTTTCTCTTGTATTCTAGTCACACAAATAATGTCCTAAGTTTAATTGCCAAATAACCCTGCAATAAATTTCTTTCCTAACATTAATTGTCTATAAATATTTAAAAATTAATTTTGTCCTTGCATTTTACCCCACAACATTTAAAAGAAAATGCATACACAACCTTCCTCTCTTGCTTCATTCCCACAGCTTGTGTTTTGCCAAAAGAGAGACGACTAACATTTTATTTTTATACATATCTTTTTTCAAGGAGGTGAAGATAAATAACTCGGTTTATGGTCAAAAGAGAGAGACGGGCAACTTGATAGAAAAATATGAAACATTCAAAAGACAGTGATTAATTAATCTTTTTAGCGAAGTCCTGAGCCATTTAAGTATACATAAAAGAGAAACAATAAATAAATAAATAAAAAGATAAACCGTTATTTGATTGGAAGAGTAAACGAGAAGCAAGTGATCTTATTCGAAAATGATAAACTCTCTTTTATGGATTATAAATGACAATCACTGTCTACCTCGCCCTGCAAGTACGCACTAAAATAGAAAGAAAAATAGTTAATTGCCCATACGGACAATGAGAACCGCCTCATAAAATTATAAGAAAGTGGTCGGAACATGATTGTCTTAAATTCTCAAATAGATAATGGCAAAAAATAACCATAACCCATGTGAATCTATGATGCACTAAAACTAATTTAGTACGGGAAATTAATTTTTGTTTTTATACATGAAAACTACATGTTAGTCGTCGTTATATAGGACAACATACGGTTAAATAAAAACACAAACTTTAGATTTTTTTTTATTTTTTTTTTACAACTTGTGTATACAATTGTCTTATAAAGCGTAGATTCTACATATAAAAACCATATATCTGTAACCTACACTTTGTGAAAGGGTTATAACGTTACTCTTAGTTAAAATCCTAATAAAATGGTTAAGTAATATATCAAAATATGTAATACCCTTTTTTATTAAAAAAAAAAGACAATAAATGGTTATCTATTTACCCAAGAAGCGATGCTTAGCAAAATCCTGTAGAATATTCTACGGTCTATTACATTATACTGAGAGAATCGATTCAACAATCCTATAAGTTAATAAACTTTTAATAACATAAAACAAAATCTCAGTTAATTTTCAAGATCTGAATGCAGCATGCCATCGCACTCAAACTAAGAAAATCCTGGTGAAGGGGCAACAACTTTAAATTCACTCAAATAATTATTTATTTATTATTTTTTTATATATATATAAAATACTTCTCAGAGGGGAAAGTATATTATATATGACATATCCAGGAGCTTAGCAAACCTGGGGGCGTAAAGATACAAAATCTAGAATTAAAACGACTAGATCTCGGCGAAGGTGTATCTTGATATATATATTTATTCGTGTGATAATGATCGGAAATATTGCTGGCGTAAGGAAACAAATGAACGTACATTAGAGGCTTCCAAGTGTCGTGATCTCTAGCAAGCGAATAACAAATTCGAAGGATTCCATACTCTTCAATCCTATCTTCTTCTTCTCTTTTTAGGGAAAAATTTTGGTCGTCTGCAACATATATAACTATATGCGTGTTGCCATCATCCCAAAAAAGTATGAAGTTGTTAGTCTTTGGAAAAGGGCACACCTACCAAACAACATAAAATTAATATCTATACGCTGTGAGCGAGAAAGCTAACCTGCAAAGCCAGAATATAGTACTATTATACTTTTATCTCTTGAAAGCTCTCCACTGGATGTGGATGACTTGTTCAGCATATACAGTTAAGAAACTTGCCATTCGAAAATGGCAATTCTGGCATTCATGCCTCCTCATGATCGTCAAAATGAAATAACAATTAGATACTAAGGAAAGCCGAAACATGAGTGTGGATAGATTAGGGCGCTCGATGATTTAGATCGTAACGAACTCTGAATTCATGGAATAGGTTATAGGGACTTCAAAGAAAGTTAAGCCTGTCTGATAACCATAATATTTCATCGAGGGTAACATCTGTTTTCTTAAGTTTTCATATTTTGGTTTATTTTTTTACTACTATTTCCGTATTGACAAGAAATTTATCCTATCAATTTGCATACTTTTTAAGAAACTAATAAAAATAGTTTTAAAATTATACTAATATTCTTCATTAAAATTAATAAAGCAGTTAATGTATATATATTATTAAAATAAGGTGAATATAAAAATAGAAAGTAGACTTTAATTTTTTTTAAACTACTTTATTTTTTTATATATAATTTTAATGATAAAATAATTTTTTTTAATACAGAGGAAATTGTTTCCTAATCGTGCGGGATATAATTTGTCATATAATACTGAATAGGAATTTGAATGTAAAGACGGAATCCATGTAAATAATTTGAAGTTTCTCAACATGAGGGACTGTAATAGGTTACAAATTATTGGAAACCTCTTTGTATACTGTAAATTATTTGAAGTTACGCGTTTATATGATAATATATACCAACTAAATCAAATAAAGTGCTACCAAGTTGCATGCGCACAGGATAAATAAATGGCACATGGTTTATGAACATAAATGCTAGCTACAATTTTACTTAAGAGCGAGACTGCGTAGTTAGAAGAAAGCATAGCAAATAATTCTGCCGTGGAAATTCCTGATCCGTCATCATCCGTAAAGGATGGAAAATGACACATGAATATATAAGTCATCTAGTCTAAAAAATAATTAAATTATTGTGAAATATTACATTATATAGCTACCTTCATCGTCATCTGAATTATAATGGACATCTTTGTGGACTTGTTATCCTACCGTCGGTGCCATTGTACTTGAAGATGGTACCATGTCAACTGTGCTTGAAGATTGGTTGCCTAAAATTAATTTTTGTTAAGTAATAGTGTCACTGTTTGATAGATAACAAGTGATATAGTGTTTAAGTTCTTTAGGAAACTATCCTCTGGTAATTACAGAACTGCTTAAAATATAAAAAAATGCTAAATCTCCCGAATGATTGCATGCCTGGCGCTTAAGAAGTGTTGATTAAATATTCAAATGAATGCAGAATTGTGGAAATATGTTTCATGTTCTCATATACTCAATTTATTAAGACCTTTACCTAAGAACCTTTTTTGCTTCCGAATTTGCTTTGGTCTAAGGTCTCTTGCATTTGTTCCGTGTGTTGGGAGTTAAGCTTTAGTGAAAGGTAATGTCTTGCCTTAAAATTTCATTCTTGCAAGACAAGTTTTTATTATCACTTTTCCTCTTTCCTTTCATTTTTTCGGATGAGAATCGTCTTGGAGGGTTAGCATTGCTGCCTTTTGTTTGAGATAATCATTGACCGGTTGTTTGAGGTCGCAGATTGCCTGAAGTATGAGGGTGGTTCTCTTCTAAACAGTCGTTGTAGATACCCATTCCACGACTACTACAGTTGACCATTTGCCTTTCTTTTTAGTTAGCAATGAAGTTTATTGCAACCGTTTGTGGAAGATTACAAAAGCGTTGCAGGAGCCCATCAAGCTGCAGAACTGCACAAAAGATGTAGAATCGAACACGCCTCACTCATGGCTTCTCCCATTTCCGTTTGTTTGCCCCTAGTTTTCCACCTCCTGCATCGTGGAAACCGTTTTCCCCTTACACGGCAGAAACGATCATATTGACCGAATTTTTAAGGGAGCATGAATCAAACTTTGTTTTAGGGGATCAAACAACTTTCGGTATGATCGAAATTGGTCAACTGACCAACGCTTGAAATCTATTATAAATTTAAATAATATACTATTGAAAGTCTATATCTCTCTCTATCAAAGTGAACGGTCAAAGATTGACGTCACCACGAGGAAGACCACTACCGGTTGAAGATTCAACATTAACTAAATCCAAATTCTTCCTGGAGACGTGTATTAATGTTACAAAGGATGTGTAATCTTATTCCATAAAATGGGTATATTATTATACTAGTAGATGTGTATTTAATTCTTATGAAAGTAGTATATTTCTTTCTACATTTGTATGATGAGTAAAAGGATGGGTATATTGTTTTTTAGAAAAATTATGGGTGTTATTGTTGTACAAGATGTATGTTATATTATTAATAAGAATGCACATTTATAAAGATGTGTATTCTTATCTAAGAAATTGTATATTCTAAATGATGTATATTTATATTCCAGAACATGTGTATTTATATATTCTAATATATAGAGTATTACCTTAGATGATGTGTATGGTTATCCTACAACATATGTATTTATACCACTATATTTCAATCTTGGAAGATATTTATTAAACTATTTATACTCTAGAATGTGTGTATTCAAAGGTTTGTATTATATATTAATAAGTGTGTATTTATTTTCTACAATATATATATATAAAGAACATACATGTCATTATATCCTTTTTTTTTAAACAAAGTTCATAAATATTATAAAATTGTCACCGTTTTTCTACCATAAACCTATGTGTGGTAATCGGGTTGGGCGGGTCGAGTTATAGCTGGTCGGATTATTTGTATGTCATTTTTATTTACGAGTCAATTGTGGGTTGAGTTCGGATTCAGGTTTGGGTTGTTGCATATTTGAGTTATATTGTATTAATTTATCAGGTTAGGTCGAGTTTGAATTGAGATAGTTCAATTTTGAGTCGGATTGGGTTTGGATTATTTTAGATTTGCTAATTGAATTGGGTCAGGTCTAGGGCTGTAAATGGGACAGATTTTACCCAAAATTCAATAGATTTTATTTATCAAATACTTAAGCGGATATAGATGATGGAAAAAAAGTACCTATCGAGTTCGAGTACAAATAGGGGTATAGGATATCCATATCCATATTTGTACCCATACTTATATCAATATCTATACCCATTTACTAGATATATAAATTATCCTTTTACCTTTAATTTTAAAATAAATATAGTATAACTTAAGGTCAAATTTGTTATTTGGTTTAACTTTGAATAGGTTTATTCGTTGGATAATGGATTTATCCATTGGATAATATTCGTTAATAGGTAAACGAATTATCAAATGGATGCAGATATAGATGTATTCATGGATACTCGTTTGGGGTACAAGTATAAATTTTCTTACTGAATACGGGTACAAGTAAGAGTATAGGTGTACCTGTCATGAACCTGCTCCGTTTAAATCCTTATCGAGCCGTATTTAGGTTGAGCAAGCTCATATTCAGGTGATTTCATGTTTGAATTAATTTGATGAGTCAGGTTTGGGTTAACTAGATGATTCGGGTCTTTTTAGGTTTTAATGGATCGAGTTGGGTTTGGGTAAAGCTAATATTGGATCAAATCACTTTGGATTTAGGTCAAATCAGACATTGACCACCAAAATTAATCTTACTCATTAACCTCGTAGGTAAGAATTAAGTTTAACTTCATGTAAGCATATGATTAATAATGGTTATTAATTATTCATTATTATGACTTTTTAATGTTGTATTTTTAATTAAAAAAATTGGTAAAATTAGAATATCATTGATGAATAAGTAAGTTCACAATAAAAGTAAAAATATATATATAAGTGATGCTTATTTTTTTTCATTTTTATAACTGGTTAATATCGAATATGGTTTTGTTGAATCAAGTCGGATTAATAGCGGGTCGAGTTGATAATAGGTTGGATTGATGGCAGGTTACAGGTTGGAGTTGGATCGAGTAACTTGTATTCGAGTCAACGTCAGGTTGGATTAGTTTTAAATAGAGTTTGGGTCAGGTCAGGTCAATGAATTTATCGGGTTATATCGGGTCAGGTTTATGTGGGTCGGGTCAAGTCAATTTTTACCAACTCTATATACACCTAAAGTAGGGATGGCAATGGGTCGGGTCTAGGCCGGGTCCAACCATACCCAGACCCGGACCCGTTTATATTACCTAGACCCAGACCCGACCTAGACCCATCGGGTCTTAAAAGTTCAGACCCAGATTCAGATCCATCGGGTCTAGTGGGTAAATGGGTCTGGTTATTTTTTAAAAAAATAATTAATAATCTATGCTAATACAAATACATTTATGTTTTATTTAACTTATATGTATTTTTTTGTTAAAGAAAATCATCTAAGTGAAAAAATAAATATATTAAAATAGTTATATTAACTTTTAAATGGTGGTTTAATGCTTTTAGTAAGGATGTAAATGGGGCGGGTATACCTGAAATACTCCAAAAATCCTAATTTAGGAATTATGGAAAAATAATGATTTATTAGGAAAATTTTGAAAATAAATTATTTTTTAAATAAAGAGGAAATTAATTGAGGAAAGTAAAGAGAAAATAATACATAAATTCTTTAGAAAATTTTGGACATTTTGCTAATTAAAATGGAAGTTAAGGAAAATTTATCCAAAATAGCCCAATTAATCTAAAAATAAATTTGACTATGATACTTAAAATAATTATTATTAAAATTAAATATATAACTTAAATATATAAAAAAAATATCAAAATACCCAACCCACATATTTTTCTCTTTTTTTTCTTTTCTTTTCTTTCTCTTTTTTTTCTTTTTCCTCCCCCCCTCAACCTGGGCCAGCCCGTCGCGGGGCCCAGCTTCCCCGGTAGCCCAAGCCCGTGCCACTCCTCTCCTTTCCTTTTTCTTTCCCCAGCCAGTCTAGTTCTTTTTCTTCTTTTCTTCTTTTTCTCCCTGAGTCACCCGGTCCCGAGCCTTTCTTCTTCCCCGAGGCGTGGCGGCGACCGAGGAGCAGCAACCCAGCACTCCGCTGGCCGCTATCACTACCATCGTCCTCCCCCTCCCTCTTCTGTCGCTTTCTTTCACATTTTCGACCCCAACCCACCTATTCCCCTCTCTCGAGCACCTTGCCCCTTTCCTTTTCCTTCTTCCCTCGAGCTTACCGCCCCTGCCATGGCAGTGTCGCCTCGACTGCCACCACCGGCGGCATGCCTGGCACCTGCCACCGCTTGTCTCCTTCCCCTTGTCATTACCCACCCCAATTGGTCTATATATACCCCATATCCTGCCTCAATTTGAATTTTGATCTCGAAACCCAGAAATGCACCATTCTTGCCGCCGCCTCATCAAACGAGCCCTCTGCCGCCTCCGCCTATCGCCGCCAGCCAAAAAACACCCATAACCAATCCTTGCACCACCCTAGACCCTCCTTTCCCCTCGATTTTCCCTGCACGAGCCACCCGGCCGTGCAAAACCGCCAACCCAATCAACATATTTTCACCTCTCGCCGCCCCTTGCGCCGCCTTCTACCGCCACCCTCGCCGCAACCAGCACCTCCTCCACCCTCCAAAACACCCAAGGAACCTTCTCCTACCTTCCCATACCGTCATCTTGTAACACCCCCAAATTTCACTCCTAAAAATTTTTTTTGAAAGAATAAAGCGGAAGCTAGGAGCGAATTTGGAAAATCTTACCGCCACATCTAACACAAGATAAATGTCAACCATCTATCTCATGTTAGATGCAAGGCTAAAACCTGTCAAACAATTAAATCCGAATTTTAAAAGCATAACAGCGTTACGAGAAATTAAAAGTCAATTACAAAACCCTTGGAATTTAAATACAACATTTGTAACTTCCCAAGATGAATACAATTAAACAAAACAAATCCCGAAGGATAAATATCCGGATCGCCTACTCACTCAAGTCAAACCTTCCACCCCAACACAGTATCAACCTACACAAGAGGTCTGCTCCCCACCATCGGTGGATCATCACAGGACCCATTCAATCAAGGTAGTATCAGTACGGGTCCAATACTAAGTAAGTTCCACTACCCTATTTTATAGGAGAGACGTAACTATACATCAAATGCATATTAAATCATGGTACAATACGTTGATACATTATTACGCATACTCAAAACCCATATTATAATTCCTACCATACACGTATAATAACCTGTGAAACATATGTAACATCCTGTTCAAACATATAAAGGTGGTATGACCAAAATGTAAAGTAACTCATGTGCCTCAGGCAGGAATAATCCATATTATTAAAACTCAATACGTGGCATACTCACATAAGCAGCATGTAGTAATACACATAATAAAAGCCAGCATGGTCCAATTAGACTTATTCTTTATTCTCATTAATAACATGTTCATTCCACACGTATTCTTTAATAGTCCATGTGAGTGCGGGAACTCCACTATTATAGCGGTGGACCGGAAGATAAACGCACAGGGCAGGACGCCTCTGATCCACTATTATAGCCGGTGGACAGGAAAGTAAACGCACAGGGCAGAACGCCTCTGATCCACTATTATAGCCGGTGGACCGGAAAATAAACGCATAGGGCAAAACGCCTCTGATCCACTATTATAGCCGGTGGACCGGATCATGGCCCCGACTCACATGGTGTTTCGCTTTAAGTACTTAGTATTTTTCCCATGGATTAACTTATTCGTTTGGTTTGTCGAGCACGAGATCCCCTACTATTATAGCCGGTGGATCGGAAGATAACGCATAGGGCAAAATGCATCTGATCCACTATTATAGCCGATGGACCGGAAAATAAACGCACATGGCAGAACACCTCTAATCCACTATTATTGCCGGTGGACCGGAACACGGGCTCGGCTCAACATCTTTCGCTTTACGTGATTAATGTCTTATCCGTGTCTTTTTGAATCACATTCCGCCCTTGACATGCATGTCCTAGAGGGTCGTATCATAACACATCATAAATACCGTACATAAACATGTCATGCTCATGTCATAGAAAACACACACGACATACCTCAATGCCCAAGCTGCGCTACACATGAGACGAGTTAACCAAAAATCTTATAATACACGTTTAGGATGGCGTACACAACAATCAACACATTCAGATCACACATAGAACAAGGCCATAGCTTCGTCCTTACTAAACACCCATAAGTAGAGGTAAGTAGAGACTTACCTGGATCCGAAGCTAGCTAAGCGAGATAAGAGGGAGAGAGATCACTAGCTCGTGGATCCACGAGAAAGCATTCCTAGATCCGATAGAAATCGAAAACCAAATTAGAAACTATTCTATCAATCAATAATTTACATATTCTAATTAAATAAACACAAACAACACAAACGATCTTTCTTAGAAAACGTGTCCAAAACTTAGAACTTAAAAGCATAGCTTTATTAAGATTTAAGGTTAAAACTAAATTAAAACGGATTAATACAAATATCACTTGGGACATTTCAACTTAATTTGGAAAGCCCGAGAAAGAATAATCGATCATAAGTTAATTTATCGAAATAACTTATTTATTAGGTTTTACAACTAAATAGGTAACCCAACCATTTACATAGAACCAAATCCAAACCGATTAGGTTAAAATAGAATTTAAATGATTTAAAACCCAAAGATAGAATTCAATTAGATAAAATACACATAGCAAAATCAATTTTATAAAATCATCCCCGAAAATTAGGGTTTTTAATACCTAAACCACAAATCAGCCAAATCACTTTGATTACCTCAAATTGATAGTTTTAAAACACAATTAAACTAATTTTAGATAAATCTAGACAAATAATTTCAACAAAACGATCTTCCGATAAATCAATTCCAGATGATCAATTTTTAAAATTAGGGTTTTAAAGTCCACGACATAAACTCAGGTAATTCAAATCAATTAATTCTAATTAAAGGTATTAGAATACAATTAGGATCATTTCAACTACTTTTATAAATTTAATTTAGCGAAACAACTATACAAAATAACCAATTTCATAATCTCACTTAAAATCTAGAGTTTTAAGCCCGAAAATATGATTCGGTAAAATTCTATAAATTTAATCAATTTGAATGTTTAGAAATGCAATTAAACACATTTTATAACATATCAATTAATCAATTGATCAAAACCGATAACAGAAATATCCAATTTAGCACAATTAGGATTTTTGAGCCCGAAACGCAAATCCGATCAATTCTTGACAAAACGTATAAATTAACGGTTCGGAAATGTAATTAAATATATTCTAATGTAATTTATATAGTCAATTAAATAAAATAACCCGATTACACAATCCAATTTAAACCCACGGGAGTTTTGACCTAAAAATCCAATTCTGATCAATTACGCACAATTTTCCCAAATCAACACTGCCAATATAAAATTAAATACATTTTAAACGATATTATAAAATCAATTGAGCGGGATGGCTCAATTATACGACCCAATTTCATTACACCCGAAATTTGACCTAGGAATCAAATTTCGACAAAACCTGCATAAATTTCTCAAATTGACGGTTCCAAAATGAAATTGGATACATTTTAAAACACTTTGTATAATCAATTTATCAAAAATAGCTAAATCGAACGAATCCGAAAAATTCGGACATAACCCGGCCAAAAATCCAATTTTTCCAAAATTCCAACATAACCATACAATTGACATATCCAAATCAATCTTACAGCACATATATACATAATCAAACAATCAATTTAGCTTTTCATAAGCTAATTCATACCCAATTAATCAAAATAAGGGTTAGGGTTTTTCGGAAATTATACCAAACAAAAACCGATAAATCGGGGCAAAGGAAGGTCGGGGAAGCTTCGTCGGGGGTCGGGGGTGGCTCGCCGGTGGTCAGCAGGGCCTACCGTGGCCGGACGGCGGCGCAACCAGCGAGGCTCCTCACGGCTGCTGTTGCGCTGGTGGTTGCTGCTACTACTGCGGTCGAGCTGGCTAATGTTGCGGTTGTAGCTTGCTGCAGCGTCGTCGGTCGCGTCACCCATCGCAGCTGGTTGGTCGGCGGCGGCTGGCGAGGGAACAGGGAGGAGCTAGGAGAAGAGGTGGCGAGGGAGGCTGGGAGCAGGGCTGTTGTTGGCTCGAGACGGGAACATGGAGCAAGGGTTGGGAGCCGGGAAAGAGAAGAGAGAAAAGGAAAAGAAGAGGGGCGGGGGTCCGACGTGTTAGGGTGCTGCGGTTTTTTTTATTACAAATACGCATATAAAATAAAATACCACAAGTATAAAAATTATTATTGGGAGATTTTATCTAAAATTCATTAACGAAAATTATTTCGAAACGATCCAAACGCTTAAAATAAATAAAAAGGTTATATAAAGAATTTCATAAATATTTTTGGAAGAATTTACCAACGAACGTAAAAATTTATATTATTTACCAAAATACATTATAAGACCTCAAAAAATTATTTAAAAACATATAATAAAATATTTAGGTTAAATTCAAATAAACCGAGACTAATTTAAATAATTTCTGAAATCGATTTTTCATAAATCAAAACCGTAAAACAAAAGAAAATTAATTTCCGAAAGAAATTCATAAGTAAGCTCCGAAAATATTTTTAAATTAAAACTTCCCAAAAATATTCACGATTCCCGAAATCGGTTTTCCGCAAACTAAAAAGCGTAGAACGGAAGAAAATTAATTTCAAAAATAAATTCTTAAATAAGTTCCGAAAATATTTTTAATTTAAACTTCCTGAAAATATTACCTTTAATTAATTAAAACGCCGATAAAATATTACTTCTCGAAAATGATTAATTACATTCAATTATAAATTCAAAATCGTCGATAAATCCATAAAACAAATCAAAATTAAAATAATTAATTGCTTACATCAATTTACGCTAATAAAATTATTAAACTTAATAAATATGGGTTTTAAAAATACGAGGTATTATATCACTACCCCCTTAAAAAGGAACTTCGTCCCCGAAGTTTAGGAAAGCCTAGGTAGCGAAAACTTGACAAAATAATTGAATAAAAACATTTACCAAAATAAGTAGTTTAAAAGTAAATCCGAAGAAAATAAAACAATGTTTACGAAACTATACTGAGCAAAGTCGAGTCAAAGCAAGGCTTAGGAAATAAAATAAAAGAAGAAAAATTATTATTGGGAGATTTTATCTAAAATTCATTAACGAAAAATTATTTCGAAACGATCCGAACTCTTAAAATAAATAAAAAGATTATATAAAGAATTTCATAAATATTTTCGAAAGAATTTACCAATGGATGTAAAAATTTATATTATTTACGAAAATACATTATAAGACCTCAAAAAATTATTTAAAAACATATAATAAAATATTTAGGTTAAATTCAAATAAACCGAGACTAATTTAAATAATTTCCGAAATCGGTTTTTCGTAAATCAAAACCGTAAAACAGAAGAAAATTAATTTCGGAAAGAAATTCATAAGTAAGCTCCGAAAATCTTTTTAAATTAAAACTTCCCAAAAATATTCACGATTCCCGAAATCGGTTTTCCGCAAACTAAAAAGCGTAGAAGGGAAGAAAATTGATTTCAAAAAGAAATTCTTAAATAAGTTTCGAAAATATTTTTAATTTAAACTTCCTGAAAATATTACCTTTAATTAATTAAAACGCCGATAAAATATTACTTCCCGAAAATGATTAATTACATTCAATTATAAATTCAAAATCGTCGATAAATCCATAAAACGAATCAAAATTAAAATAATTAATTGCTTACATCAATTTACGCTAATAAAATTATTAAACTTAATAAATCTGGGTTTTAAAAATACGATGTATTACACATCTCCCCTTGCCTCCCTCTCCTTTTGCCTCCCCCATCTTCCACCACCTTTGGACGTCGCACCAACCACCGTGCGCCGCCACTCCCAGTTGCACTACCACCTTCATTCCACCCCTCTTCACCTGCTGCACCTTCCTCCACCTCAAACACCCCTCCACTCCCTCTCTCTTAGCCTACATACCCATTTTTCCTCTCTCTTCCCCCTCCACGCGCCGCCGCCGGTTCCACCACTAACCTTAGGTGGTGCTCTAACTTCCCCAGTCCCTAAACTATTTTCTATAAGTGTTAATAATTTTATTTAATATTAATGGTATTATCCTTAATATTACTATTATTATTATTCTTATTATTATTAGTTTGTATTATCATTGTTAATAATATTATTATTATTACCATTATTAATATCATTATGTATCACCCTTATTTCCTAACCTAATTTCAGAAAATACTTATAACTAGGGTATGTTATCTAAAAAGGCTACAACTTTAGCATTAAAATGGTTATCCTTATTATTATTATTATTATTATGGTTATCCTTATTATTATTATTATTATTATGGTTATCCTTATTATTATTATTATTATTATTATTATTATTATTATTATTATTATTATTATTATCACTAATTAACCCTAACTTTTTATTTTTATTATTATTATTGGTATTATTACTATTGATATTACTATTATCATTATCATTATTTCCTTGCTAGTATGGTTAATACTAACCTTGTCCATTATCAATCTTATTTATTAATATAAATATTTGGACCTTTGTATTATTATTATTATTATGGTTACTATTATCATTGTTATATTATTATTATTGTACTTAACATTCTTATCATTATCATTATTATTATTATTATTATTATTATTATTATTATTATCATTATCATTATTATTATTATTATTATCATTATTATCATTATTATTATTATTATTATTATTATTATTATTATTATTATTATTATTATTATTATTATTATTATTTAAACCAAAGTTGGAGTATTATCATTTTGTCGTTAAAAAGGAAGAATACCTAAGCCTTAGTATTTTACTACTTAATATTAGAATATCATTAATATATTATTCCTAATGCCTTCAGCACTAACATTGTTAATATGGTATCATTATTAGTTATTACTATTATTATTGATATTATTTTATTACTATTATTGTGATAAAAATATTTGAACCCTTATATTATTGTTATTCAAAATATAACTTTTATCATTATTATCTTTAGGAATAATTGTACTTGTTGGTATTGCAATTATTATACTATTATTTTAACCCTAATACTATTATTAGACTTAGCCTTAAAAATGCTAGGGTTTCTATCACTATTAGCATTAGCATTACTATTATTATTATTATTGTCATTATATTGCTATAACTAGTATTAGTACTATTATTATAAGAATAAAGCTGTTAGGTTTAATACTATAAGTACGGCATTAAATAATTAAAATAAGCATATTTTGGCTAGTAATATCTAGTGGGCTAACTTGAAGATAAAAACCCTAGTTTTGATGTATAATACTCCCCTTAATAATAACAATCCTAATCTTAGACTAAAATAAGGAGTGATGGTACTTTTGAGGGAAACTAATACTTAGTATTTTCCCTTTTATAGGTGAATCTAACCAAAACCCTAAGGAGTTGTAGGAGTGTGCTCCAAGCCCAGCGTTGCTTTAGGTAAGGACGTAACTAAGGCCGCTTGTGTGTTACGTGTTTTACTTGTCTTAGATGCCTTGTACGGTTTATATGCTGTATTCTATATGTTATATGTTTTATTGTGTAGCGCAGCATGGAACCGAGGTATGTTCTCGTGCTCTTGTCTAGTATGTGCTAATATGGATATGCTGCAAATATGATGTGATGTGATGTGACCCTTAGGACATGCATGCTAGGTTATTTGATGAGGTGTTGTGGAATGGGGGCTTAAAAGAGAAAAATAAGAAATTAAGATAACCAAGGGGAAGTAAGTTGGCTAACGTATGTAAGGATGACCTAGGTACGTAATCTGTGATCCGTGAATAGATGAGAAAAAGGGGAATTAAATAAAATGGAAGAGTGGGAGAAACTAAGGTTACATGGGAGAACTAGGGTTTGCATGGAAATAATAGGGTTTGGCATGGTAGAGATCAAGGGGTTTGCATGGGGAGGTTAAGGTCCGCATGGGGGTGAACCTTACGTATGGAAAGTTACTTTGGGACGTGGGGAAGGCGATGAAAGGTTTGTTTGGGAGTCTGAAGGCTCGAGGTGAAAAATAGTACGTAGGATAATATAAGGGTACTTAGGGATCGACCAGGGTTTGGGGTGGAAACCCTAACTTGAGAAGGTGGAAAAAAAAACAAGAAAATAATAAAAATAAACAAGGAGGAGCGAGGTATGAGGGAAGAGTTGAGCCTGAGGGAGGCGTTGTAGTAGTGTAGGTTGTGGGAGGCAGGAAAGGAAGGGCCACATAGGCCCAGATTAGGGTTTCTAGTGAAAACCCTAGGGTAAGGTGGTGAGTAGACCTCGGGGAATAAGGTGGTGGGCCCTGACCCACACATTTAGAAGTTAGGTTCCCGGTGTGAGAAAGTGGGTTATGGGAAGGATGTCGAGGCAAGTTAGGAGGTGCAGAAGTCTCAAGATATGGGGTAGGCCCTCCTTGGAGGATAAGTGCGGGTATAGCTAGCCATGCAAGTTAAGGGTGAAAATATTTTGAATAAGATATGTTAAGACACTAATCACTTACAAAGAAAGATGTTGAGTCGGACCCAGACCGGGCCACCGGCAAATAATAGTGGCAGGGTATGTTACCCTCGTCACCGGTCCACCGGCTAAAATAGTGGCAGGGCATGGCCATCATGACCGTTCCACCGGCTATAATAGTGGGGAATTCCGTGCTCAACAAACCAATCATAATAATGATAAGACATGGGAAAGATAAGAATATTTACAGTGGAACACCTTGTGAGTCGGGGCTAGACCGGTCCATCGATAAATAATAGTGGCAAGGTATGTTACCCTCGTGACCAGTCCACCGGCTAAAATAGTGGCAGGGCATGGCCCTCGTGACCGTTCCACCGGCTATAATAGTGGGGTTCCCGCACTCACATGGATTGATAAAGACTATGATGTGAATCGATTATTGTAACACCCGAGTCGACACGACCACGCGGGGGCTACCTTGAAGTGCTTTCGGATTGATCGGCTGGCCCCACAGATCAACACGAGTCCTTTTAGCACGCTTTGTCCTCACTCACGTGCTTCTCGAGAAACTTTCAGAAAATTTTCGAAACTTCCCAGGAGGTCACCCATCCTAAAATTGCTCCACGGCCAGCACGCTTAACTGTGGAGTTCTTAGGATGGAATCACCAAAAGGATGGTATACCATGTTGATATAAGTAGCCAGATCAATCCTTATAACACTCTCCTCAATTTGGGGTATTACATTCACCCTTACTCAAAGAACGCAACGTCCTCGTTGCGCCTTAACCACTAACTGTCTCAAATACAGTTTATCCCAAGAATCGTCCCGCTAGGTGACTGACTGACTCATCCGAGTTCAGCTCACGGTCGCGGTTTCGCTCTGATACCATTTGTAACACCCGAGTCGACACGACCACGCGGGGGCTACCTTGAAGTGCTTTCGGATTGATCGGCTGGCCCCACAGATCAACACGAGTCCTTTTAGCACGCTTTGTCCTCACTCACGTGCTTCTCGAGAAACTTTCAGAAAATTTTCGAAACTTCCCTGGAGGTCACCCATCCTAAAATTGCTCCACGGCCAGCACGCTTAACTGTGGAGTTCTTAGGATGGAATCACCAAAAGGATGGTATACCATGTTGATATAAGTAGCCAGATCAATCCTTATAACACTCTCCTCAATTTGGGGTATTACAATTATAATCATCAGAGATCTAATGAAAAAGTTATCTGGTTCATAACCGGTATTGTTTATCTGTGTTATTGCATGCTATCTATGTAATTATGTCATGTCTGCTACGTCATGTATCTCTATGTATGTTGGCCTTAGTGTGTCTATTACCTTACTCAATGCGTAGCGTACTGATCACCCGTTTCATGGGTGTTGCTCATTCCCACGAGTAGAAGACCCATCTGAGCTTGTACAGGTAGGATATGATATCTTCGATGCCTACGACACTTACGAGGTATCTAGTGGGGCTAAGCATTGAGCCTAAACCTAACCTGGGAATCGAGAGCGACTCGACTGGACTCTTTTTCTTTTATTGGACCTTATATTATCATATTTTAGTTGTGTTTTCGTACTATGCTCTATGTTTTGAAAAAAAAAAATTCTAGTCACGTACTCTTTGGTTTGTAATCCTAAATCGCACTCTGATTTCTGTATGACTTGTGTTTTATTAATGATTCGTGTTTAATGTTAACTTTATTTAGCCTTAGCACTTAGAAATGGAATGGTAGGAGTGAACCGATCTAGTACTAAGTGTGGCGGTAATGCCCCCGAGTTTATGGTTTTATCCTTTTGCTTCCGCTAAACCCTTTTAATTAAATGAAATTTTTCAGTAGTAAATTTGGGAGTGTTATAATACCCATATCCGTATCCGATAAGAAAATCCGTACCCAAATCCATACCCATACCTGAATCCATATCCACTAACATATCTATATCCGTATCCATTGGACATCCATTACTCGATGGATTATCCGTTTACCCGTTAATGGATACTATCCGATGGATAAATCCATCACCCGACAGATAAACCCATATAGAGTTAAGCTAAATGATAATTCTAACTTTAATATATACTATACTTATATTAAAACTAAGGGTAAAAAGATAATTATATATCGGGTAAACGGATACGAATATGGATACGGCTATGGTTACGGGTACGGGTATAGATATCTCATAGCCGTATCCGTACTCGAACCTGACTGGTATTTTTTTCCATCATCCATATCCATAACCATATTCATCTATCCATATCCGTTGGACAAAATCTGTTGGATTTCGGGTAAAATCCGCCTCATTTATATCCCTAACTTTTAGAATACAATGTTATACATATTGTTTATAAAGTAAGTATACAAAAATAAAATTAAAAAAAATGAATAAGGAGCTTATATAAGATTAAGGCAATAATGACAAACATAATATTAGTATGTATGTATGTATGTATGTATGTATGTATGTATATATATATATATATAGATACACACACACACACACTTATGTATATTAAATGAGTCTAGCGGGTCAGGTCTGGGTCTAGAACTGGACCCAGACCCGATCCAGACCCGTCGGATCTAAAAATCATGGACCCAAACCCGCTAAAAATTAGGCGGGTCTAGCGGGTCTGGGTCGGGTCTGAGACCTATTGCCATCCCTAACCTAAAGGATGTGTATACTTGTCATAATAGATATGTATTTTTATTTAAAATCATGTGTATTTATATTGTAACTAATGTGTATTTTGTTTACATATATGTTGCCATTACATATGCATGTAGAGGTGGCAATCGGGTCGGGTGGATCATATTCGGGTCAGGTCATAGCGGGTCAGTTCATTTTGGGACATTTGACTTTTAAGGATCAGTTGTGGGTTGAGTAGGGTCATTGCTATTCTGGGTCATTTTTAGTTAATTTATTGAGTCGGGTTGGGCTCGGGTTATGCAAATTTGAGTTTGGGTCATTTTGGGTTAACTTGATTGGTAGGGTTGGGTTGGCTTCGGGTCATTTTTTAGTTCACACGACTAGGTAGGCTCGGCCCATTTGGGTCATTTTGTGCAATATGACGAGTTGGTCCCGTTGGATCTGAGTTATTTCGAGTTAACTTGATGGGTCGGGTCATTTTGTGCAATTTAACATATTGGGTTTGAGTAGTTACGGGTTAACTTGATAGATCGGGTCAAGTCGAGTTTTGATGTGTTGAGTCAAATTCGGATCCAGGTAATTATCATTTATTATATTGTAAATAATAAATACAATCATAAGATTATTAGTACAGATAAATGAAATAAGAATATTAGATACGCTTTATTTTCACAAGAAAATAATAAAGATATTTATAATTTTTAACAATAAAAAATATTGTATGATTTAATCTAACAAAGATATTTATCATTTATTTGATTGCTTAGAAAAAGATAGTTTTATAAAATAAAGGTGATCATAATATGACTATATGATGTATAATTATCATTTATTACATTGTTTATATTAGAGAAAATCATAAAATTACTAGTACAGATAAATGAAATAAGAATAATATATGCACTGTATTTTCATAAGTAAATAATAAAGATATTTATAAATTTTAACAATAAAAAATATTGCATGATTTAATCAAACAAAGATATTTATTATTTATTTGATTACTTCAAAAAAGATAATTTTATAAAATAAAGGTGATCATAATATGAATATATAATGTATAATTATCATTTATTATATTGTAAATATTAGAGACAATCATAAGATTACTGGTACACATAAATAAAATAAGAATATTAGATGTTCTTTATTTTCACAAGTAAATAATAAAGATATTTATTAATATTAACAATAAAAAAATATTACATGATTCAATCTAACAAAGATATTTATCATTTATTTGATTACTTAAAAAAAGATAATTTTATAAAATAAAGGTGATTAGAATATAACTATATAATATATAATTCTCATTCATTATATTATAAATATTAGAGATAATGTGATTACTAAAAAAGATAAATAAAATAAGAATATTAGATGTGCTTTATGGTTATAAGTAAATAATAAAAATATTTATAAATTTTAACAATAAGAAACATTGCATGATTAAATCTAATAAAGATATTTATCATTTATTATCATTTATTTCATTACTTAAAAAAAGATAATTTTATAAAATAAATTTGATCATATTATAACTATATAATGTATAATTATCATTTAATACATTGTAAATATTAGAGACAATTATAAGATTACTAGTACAGATAAATAAAATAAAAATATTAGATGTGCTTTATTTTCACAATTAAATAATAAAAATGTTTATAAATTTTAAAAATAAAAAACATTGCATGATTTAGTCTAACAAAGATATTTATTATTTATTTGATTACTTAAAAAATATATTTTTTTTTTATAAAATAAAGGTGATCATAACATGACTATACAATATATAATTATCATTTATTAAATTATAAATATTAGAGACAATCATAACATTACTAGTACAAATAAATGAAATAAGAATATTAGATGTGATTTATTTTCACAAGTAAATAATAAATATATTTCTAAATTTTTAAAATAAAAATATTATGTGATTCAATCTAACAAAAATATTTATCATTTATTTGATTACTTAAAAAAAGATAATTTTATAAAATAAAGGTGATCATAAAATAACTATACAATGTATAATTATCATTTATTACATTATAAATATTAGATACAATTATAAGATTATTAGTACATAGAAATGAAATAAGAATATTAGATGCGCTTTATTTTCACAAGTAAATAATAAATATATTTATAAATTTTAAAAATAAAAAATATTGTGTGATTCAATCTAACAAAGATATTTATCATTTATTATCATTTATCTGATTACTTAAAATAGTATACTTTTATAAAATGAAGGTGATCATAAAATGGATATATAAGGTATAATTATCATTTATTACATTGTAAATATTAGAGACAATCTTAAGATTACTAGTACACATAAATAAAATAAGAATATTAGATGCACTTTATTTTCAAAAGTAAATAATAAATATATTTATAAATTTAAGCAATAAAAAATAGTGCATAATTCAATCTAACAAAGATATTTATCATTTATTATGATTTATTTGATTACTTAAAAAATTATAAAATAAAGGTGATCATAATATGACTATACAATGTATAATTATTATTTATTACATCATAAATATTAGAGAGAATCATAAGATTACTAGTTTGTGCCTTAAAGGTCATTTTGATGTTTTTTTTTATCCATACAGCCTATAGGTTGTAAATTGTAAGTTTATAATTTATGCATGAATTATAGATGTTATCAAAGAATTTTCTAGATCTTATAATTTTTTTAAGTTATTATTGGGCATAACTATTGCTTGTTGGATTTTATGGGTGATAAAGGACACTACTATACTCTTCTATTCAGAGATTTTTCAAATAGGTGGATGTAATGGAAGACTTTTTGGAAATTATTTTGCAGGCTTGCAACTGGATGTTTGCCTCTCTTTTTTTGGTTTTTTATTTGTCAATAATATATCTTATTTCTTAAGGAAGATGTAGGAAAATTTTAGAAGATATTGTCATTTGTCTAAGTTAAATGAGTTTGCTAATGCATAAAATATTTTATTTTATTTTATGTAAAAACATGGAGTAATGATCAAAATGATTCAAATAACAAATTGATAATTGTTAGTTGTTAACTTGTTATACATATCATGGATGATGGAATTAGAGAAAAAATATTATTTTATACCATAAGTAATAACATATAATATAATAAATCAATAATTTGCTAGTTGAGTAATATTAATGATTATGTGTATAAGTTCATTTGATATTATGGGACATGTGTATACTTACATGTTATGAACTTGTAAAAGTAGTTAGGCAAAGAAGATAAAAGATATTAAAAAATTATCTAATATACACTTTCACCACCAAAATTATTCAAACTCATTAACCTTGTAAGTAAGTATTAAGTTTGATTTCATATAAGCATGTAATTAAAAATATGTTATTAATTATTACTTGTTTATTAAATTATTATTATGACTTCTTAATGTTGTATTTTTGTGTTGAAAAATTTATTTGGAAATAATTAATAAATAAGAATGTCTAGGGTAAAAGTATGAAAAATAAGTACAATTTATTATAAAACACTATATTTTTATTATTATTATAAAATATGTGTAGCTTATTATTATTATAATAGATTTTGATGTCTGGTCAGGTCAAATTCGAGTCAGATCAAGTCAATATCAAGTCGGGTCAACGTTGGATCGAATCGACATCGGATCGGGTCAACTTTGGGTCGAGCCGATAACTGGTCAGGTTAATGCCAGATCGAGTTACTATTGGGTCAGGTCTATGACGGGTCATGAGTTGAGATCGGGTCGGGTTAGGTTCGGGTTGATTAATTTTTATTGGGTCAGTGTTGGATGGGATCAATGTCGGGCCGGGTTGCTAAACTTTGAGGGTTTAATTAGGTTAGGTTTTTTTCGGATTGTATTGGGTTAACTTTTGCCAGCTCTATATGCACGTTGCAGTTTGCCTATTTTTCCTGATTCCTGCTCCTATCTTCCCTAATTTTGCAACAATCGATTCTTAGTCTCTTAATGGACTCCTCCAACTACCTCCATCAAGAAATGCAGGTTATTCAAGAATCTCCCATGGATCAAGCCAGCGATAAACCGTCAGCCGAACCTAGTGCATCGTGTTTAAGGAATCTATTCTCAAGTTCCCAATCTGTGACTTCGTATCAACTTGAAAATCATTTCCAAAACCTCCTATTTGAGGCTGAATCAGATGCAAAAGATGATAGACAGGATGAAGCAACTCTCAAGCTTTCTAAGGATCTTTAGCGTAAGCTATTTGAGCCTTGGCTTAACTCACTTATCGTCAAAGTTGTTGGACGACCAAAATCACTGGATAATACGCGTATTAGATTGCCAAATCTTTTCAAACCGCAGGAATCGTTCGATGTTATCGATCTTGATTATGGGTTCTTTATTTCAAAGTTCCAGTCATGCAGTGATCAATAAAAGGCCCTTAGCAATGACGTGTATTTAATTAACAGGAAGCTTGCTTCTACAAGATTATGTGAACCTAAGTTTAATCCTGCAACATCAATCGTCGACGCAACTGTTGTGTGGCTCAGAGCTTAAAGACTCCCGTTTGAATATTATGACTCGGTATTATTAAAGAAGCATTGGCAGTTTAATTGGACAAGTGGGTTGATCGATGTTTATACTGCCCCTAGTGATCGAGGTAAATTTGCACGATTTTGAGTCCAAGTTCAACTCAATCAGCCATTGAAGAGAAGAATTACGTTCGGCGATCAAGTTTTTGATCTATGACATGCAAATATTTCCAGACTATGCATTAGTCATACTACTAATCTTTTACCCCTCACTTATGTACAGAATATAGGTCCAGTGGATGACTGGGCCAAAGTTCGGGGAACTCAGGAAACACATAAGGATGCTCACAATGAGCCATAATCAGAGTTTAAGAGAGAGAGAGAGAGAGAAGGTTATGGGTATTGGATAATTGTTCAGCGACGTAAGCAAACCACTGCCTTGGCAAAGAAGCCATCTATCAATGTGAGTGGTAACGCAAATCTGTTGCTAAGCCTGCCTAGGGTTCTAAGTCTGCTAGAAATCATAATCAAGATATCTACCTCAAAAAGGTTGCCAACTCATCCAAAAACTAGTCTCTTCCCACAGATCCCTCTGTGAAGAATTTCTGTTCTCGATTATCGTTAGATTTGGCTATAAAGAAGGCAGGATCTAGACCTTGCATGCTAACCAGGTGGCAGATAAGGTGAATCAAGTATGTTATGGTAATGGAGCACTTTCCTCGACTGATTATACTCAATTTATACCACACTTCTCCTAGTCTAATTAAACAAAAGCATGAGCTTCCTGCTTATACATCAAAAAAATCAATTACAAATCTAACAGAGATTACTTCCAATAACTCCCAACAACATTTGGCAAGCGGTTTCTCGTCTTCCTTAGTAAATACCAGCAAGGATCAATCCAGTGACCAACGACACTCAGGCTCATCGGATTTGGCATGTAGCAGCCCTATAGCCACTGGAAGTCACAGCAGAAGATCTTTAAGCTGCATGCTCTCATCCCATTCCCACCCACCACTGGTATGTACACGTGTTTAGGAAAAGGGCGTGGTTGAAACCCAAAATGATAGTTCAAATGGTCCCGACTTCGGCTCACTTACTGAGTACCAAAATTTCACATAGGAAGAATCACTGGTGCAGGGTGTACGAAAGGATCCAGCCATATATATTTGCTCAAATGGATGGAGAAGACTCATGAACGTCCCAGTGACAGACAAGACTCTTAGTCCTCAATTTGCGAACCCCCTTTACCTTCACGGGGAATTGATCGTGGCATAAAGCTACTATACCCGTGGGTACTTTGTGCGTCAATGAGCTTGACTCCAGTGAAACGAACCCCAAATGGAGTTAGATAAAAATTAAAACAATAATCGCAAAACAACCGAAACAGGGATAGGGTTAGGGTGATCAGGACTGTCCGATCTAAATCCTCTAAACAAAGAATAATAAGGTCACTAGAATCTGACAATAAACGATACAAAATCGTAAGAATTAAGCAGATAGCTTTATTTCATAAACTGAAATTTAGTCGAACAAGTTATGTCTCTTTACATCAAGATGGAAGCTTTATATTGGGCACCAACTAGCCAGGAATTAATGGGAGTCGAACGTTGGGCAACGGTCGAGAAGGAGGAGCGGGTAGAGTGGATTAATGGTGGGTAATCTCTATTGATGGTGAGCGACGAAGAAGGTGGAGTTAGAGGAAGGGAACAATCGAAGGTGGAAGGACTCGGTCGAGCTGAAGGAGCGGCCTTGAGGCCGTGTTTGACCTGATGGGTCGAATATGAAGAGAGGTTTAAAGGTTGCGTCTGACCGGGTGAGTGTGTGTGAGGTTTGGGCTTGGGCTCTTAAGCTGAGACGAATGGTGGGCTTGGGTGTGGTAAGATTCAGGTTGATGTGGGGGAATTGAAGGTGGTTTAATGACTGATTAGGCAAGTCCCAACTTGACTAGCTGCTTAATACTCTTATTATAAGATAAAAATAAATAAACAAAACAAAAATGATAATAATAGAATTTTTCTAATTGGGCGATAATGCCATTATTTCTGTTAACAATCTTAAAACTTGAATATTTTTTCTCAACAATAGAATTCCGTTTCTTGATAGCACCGTCTTAAATCATTTTCCCCACTTGCTTGGTTAAATTAATTTTCTTGATTATCCTACAAAATAAAGATACAAAAATAATTAATTATTTTTAAAAGATTATTGACCCTTTTCTTAGTAAGGGTACAATGAGTATTTGGGCTTCCATCATCTAGTATCTCGCAGGATTCTGCAGCTGTCAGTAGCCATTCATCCTCACCTGACGGTCACCTTTTTCTTGGTATAGACGAGTACAAGTTTTGAGTAACCCCGGAGATCGATGGGGGCTGATCCTCTATTTCCCCTCGGGCAAGAGTGGATGGATAATCAGCCTGATACAAGGCCGGTGGATGTTCAAGGGGCAGTTATATTGGATAACTGCCCAATTAGCAGTATTGCTACGAAAATTCTCGCATGGAGATGGAATGTACGTGGGGTGGCAAGTCCATGATTCAAAACTGCATTCGAGAACTAGATCGGAGAATACGGGCCCTCCATTATTAATTTGATGGAAACGTGACCAGGCCCAAGGTTTAGGTAAATCAGGCCTAAGTTTAGGGCCCAAAAATTTTACGACCCCCAACTTTTGATTGTGTTATACGTATATGTAGAGAGAGAAAAAAACAATAAAAAACAAAAACAATAATATCACAACTTGAGCTGGCGGTAGGGACCGGTCTCAATTCTCATGAATTTTTTTTTTTTTTGTGATTGTCATGCTTAGGACTGTAAATGAGCTGAACCAGTTCGGTATTTGGCTCGGCTCGGCTCGTTAAAAGCTCGGTTTGGCTCGTTCGTTTAGTTAAACGAGTCAAGCCCAAACATCATTTTAGGCTCGTTTAACTAAACGAGCCGAACCCAAGCCTATGGGTATTCGGCTCGGCTTGGCTCGTTTACAGCCCTACTGAAAGGCCGCCAAAACTCCTGACGAGGCTTTTAACTTTCTGAAACTAAAAGCCCCAAACGTCTCATGGAGGCCCCTATTTTATTATTATTATTATTAGATAAATAAAGATTTTGACCGATGGGCGAGGCTTACTAGGTCAGCAGCGGAGTCAAAATTTTAAATTTATAACGTCTCTATATAATAATAATAATAATAATAATGACAGCGATAATAATTTTATATATTTTATTAACCATAATTAATACATTTGAAAATAAATTTAATGTGTGTGCTTAAAAAATTATATAATTTTATATAAATGTCTCACCAAAATATTATTTATACGATTTTAGTATACATACTAATGAGTTAAAATTTTAAGACTTTAAATAAATTATTTGAATAAAATAGTATAAAAATTTTATAGCTCATTCGTAATATTTAAGGAGATATATTTGTAGATATTGAGATCAAAATCTGAAGATGTAAATTTTTACTTTCAAGTGGCCAATTAATACATTCAATATGTGTGTGTGTGTGTGTGTAACTTATTTTTATGATGATATATTAACATCTTTATGAATATAAAATTAATTTACACTGTGGCAAACACTTACGACAGTTTTTGGGCACCGTGGGCTTCGCAGGATGGCTATGGGTTTTCTGCAAGCACATATGCACATTCAGGAAGAAGGTGCTCGTGCTATCAACATGCAAATCTAAGTATGCCCATCTCAAGTCGCCTGGATTTTTATATATTTATGCCTTTCCCAAATTATCTGAACGAATGGTTTTATGGGATTAATTCATTAATTAACTTAGCTGCTGATATCTCGAGTCCCTGGGCGATCATGGCGAACTTCAATGATATAATTGAGCCTCATGAAAAATTAGGCGGCTTACCACCTAATTCTAACCGTATAAATATATTCAAAATTTGCATGCAGCAGTGTGGTTTCATTGACCTTGGATAACAAGGTCCTAAATATGCGTGGGCATGTAAATGTGATTCATGCCCCCTTTGTCATGCAAAGATTAGAAAAGGCATGGGTAAATAGTGACTGCATAATTAGATTTCCTGATACATATGTTAAACATTTATGGTTGGTAAGATTGAGGTCAACCTACGTTAGGTAACATAATATAGGCAAACCTAGATTAAGTGCATAAAAATGAATAATTTAGAATACTAAATGAATATTTATTAGGTTAATCTAGATGAATAAGTCACGACCTTGTTTATTTTAAGGTGAATGGAGGTAAATAGATAATTTTTATTAACAAACTAACCTTGAACTCCTTTAACCATTAATTTAGAGATTAATATTTTAGAGGTGAATAGAGGTTAATTTTTAATCAAATCTAACCCAGGTTAAGCTAAAAAAAAAAGTTGCTAAAAAAATTTAACTCAAAAAATCATCTCAAATAACCTTCATTAACCGCCATCCAAATACACCATTAGTGAGGCCTCGTTCGAATCACCGACCCATTTTGCTTAATTTGGATCACACACAAAAGCTCGCTATTTTTCCTCACAAACCTAATACAAAAATAGCCCATTTGAGTTTTAGAAACACTAAAACCGGTCAAAAACTAACCAAAATAACCATTTTTCATAAATGCATTCATCGAGTTTGAATTGGGAAATCGATAATGATTATACTAAATTGAGTTTTGCTCCTTCTTAGATGCATTCATCTCTTCCTTTTCTTTCTTTCTCTCTTTTTTTAACTAATGAAAGCATGAACAAGAAGATTTTATCTAAGAAGGTGAAATTCCCTAGGGATGACAATTAAACAAACTTTATCTAATCCCCTATTAGGTTTACTCGATGAATGTGTAAATGGTTAAGACTATAAATGAGCTTAGCTGGAATAGGATTGGACTCGACTCATTTAATAAATGGATTTAAAAATAAGGCTCAGGCTAATCTCACTTTTAAATGAGCTGAGTTGAGCCAACTTATAAGCTTTTGTGGTAAATGAGTTGAGTTCATTAGTTTTTGTATTGTAAACACTACAAGATAACTCTTTTATAGCAACAACACTTTTGCAACAACAACACTTTGCTGTTGTGAAAAATGTCTTTTGCCAACAACAATTTTATGATGTTACAAAAAGTTGTTGCTAAAAATAATTAATTTATATGGTGATTATTAGGAAATTTTTTGCAGCGACATTTGTCGGTGCAATATATGTGATAGTTTATTTACAACGACATTTATATGTTGCAATATACAAAATATTTTTGCAAAAACTTTTTTTGTTGCAAAATGTTAATTCAATTTATTGCTACGATTATACTTATTGCAAATATTTAGATTATTTTAATGCAATGATATTTATATATTTTACAAAGATATTTTTCGTTGCAAGATATGCGATGGTTTATTTGCAACGACATTTATATGTTGCAATATACAAAATATTTTTGCAATGACTTCTTTTTTTGTTGCGAAATGTTAATTGAATTGATTGCAATGACTATATTTATTGAAAATATTTAGATAATTTTAATGCAATGACATTTATATGTTTTTCAACGGCATTTATTGTTGTAATATATGCGATGGTTTATTTGTAACTACATTTACATGTTGAAATATACAAAATATTTTTGCAACTATTTTTTTTGTGTAGAATATTGATTAGATTTATTGAAATGACTATACTTGTTGCAAATATTTAGATTATGTTAATGCAATGACATTTATAAATTTTACAATGACATTTTTTGTTGCAATATATGTAATAGTTTATTTGCAATGATATTTTTCATTGAAATATATGCGATGGTTTATTTACAACGACATTTATTTTTTAAAATATATAAAAAAAATTTGCAACAAATTTTTTTTGTTACAAAATATTGATTGAATTTATTGTAACAAATATACTTGTTGCAATTATTTAGATAATTTTAACGAAATAATAAGTTGTTGCAAAAAGCAAATATCAATAATTTATTGCAATGTCTATACTTTATTGTCACTACCTTCCCTAATTCTCATCTTTCCACCATTGTGTTAGCCTTGTTTAGTTATATCAATTGGACACGCCAATTTGTCTCGGCATCCATTAGCTTAATCAAAGCCCTAATTGCCAAGCAGAATTTAGGTAAATTTTCGTTCAATTTGATAATTTTTTCTTGATATATATGTTAAGAATTATTTATATATATATATATTGGTTATATTGATTTAAGCAGGACATATGTATATGGCATAATTTATGGACATCGATTAGAGGATTCATAGGTCATTTATTGCAACGGTGTTTGAGCAAGTTATTGTGTCATTGCTATGTTTGTGCAACGACAGAGATGGTTGTTGAAGTTTTATGTTCAAAATTTGGCAAAGACTTTATTATTGCAATTATTTATTTTTTTCAATGATAAAGTGTAATATCCCCAAATTGAGTGGAATGTTATAAGGATCGATATGACTACTTATATCAATATAGCATACCATCCTTTTGGTAATTTTGTCCTAAACTCTACAGTTAAGTGTGCTTGCGGTGAAGTAATTTTCAGGATGGATGACCCTCTTGTGAAGTGTCGGAAAGTACTCGTGTTGATCTTTGGGGTTAGTCGATCAATCCTAAAGTACTCCACAATAACCCTTGCACTTAGTTGATCAATCCAAAAGTGCTCCACTATAGCCCTCGCAGTTCTTGTGGGCCTAAGTGGCTACCAAATGGCCTGCATGGTTATTACGACTAGAGGTGTTAACAATTTATGGGTCTCGGGTGCTATCAGGTGGCCTTTATGTGGTCATATTGACTCGGAGTATTTTACAATTTTTTGTTCCTAAATTATATTCAATTTTTTCGACGACATAAACCATTACATTTAATGTGTTTTTGCAACAATAAATATTTTTGCTGTAATTTTTGGTTTTTGCAACAACTTTGGTTGTTGCAAATAACAAGCTTTAGTAATAACATAATTTGTTGCCAAACTACAACCAATTTTTTTTCAACGACAAAAGTCGTTGCTAATTATAGGTTTTTGTAACAACATAAATTATTGCTGAAGTAGGATCAATATTTTTACAATGACAAAAGTCGTTGCAATATATAAACACATGTAGTTATATAAAGTAATGCATCACTATGATATTTATTTGGCAACAATAATTTATGTTGCATTGAATTACTTTTTTGCAACGACCATTGGTGTTGCTTTATATTTTTGCAATGCCAGGACGTGCAACGACCCCGCAACTAAAAATATCATTGCGATATATATTTTTTGCAACGACTTTCTATCTTTAGCAATAAAAAACATCATTGCTAAATATGGTTTTTTTCTTATAGTGAAATGAGCTCAGATCCAAATTTTGTATTCTTAAGCTTGGTTTATTTATTAAACAAACTTAAAAATAATGATTGAATTTGGATTGTTTAGCTAAATAAACGAGTTAAGTTGAGTTGAGTCAAGAAAGCTCTCGAGCTATTTCTATTTACTTACAATCCTATAAATGCGTATGTATAAACAAATTTGGAGGAAGAAAAAATATATATCTCGGGTTTAGGTATAGATATGGGTAAGGGATCTCCAAATCCGTACCTGTACCTCAATCATTTATCCGATATAAAATTATATTTTTATAATTTATTTATATAACCTACAATATATTTTATGGAAAGTATAAATATAATTAAACCCCGACAATCTAAGTATTTAATTCTAATATGAGAAGTTTTTTTTTATCTTAAATCTAATAGGTTTTACCCGTTAGATGTGAAAAAATATATGGATGGAAAAACTACATGTCAGATTTTAATAGGGATATATATAAGATTTAGAAAATATATATTCCTAATTATAAAAGTTGTATAAAATTGAGGATTCACAAATCCAATTTGGTTTCCGAAATATTCAATTCATTTTTCTGTTAAAAGGATACATGATATCTAGAATATTAAATCTAAAAAAATTATAATATTTTGTTGATTATTTCAGCAACATATTATAATATTATATTTTTGTGCAATTAAGCTTTAAATTTTTATTTATTTTATAAATTAAACTTGAATAATAATAGTTTAATATGCATTTGAGATAAAATAAGATATTCAGATGAATGCAGAAATGAAGATAAATGTATATACAATATTTAATTTCAAAAAATTATTGTAAAAACTATTAAAATTGTTTAAATAGTTTTTATGGAAAATTATCAATATATTTGATATCCGATCAATATTCTATTTGCATTTTTAGATATTTAAAAATTTGGACATCTAATCTAAGAGTTTCGGAGCGGAGATCTAATTCTGTGGATAAAGATATTTAGTTATGAGTACCCTTAATAATGATATACTTTTAACTAGTATATGTGTTTATGTGTGTATATATAATATTATTTTTTTCATATGACCTATATAGTAGTGCATTAGTTGGTTATTAAATATTTTTAATCAAGTTATCAATCTTTTTTAATTTTATAAGGGTTAGCATTTATGGTCAAAATATAGATATTTTTTTGATATGCATATAATCTTCATGATCTCATAAATACTATATTTTTATGAAAAATAAATATGTAAATTTGAGTGTGGCATAATTGAGAGAACAAACTAAATTTTTAAGTTCAAGACCTCAACAAAAAATCTGGGACTAAAAATTGAACTCATAGTGCGTAACTTTCTATAAACTTTCATAAATATAGTTGAGAAAGGTTAAATAAATTTCTTTAAGATAGAACATTTTTTTTAAATAAATTTGTTCATAATTATTAATACTTATTTTTAATTTTAATTATACTTTTACTCTTTAATTTTCAGTATATTATTTTAAAATTAAAAATATAATTATAATATTAAAAATATATTTATTATCTTTTAAAATAATATATAAATTATTAAATGAACTTTTTATATGTAATAGAGGTTTTTAAAAAAATAATAATAAAGAGACAAATAAGTAGCTACAAAATGTTTCCGTGTGGTCAATCCAAATTTGCGTTAATTGAGGCTCTTGGCACTCTTCTAAGTTTCTAGGCAGGCTTGCTAAGGATAGTATCATTTGTGTACTATATTAATAGTTATGTTTTTTTTTTAGTTTTTTTCATCAAGTTAATAGTTAATATAATATTCTAGTTTGATCATGATAATAAAATTTAATAATCAATGAATATCATATATTCATACATTCGTATTGCATTATTTTATGCTTGATGGTTGTGTTTTCTTCTTCTTAATTGATATATATATATATATATATATATATATATATATATATATATATATATATATATATATATATATATATATGTAAGTATGTCATCATCTTGTTATTACATGTTCTATTGCTTTATTTGCACAAGATTAATCTATAATACTATCTCTTTAGGTTAGTTGTGTTACTCAATATAAGATTTGTACTAATACTATGCATTTGTAGATGTTGGCAAGTATTTGATGATGATGCTAACATTGAGGAGGTTCTGTAGGTGAAGGGATGTGGGTTTATACCCCAACGTTAAGGTGTAGAATTATATCTATTCGAGGTTACACATATTATATGTCATAGATTTTAGATATATCTTTTGGACTCTTCACCCCCTTTATCCCTCTTCTCTCTTTTTATATATTGTATTATAAGAATCATGTACTCCGTACTTTATTCTTATGTTTAATTTATTAAAGACTTCTACAATTTCTTCCTATTTCCATAAATTTTGATTTATTTGCCGTAATATTTTAGCCTTGCACTTAGTACAAGAAAGGTATGAAACTAGAATCGAGTTAAGTGTGACAGTAACACCCTCTATATTATATTAATGCTTACACTTAAAAATAAATATTTATAGTTATAAATTTTGGGATGTTACAACCACAATTCCAAATTTGTTATTAACCATTTTTCTTTTATTTATAATTATTCAAGTTCACTATAATGTCAACAATCCAAGCCAAAATTAAAATCAAAACTAAGGTCAACCAATTCTACTTATTCACACTCTTAGGCATAATAAGTCATAAATGACAAAATTCCATTATATATTGTTTACTTAATAATTTCTCACTTTAATATCAATTGTTGTTATAATTAAATGAAATTCATGTTCTGAACAAATAGCATTAAAATAGGCAATTCAGTTTAAAATTAATATTCTAAAAATTTTTCAAAAGTGGAAAAATTATTATTTTGTCCCTAAAACATAATTAGGCCCATTGAGTACATAAAACCCTAACCATGTACAACTATTTTACCATAAACAACTCTACTCTAGTATGCTATCATAAATATATTAAAATACATAAATTTAATATACTTTTGCAAAAAAAAAAACATGGTCACATCCTAAGAGAAATTAATAACAATACTTGGTGTATGCATACTTTTCATGAAATTACAAGGAATCATAACATAGAAACCCCCAAATATGCTATTACATGATTTTTATATATTTATTAGGATCATATGGGTTACCTCATCCCTAAGAAAAATAGCAAAAATAAGAGTAATGAAGCCACAAGCCTTAGCTCCCAATTATTTTTCATTCTCCTTAAAAACCCAAAGCCCAATAAAAAAATAGAATCTAATACAGTTAAAATATAACAAGAAGACACAATATTAAAAATTAAAAGGAAGAGAGTACTTATACCCAACAAGGATTGGTGCACTACAAGAAGAAAGAGGAGAAGATAAATCTTCAATTTTTCTCTCAAATCTAACACTCTTATATATATTTTAAATATATATAAGATAAATGGTCAAGAGAAGAAAAATCGACAAAGAGAGTGGAGACAATTAATAGAGGTGTGGGTTTCAGTTGGGCTAGGAAAAGCTCAAGAACACTTAAGAAAAATAACCAAAGTGAAGAGAGATATGGGGGAAAACAATAGAAGCAATAGAGAGAATATAAAAGAAAACTAGGTAAGCAAATGGGGTATAAATAGGGGAGGAAGTAACCAAAAAAATATGAAGCTAGAAGATGGAGAGAGGTATCTTGTTATGCATTTGAATGATAAAATGAAATTGAGTTGAGTGTGTAAGGTGGTAGAGTGTATTTAGGTTGAATGAAGTTATAAAAACCAAGAAATAAAATAAGGGATGAGGGAGGTGGTGGTGTGATGGTACAAGGTCAAGGGGGTTATATTCAAGTACGGGGAAGGCATGTGAAGAAGGTTGGGTGAAAGAAAATCCAAAATGACACAAGTGATATAGGTAAGAAGTACAAGGAAGTGATTTTGGCTCAAATTTTGGTTGAATGAATGGAAAAATGACCAATTTAATGCAAAATATAATCATGAAAATGTAGAGAAGGAATTTTTTTGGTAAAAGTAATTTTATAATTTATAGATTATTTTTAGTAGTGGAAAGATCAATAAATAGGCTAAAGTTAATATAAAAAAATCAAATAAGCTTGTAAAATTATGAAAATTTATGGAAAATCTTAAAATAATATTAGAAACTCATATGTAAATTTTCATAAATTTGAAAAAAGTTTTGATATATAAAATATTGACTTAATTGTAAACTAATAAGTTAACACACTTAGAAGGTAATTACAAAAATAAATATCAAAAATATTTCCAAAAATAAAAAAAATTTCTTTATCCACCTATTTACTTATTTAAAACATAAAAATAATTTTTTATATTTTTTAACACGCATTTGATATGAGTTTTATCTAGCATACCTTAATTATATATTTTGTGTATAAAGTTCATAAAGGATAGAAAATACACATAGAATTGAACCAAAATTTTTAGATTTATATTTCAACCCATTTACAACCCAAATAAAATTTTACAGTAATATTTTTCAGGAGGTAACTTAAAAGTTAACATACATAAATATACTTTTATAAGCAAATTGTGTTTAATTATTGCAAAATCACAATTATTATAGAATGACCTAAAACAATATTAAATCTATAAAATATCGTTTAATTATATATGTAATTACTTACTCATAAAATAATACACTTTCATATTATTATACATTATTAAGACTAATTAGGAGTGAGGTATTACAAAAGTAGCATAGATTTCCTTTATTTGCATATTGTGACTGCTTTTGATGATGGTTTCTTGAGTCATTATCAAATATTACATAAAACCTACTTAGATGATGGTTTTTTAAATCATTATCAGATATTAGGACTGTTATCAAAGCTTAATTGTTATCGTTAGCTTAATCCATTTTCGTGGTAGTGATAATTAGTAACTAGTACTAACTCCTATCCTTACCAACTAGATAATTAGTAACTAATATATATTATAATTTCAAAACGGCAATTAATATTTTCCTTTTATATTACAATCTATTTTTACAATCCCCCACTACATTCTAATAAGGCATAAGTCTGCTAACCATAAACAATATCATGCTTATGTTAGTATCTCTCACCTTACTATATCACAAGATAATAATATCTTCCTTGGAATGATTCCATTCCCTTTATAAAAAGATAATTTTTTTTTGTTCCAAGCTAATTGAGTGCAAGTAAACTGCATTTGGATAAATAACCTAAGACTTTGAACTTTCTATAATAAATATCTTTTAGGTTTACAAGCCAATTAATGAGCATGTCGCAAACACGCAATCATTTAGTATAAGTTGAGACAATAAAAAACACATGGATTCTTTTGTACATTGTTAATTGCTAATAAGATTAGCTTCTTTTGCTCTTTCCCTTTATTTTTTCCCCTAATCTATGAAAAAATGCTCTTCAAAAAGTGTGGAAAGATGGTTGTTGTGAGGTAGTTGTATTTTTTATATTTCACTTCCACTATTGTTGCCGGAACTCACTATAGCTTTTAATGGATGAAATTAAGTGGTGTTTCACTATATTAGTTGGAGCTCCTGTATTATTCTATATGTATCTCCATCTCTGATGGAGTTTTTGGTTTATTCTCACGGTTTGTTTTACTTGTTCCTAGATTAGTTTGCTAGTTTTATCAACTCATAGAACATTCAGCTTCTTGTTTATAAGCGTGAGGATGTTTTATGAGCATTAGAGATGAATGTGGTAATGGTAGTGTCAAATTCAAACCTTGAATGGTAATCGATAATGAGTATACTAAAAATATATACATCGGTCTAGATAATATATATTAAGTATCTAATCTGTACCCGACTTATTGCCTGCCCTATGTAGATGTTTGTTGTTTAGAGTCTCAAAATTAAGAAGATAAATGATATCAATATCATTTCTTGTATGAGCTAGTCGTGAGGTTATATTGAATTGCTTTTACTCTCTATTTTTCAAGTATGTCCCTTTCTCATGCGGTAATCTTGTGCATTATTCTAAATGAAAAACATACATATATTTCTTGCGTACAAGATACGAGACATTCTGGTTTCTTGTCATGTGGGTCAATAAAAGATTAACGTATTATGTGGGAAGATAAGATTTGATACTATAATAGTATCATTCATGATTTAACATCCATATTATATTAATGATCCTAATTATACAAGTTGTATAAAGATTGAGGATTCAATTAAAAATCCAATTCGGTTTCCAAAATATTCGATATGAGATTTAGAATATTCGATTCAATTTTTATCAAAAAGATACTTGATATTTAGTATATTTAATTTTTTATCAGAATATTCGATCTAAAAAAAATTTCTAATATTTTGTTGATTATTTCAGCAATATATTATAATATTGTATTTTTGTACAAGTAATTTTTAAGTTTTTATTTTTTTATATAAATTAAACTTGAATAATAATAGTTTAATATTCTTTTGAGATAAAATAAGTTATTTAGATGAATATAGAAATGATTATGAATTTATATACAATCTTTAATTTCAAAAATTTATTTTAAAATTTATTAAAATTATTAAAATAGTTTTTATGTACAAATATTATATATATTTGATATTCGATCCATATTCTATCTGCATTTTTAGATGTTCAAAAATTTGGATATCTAATCTAAAAGAGATATCTCATTTGGTGGATAAAAATGTTTGGTTATGAGTACCCCTAATAATTATATACTTTTAACTAATATATGTGTGTGCATATATATAATATTAATTTTTTCATATTTCTTATATAGTAGTTCATTAGTTGGTTATTAAATATTTTAAAACAATTTATCAATGTTTTTTAATTTTATAGGGGTATAGCATTTATGGTTGAAATATATATTTTTTCTATATGCACATAGTATTTATGATCTCATAAATACTATAGAATTATTTTTGTTCACAATCAATATTTAAATTTGAGTATATCATAATTGAGAGAACAAAATAAAGTTTTAAGTTCAAGACCTTAACGCAAAATCCGGGACTAAAAACTGAACTCATAGTGCGTTACTTTATATAAACTTTAGTAAACATATTCTAGAAATGTTAAAGAAGATTTTTTAAGATAGAACCTTTTATTATTTTTTTTAAGTCGTTCATATTAATTAATATTTATTTTTTAATTTTTAAGTTACTTTTACTCTTTTATTTTCAACATTGAATATTATGTTATTTTAAAACTAAAAATATAATTATAATATAAAAATATATTTATTATCTTTTAAAATAATATATAAGTTATTAAAAGATTTTTTTATATGTAACCGAGCAAGTGTTTTATATATATATATATATATTTAATATTAAATAGACAAATCGGTAGCCCCTAAATGTTTGCGCGTGGTCCGTCCAGATTCGCGGTAGTTGAGCCCGTGGGCCCTCTATCTTGCACGTCCACATGATATAATAACACCGGTAGGTCCGTTCTTATCATTCATGCGTGGAAGGACAAACTAGTTATTATTGTAGGACAAAAACTTGGTATTAATTATTATTCCTATAAAAATTTAAGGTAATTTTAACAATTTGTATATTTTTTAAATAAAATTATAAAAGTAGCGTTAAATTTAATCTTATTTTTTTATGAAAACAAATAAAATATTATATATATATATATATATATATATATATATATATATATATATATATATAGAAAAATTGGAATAAAAATAAAAGTTATATTTCAATTTTTTTAACATAATTTTTTTAATATAAAAAATTTAATTTTAGAATGATTTTTTATATAAAAATAATATTAATTAATTAAAGAAGTTCGAATTTCACTTTTAGCCATGTTAAATTATAAAAAAAATTATTATAGGTGTCCTTAAAGGCTCTGTATAAATGAATAAAAAATTTAATTTTAGAACTTATTTAGAAAAATACATTTTAGAGATAGATTCAATTCAAATTTCAAAAATAGCAAGAGAATTCTATTTCTTTTGAAACGCAATTATTAAAAATAAAGTAAAAAAGAGAGAAAAGAGAGGATCGAAACACATAGACATAGTATAGTTTAGTATATTATGGTTCTTTTTTTTAGTTTAATAGAAAGGACTTTAGCTCTTATCCATAAGATATTAGATTTGAATCGCACCATTCCCAACTCATATTTAAAATATAAATGGACTCGCAGATATGTTGAGATAAAATAATTACAATAATTTAAATAATTATAGTATAGGAGTTTAATTTTTACTGATAATTAAAATATTTATTTTTTATAGATACTTATAATTAAAGTATTGTTATATAGAAAATACATTTTTACTCGATGGAAAACAAATGCCTAAAAATGTCTAAAGTGCCTCGCTAATTTCGTGGTCGATCGGCTTCCCCCGCACCATCGGTAATCTTTACCGAAGTCTCCCCCATTCCGTCGGCAAAATCTGCCGAAACCTCCCTGTTGCCATCGACCAAATATGCCGTAGCTACTCGATAACTATAGAATAAATAGTAACAAGCAGATAGAATTAATTCATTCATTAATTTACACTAGTGGGTATATAAAGTCATGTACCTGAATAATAGGGGCTGCCATCATTATGCCCATTCTTCTATAGTAATTTTTGAGCCCCATGCAGTAATCGTCGAAGCCCCGTCTTCCTCTTTTTTTCTTTTTTTTTTTAAATACTAGGTCTAAAATTATAAAAACAAAATTTTATGAAAATTTATATGAAAAATTATAATTAATACAAAACCTTAAACCGCAATTATTACCCTGAGATCGGTACATATTGCCGAAGCAAAAGAAGTATCCAATTATTACTTATAGGATACATGCATGTTTCATATCAATAAAGGAGAATATGAAATATGTTATCTATAAATTTATTTAATGTTTCATCATAAAAATTATAACTACGTATATTATTAGTAGCAAATCCTCTTTTTATAAATGGCCAGTCCAATAATGCATCTTTAATTAAAAGAAAAAAAAAGCTATACAAAATTACATAAATTAGGTGGAAATATAAAAATTAAGTTTGTCTCAAACAAATGTTAACATTGTACAAATTTTCTAAAAATTAAAATTTAATAATATTTTATATGAAAAAAATTTGTTAAGGTTTCGTCCAGTTATTTAATAAATAATTAGTATATAAATTTGGGTTTAGTTTTGTAAAAGAAAGGTAATGAAAATCTAAAACTTTTTCAAGATAAACTTTTTTATGTGGAGTTGGTTACCACATACTTGGAGAAAGATGATAGAAAGCATTGGTAAATTCTGCCGAAGCCCGCGCCCCACCATCGGCACTTGTTGCCGAAGCCAACGAACACTCATCGATAGATTTTGTCGAAGGCAAGCCTTTGTACCGGCAGAAATTGCCGAATCCAACCCCCCACCACCGACACATATTACCGAAGCCAACTCTTCACACCGGCCGAAATTGCCGAAGCCAATATCAGCCTTTTTTTCAAATCTAAAATTTGGTTACATAATAAAAAAAAATCAACAAACACATTTATAATTAAATTAATTTTTTTATCTATAATAAAAAATATTTCATATACTAAATCTATAATATAAATTACTAAAAAAAATTAAAATTTGAACTCGTAAATTTATAATTAAATAAAAAAAATATAAACAAATAATTTTACTTAAACTTATAAATTTATAACATAATTTTAGCATATTTTATAACAGAAAAAAATTATTAATTAAAAAATATTAATTACTTACCTTGAGGTCGAATTTTTTTTTCTTGACCTGTTAAAGAGAGAAGTGAGAGAAGAAAGATGGAAAAGAAAGTATAAAAGAATTACGTAATCTGTTGAGGAGGGAAGGAAGACGACCGAAAAAAAAAGTTTGGATAGTAAAAGGGTAGTTTTGGTAGACTATGTAGTAATGTTTTCTAAATAGTAAATTTTTGTTTTCCAAATAACAGCTACGAATTATTATTCCCTTTATTTATCGTAGCTGTTATTTGGAAACCGAGTATTTACTGTGCAGAAAACATTTGCACAGTAAATACCAATTTTACCCTCTGCTTTATTTGACCGTCAATTGTCACACTTGCTGGCTGCTTTATTTGACCGTCAGCTCTCACCCTCTTTATTTGACCGTCAGCTCTCACCCTCTCACCCTCTCGATCTAAAAAAATTGAGTATTCAGCTTCTCTCTATCTTTCTCTCAAAAACTCTCCCGGAGAAGAAATATAAGCAACGGCAAGAAGGTAAGTTTGTTATTTTATTTTTAATTTATAATTTATAATATATAATTATTTGTAAGTATAATGTTTTACGTTTATTAGATCTAGTAAAAAAAATTTATTAATTTTTTTTAGATCTGGGTGGGTTTCGGTAGATTAGATCGAAACCCATGGTGGATATAGGCGAAATGGACCGAAGATAGGGAAGGATTTCGGCTAATTTTGCCGATGTGAGGCGCGGATCTTAGATTGGTAAATAAAAGTTTAGATCTGGGTGAGTTTCGGTAGATTACACCGAAACCCAGGGTGGATATCGGCGAAATGGACCGAAGATAGGGAAGGATTTCGGTAGTTTTCACCGAAGAATAGGCTTGGTTTCGGCAATTTTTGCCGATGTAAGGGTCACGGTTCGGCAAATTGTGCCGATTCCCGGGACGGATTGAATTAGGGTTTCGGTTAATAATAATTTGATAATTATAATTTAATTTAATAATATATTTTGATTATGGTTAATTGATTAAATTTAGGATGTAAAATTATATATAATAATTATAATTTAATAATAATATTATTTGTACTCTAATATTCTAATTAAATATAGATTAGGTAAATTATATCTTTATTGTATAGTTTTGGTTATTTGTAGGATATATAATTATATATATATTAATTATGGTTTATTAATTATATTGATTATGCACTAATATTTTAACTAAATATAGGTTGAAAATATTATCTCTCTATTGTAGGGTATTTGCAATTTTTTGGAAGTGTAATTATATATATTAATTATGTTATATTAATTATAATAATTATGCTCTCATAAATTAATTAAATATAGGTTTGGTAAATGATATCTCTATTGCAGGGTATTGGCTATATATTTGATTTGTAATAAAATGTATTAATTATGGTTTTTTAATTATATTAATTATGCTGTTATAATTTAATTAAAGATATGTTTGCGTGTACTATCTTAATGATTATAATTATATTTATTAATAATAATTTGTTAATTATTAATTATGTTAAGAATATATTTTGATTATGGTTAATTGATTAATTTTAGAAAAATATATTTTTAGATTTATTATACTCTAATATTTGAATTAAATATAGGTTTTAGTAAATTGCCTTTCTATTATAGGAATTTGGTTATTTTTAGGACGTAAAATTATATATATTGAATACAGTTTATTAATAATATTAATTTTACTCGAATATTGTAATGAAATATAGGTTTGGTAAATTATATCTGTATGCTATAGTTTTGGTTATTTGTAGGATATATAATTATATATATTAATTATGGTTTATTAATTATATTGAATATGCACTAATATTTTAACTAAATATAGGTTCGGTAAATGATCTCTCTATTCTAGGGTATTGGCTATATCTTTGAAGTGTCATTTGTATATATTAATTAAGGTATATTAATGATATATGTTAATTAAAGATTTTAATTATGGTTAAGTTGATTAAATTTGTTTATTATGTTTATAGATTTGTTAATACGTTGTTAATTATGTTATTGTATTATTTATATATGATTAGATGTTTATTAGATTTAATTATATTTTCATTAAATATGTTAAATATTGTTATGTGATAGGGATTATTGGTAAATGTTTTTAGTTATATTGATAGGATAATAGGTTAGATTTATTGAATATTTTTGTTAAATGTATTTATAATAGATAAAATATGTTTATATTTGAATTATATTTAATTATGTTACTAATTTTTATGGAATATATTTGGATAATTCTGGTTGGATTATTGAAAAAATAGATGAGGACATACCATAATTAAGTATACTTTAGTTGTTATATTATACTAAACTCCTACTAGTAAGTAATACACATATTGTTGATATATTTAATGAATAAAGTAGAGGATTAATGTAAAGAGATTGTATTTGAGTTATATGGTTGGGTATACAGATCTCTTTGGCTATCATAATATGAGTTGATATTTATTAATGATATTAATTTCATGTATGTAATTAGGTTTTATTTATGTTATCACGTATTACCTTTAATTCATATACATAATTAAAAATGACTTTATGCATTTATTATTGAAATTCAGATGAGTCGCAGACAAGACAATGTAGTAGATAGAACCGATGGTCGGCATGTGACTGCTTCTACACGACGTAACAGAACTGGTACTGAGGTACCTGCGCCGATGGCTCGTTTGAGAAATTTCAGCAAGAGTATTACCAAAGGATTACAATGATCTAAGAAATCTGGAGAATAAGAACCGGAAGAAGCATCAGAACAACAAGAATATACAAAAGTTCGCGAAGAACCATCGTCTAGTCAACAAGGTCATAAATTTCCATCATTTGCAGACTATGCAGGTCGTCCATCATTTGTGGCTGATGTTGGTACTGCGGAGTTTGGAGGTTTGGGGGCAGGAGGTCCGGGGTTTGGAGGTTTGGGGGTTGGAGGTTCTAGGGTTGGAGGTTCTGGGTATGGAGGTTCTAGGGTTGGAGGTTCTGGGGTTTGAGGTTCTGGGTATGGAGGTTATGCGGTTGGAGGTTCTAGGGTTGGAGATTCTAGGTATCGAGGTTCTGGGGTTGGAGGTGGTGGGTATGGAGGTTCTACGATTGGAGGTTCTGGGTACGGAGGTTCCGAGTCAGGAGGTTTTCCATATCTTACAGAATATATAGATCTTCTTACCTCACCGGCGCAGCCTGCTATGGGAGGAGGAGGAGGAGGAGGAGGAGGAGGAGGAAGAGGAAGAGGAAGAGGAGGAGGAGGAAGAGGAAGAGGAGGAGGAGGAGGATAGATATCATCATGATAGGGATGCTGGTGATGCTGGTGACGATAGTGAAGAGGAAGAGACTGTACAATTAAAGGATGAATGGTACTTGCTTGGGCCATGTCCAGGAGGTCCAACAATTCCTGATTTGATTCCTAGCTTTGGTGGTCACGCAGCTTTAGATTTATGGTTAGGAAAAGTAAGTTTAACATATTCATTATTTCTTAATTATTATTTTATATGTAATCAATCATATGTATACATTACATTTGCTTATTGTATTGATCAGGATCGGGGTTGTCCGAAGATCCACACGAGGCAGGAGGTTTTAAGAAGTTTTCTAGGAAGTGTCAATGATAGGATGTTCGCTCTAATACGACGAACAGGATTATCACACCGTCCATCCTGCACATTTGAACATGTGAACGTGCCGCTTATTTCAGCATTTATTGAGCGATGACAACCAGACAAAAATAGCTTTCATATGCCATGGGGGGAGATGACGATCACTCTTTTAGATGTACAGCGTATATTAGGGCTACGAGTTGATGGTCATCCATTACATTTAGACATGACGGCGGACACGCGTGGGCAAATGATTGGTGCAATGGGAGCCTTATTTGGGATGGAGGAAATGCAAGTGAATGAAGTCACTCAAAAGGGTGGGCTTCCATTTAAATGGCTGCAAGAAGTATGTGAATCATACTGGTTAGGGGATGAAGAAAAAGTGATCGGGTATACATTATGGTTGATCGGCTTATCGTTGTTTGTCGATAAGACGGTTGATAAAGTTAATCCACACTTTATCATTTTTCTTCAAGATCTTAGCCAGGTTGAAGGTTATGCATGGGGTGCAGCCACACTTGCTTTTTTATATCGACAACTTGGCATGGCTTCTAGAGCCGACGCTGCTCAATTGTCTGGATGCATGACTCTATTACAGGTAATTTTATAATCAATATATATATACATATATGACTTACTCTATATTCATTATGATGGCTAACAATCGAATATTATGACAGACGTGGATATATGAATACTTTCCTGGGTTTGGAGTGGAAAGATCTAGGTATGATCCAGACCATCCTCGTTGTATGAGGTGGTCTTGTGGCCAGAAATTCGAAAATAAATTGGAGACGCTCGAGTACTTTCGGGCAAAGATTGATGTTATGTCTGCATTGAAGGTATGCTAAATCAATTATTTTATCCTCCTATATTATATTTGTGATATCTATATTTACTTGAATATTTTCGTGAAAGGTCAATTGGGATCCGTACGGAGTTGCTGATCCATATAGATATTGTCGTATGGCATTCTATCACGGTTGTATACACTGTTTGGAGAAAGTTGAACCACATATGCCAGATAGAGTGACACGACAATTCGGTTATACACAAGTCATCCCTGAGGAGCCCATCAAGCCAAATAGAAACTCATACAGAGGTCCTTCCCTGAAGAAGTACAAAGTATACTATACACACATGCTCGGGCAATGGTTCTTGAGGTATGAACATATTTTGGGCCCGGATGTTTTTGAACCAGCTGTTGAATACCCATGGGAAGTGGCCGATGATTATATGGATTGGTATGTTCCGAGAACGCATAGATATATATTGGCTACGACGGAAGAATATTTGGCTGAACATGCGAACGATGATCATCATATGCCAGCCGAAAAACGTCTAAACAAAGCACGTAAAACTATTCGTCGATTGTATTGGAGGGGAGAGCCAGCTCCAAATTATGAGCAGTTACTTACATGTATCGAAACCCTTGTGCGTGATTTAGGAGTTACTCCACCTCGACGTGGCCATTTGTAATGAACTTCATGTATTACCGTATTGTTATGTAAAAACATTAAAATATGTTTGTTAGAATTAATACCACCTATCCTTTTTATTTTACCATTGGTGTAAAAACATTACAATTATACTTGGGTTTCTATTTTATGGGTATTATATATTACTGACTTTTAGTTGATCCTAACAAGCATGTATAATGTGCAAAGTTTGTTGTTGAATTAATAAATAGGTGACTTTTAGTTGATCCTAACAAGCATGTTGATCCTAACATGCCCCTATACCATTTCCTTTTCTAGAACCTTTGATAATCAAAATCATCTTATGAGTTCTACCCATTTTCTTAACCCATATTACAAGTTCATCTCGATCCGAAAATATTTCATCCGTTACAAAAAATCTCTGATAATTTTCACTCGTAAAAGATGTATTCTCCATGTCCTGAAAAAAAGAGTTTACCATAATAATATAATAACAAAAAACCATAAATTTCATGTAACTAATTTTGTCGCCACAATTTACAATACTTAAAAAATAATTTTTTACCTCTTCGTTGAAGTTGTAATTAATATTGGGAGAATGCATTTGTGTATCTTCTACATATCCATAGCTTCTCAGTATTGTAAATCTATCATCGTAATACGATGGGGTTCTGACCCCATCTTCATAGTTCATCGGACTTCCAAACTCATCGTACCCTATCGAAGTTTCAAACTCTTCGTAGTTTGAAGAACTTCCAAATTCATTATTCATTGTGAGTGTTTAACAAATATTGAAAAATTATATCTCAACCTTCAACTAACAAAGTTTCTACAGAATAGAAATATTGAGTTGAAGAATACGAATGATAAGCTGTTCCTTTATATATAAGGCTTCCTATTCCTAACTTCACGAGCTTGACATACCAGCATACAATTATTTTATTTACAAAGATATGCAACAGTATATTTATTCTACGTACCGTTCTACACTTGCTGATATGCAACAGCCTATCCCCACCAGCAACCTTTAATTCATTGCATATGATAGTATAACTATCGTCCAAACTTGCCGAAACACCAACAACAAGATCTATTACCATATGATTCATTGTCAGGCAAATATTTTTTGTCAGAAGTACGCATTACTTTACTGTTTCAAATCTTTTCAAATCAGATGATAGTATAATGTTTTTGTTATTTGGAAAACAAAATTTTACTCCATGGAAAACATATTTTGTCATAACCTCCATGTATAGATTTAATTTAATAAGTCTTAAAATACTAAAATAATTGCTACTTTTGACAAAAACATGTTTGTTTCATAATAAATCATATATTACTGATTTAAAAATATTCACTACTATATATAATTTATATATTTTAGATATATTTATAATAGATATTTATTAAATTTATTTTTATTTCCAAATAATTTAAGGTTATTTAATTATTTTTTTATTTGATTGTAAATATGTTAATTTATATTTTTGTACAAAATATTTAAATTATACATCTAGATTAAGAATTTTTTAAATTATAAATAAAAATTATTTTAAAATTACTGAAAGAAAAAAATTTGGGGTGCTAGGCATCGGCAATTATAGCCGATATGTAGAAATTATTGAGGATGGCCAACTATTCATGATAGAGATGGATCGACGAATTATTGCTGATTTATATTATGTTCGGCAATCTTTGTCGAATATATGGGGTCATAAATTTTTTTTTATATATTTTTTCTCTTCCTATAATATGCATAAATTTATAAGCTTAATTAAAGTTATTTAATGATTTTTTTTTTCATTGTAAATATATTAATTTATATTTTTGTACAAAATATTTAAATTATACATCTACATTATGAATATTTTAAATTATAAATAAAAATTATTTCAAAATTACCGAAAGAAAAAAAAATGGGTGCTACGCATCGACAATTATAGCCGATATGTAGAAATTATTGAGGATGGCCAACTATTCATGATAGAGATGGATCGACGAATTATTGCGGATTTATATTATGTTCGGCAATCTTTGCCGAATATATGGGGTCATAAATTTTTTTTTTATATTTTTTCTCTTCCTATAATATGCATAAATTTATAAGTTTAATTAAAGTTATTTAATGAAATTTTTTATTTCATTGTAAATATATTAATTTATATTTTTGTACAAAATATTTAAATTATACATCTACATTATGAATATTTTAAATTATAAATAAAAATTATTTTAAAATTGCTCAAAGATAAAAAAAATTGGGGTTGCTAGGCATCGGCAATTATAGCCGATATGTAGAAATTATTAAGGATGACCAACTATTCATGATAGAGATAGATCCACCAATTATTGCTTATCATTTAGGTAACATTCGGCTGAAAATGCCGAACCAAACCACATTAATACATATATATAACTAAACTTATTTTATATATTTTTTTAATTATAAATATGTTAATTAAATTTTTTGTATTAAATATTTATATAAATTCTGATTTTTTTATTATAAATAATAATTATTTACAAACTTTTCGGCCGAAATTAAAAAAATAATAATAATTGGTGAATCGGCAGTTATTGCCGATGAGCTGGCCTGGTTTCGGCAATAATTGCCGATGGCCTCTTATTTTTTTTAATTATAAATATGTTGGGCCGAAATTGAAGAAAAAAAAAATATATATATATATATATATGGTGCATCGGCAGTTATTACCGATGGAGTTGCTTGGTTTCGGCAATAATTGCCGATGGCCCGGCCGAAATTGAAAAAAAAAATAAAAATAAAAATTTGGTGCATCGGCAGTTTTTGCCGATGCCTTGGCCTGCTTTCGGCAATAAGTGCCAATGGCCTGGGCCAGTTTCGATAAAAATTACCGAATGTGATCCATTGTTTCGGCTGAAATCGCCGATGCTGATAGTGGCTTTCGGCAAAAATCACCGATGTCAAGGTCACTTTTGGCATTTGTTTTCCACGGAGTAAAAATATGTTTTCTATATAACAATACCCTTATTTATTTATACTAACTCCGAGTACTCCTAGCTCACCCTCAACGGCTGTCCATGAGAAAAAGCGATCGATGATTCATTAATTATTTTATATATCGGGTAGGGAGACGTTGGAAGCGTTGTCGGGCGAAATGAAGAAGTAGGCTACAGCACTACCAAATCACATGGCGAAAGCACTAAGGCTCCGTTTGGATTGAGGTGAATCGAGGTGAAGGTAAACATTAAAAATTAACCTAGGTGAAGGGAACGGAGGTGAATCGGGGTGAATGTTTTAAAATACTGTTTGGATGATATTAACCTAACCTGGGTGAATGTTTTAAAAATTCTGTTTAGATTGAGGTAAATAAAAATTTAAAAAATAAAATAAATGATATTTATATCTTTGTATTAAACAAATATGTTCTATTGAGGGGTATTTTGGTCCTATTAAGTCAAAAATTTACTTATTCTTTCACCTTCACCTCGGTTACCCCCGAAATCGGAGGTTAATAAAAACGAGGTTAATTGAGGTGAATGGAGATAAAACTTTAACCTCGATTCACCTAGGTAAAATTATTAACCAGATATCCAAACGGGGTGAATCAATTGATTCACCTCTATTAACCTCCATTCACCCCAATCCAAACGCAGCATAAATATCGGCGAGGAAGAGATAAAGTAAGCCCACGGCCTGCCTGACTCCTCACTCGGACGAAAGCCATCTCACCATTCTCTACCGAATCAAGTAATCAATGTCATCAACAACACTCACACCGAATTTGGTTAAAGGGATTAAAATAGTGAAAATAAAAATTAAAGAGAGATTTAAGTATTTTATTATTTATTTTAAGGGAGTAAAAATTAAAATAAAATTACGAATAGAATTTAAGGGTGTATATTCCTATCAATTTATTCCTTGGAGAGTGGTATTAGAAGGGTCGGAATTGGAGTGCAAGATAAAAATACTAAAATAATCTTATATTGTGTATAATATTATATTAATAATGATGATGATTATCTTTATAATAATTATAACTATATTATAAATATCATTATAATTATTTTCTTTATTATAATTCTAATTAGTATAATAATTAATTACAATTAAAAATATAATGAAGATAATAATTATAGTAATAATTATAAATACAATAAAGATAATCATAATAATAATTACCATTACCTGATCTGATCGTATCGAATCTGATCTAACCTGATCGGATCCGATCTGATGTTATATGATCTATTATGAGAAAAACATGATTAAATAATGGACAAACATAATAATAATTGGTTATATATATATATATATAACTATTAATATTATAAATATAAGAAGGATATTTTTATAAATTTATGACTATATTTCCAATCCCATTTCCATGTACCAAATATAGAAAACTTTTATTCCTAAGTTAATCCCATCAAATACCAGACATGAAAATGGGACTAAATAATTCAGTTTTTACTTCTTAACCCTCATTCTTATTCCCACTATTTAATTTCCAAACTCTCATTCTCATTTACCAAATAGATCTTCAAGGCCTTGAGATACAATAGGACGGAAAATGGGTGCCGGTTATGCCTCTTCCCGATGCCTTTGCGGTCAACGTTGGCAATACAATGCAAATGTGTGTGGTATATTTCTAAACAAAATTCTTTTTTATAATTTAGACTATTTTATGAGATTATAAAAATATTTTTTAATACAATAATTATATATTTTATTAAAAGATAATATAACAATTAATACATAGAATATTAAAAAAAAGTAAGAGAAAATAAAAAAATAATCAAAGCAGAAGTTTTAAAATAATTTTTATTTTGAAACAAAAATTATGGGTTTCGGAAACAAATTTGACCACATCCGACTAGGGATGGCAATGGGTCGGGTCTGGACCGGGTCTAGCCATACCCAGATCCGGACCCGTTTATATTACCTAGACCCAGACCCGATCCAGACCCGTCGGGTTTTAAAAGTTCAGACCCAGATCCAGATCCATCGGGTCTGGCGGGTAAACGGGTCCTAAATGGGTCCGATTATTTTTTTTTAAAATAATTAATAATCTTTGCTAATACAAATACATTTATGTTTTATATAACTTAATATGTATTTTTTTTGTTAAAAACAATCATCTAAGTGAAAAAAATAAATATATTAAAATAGTTATATTAACTTTTTAAATGATGTTTTAATGCTTTTAGTAGGGATGTAAATGGGGCGGATATACCCATATCCGTATCCGTATCCGATAAGAAAATTCGTATCCGTACCCAAATCCATATCCGCTAACATATACATATTCATATCCGTTGGATATCCGTTACTCGACGAATTATCCGTTTACTCATTAATGAATATTATTCGATGGATAAATCTATTACCCGACAGATAAACCCATTTAGAGTTAAGCTAAATGATAATTCTAAATTTAATTTATACTATATTTATTTTAAAATTAAGGGTAAAAAGGTAATTATATATCGGGTAAACGAGTACGAGATATGGATACGGGTACGGGTATGGATATCCTATACCTGTATCCGTACTCGAACCCAACGGGTATTTTTTTTCCATCATCCATATTTGTTCATCTATATCCGTTGGACAAAATCTGTAGGGTTTCAGGTAAAATCCGCCCCGCTCATATCCCTAGCTTTTAGAATACAATGTTATACATATTATTTATAAAGTAAGTATACAAAAATAAAATTAAAAAAAATGAATAAGGAGCTTATATAAAATTAAGACAATAATGACAAACATAATATTAGTATGTATTTATATATATATATATATATAGACACACATATACACATATGTATATTAAACGGGTCTGGCGGGTAGGGATGGCAACGGATCGGGTACGGATCGGGTACCCCCTATCCGTTACCCAAACCTGATAAGAAAATCTATACCCATATCCGTATCCAAACCCGGCGGGTATTTTTTTTCCTCATCCATATCCATATCCATATCCGTTTATCCATATCCGTTTAAATATCCATCGGATAAAACCCATCGGGTTTCGGGTAAAACCCATTAAGTATAAAGTAAAAATTATTTAATGTTAGAATTATATACTTAGATTGTTAAAATTTAATTATATATTCACTTTTAGCCTTAGAAAATATACTTAAGGTTACATAAATGAAGGTAAAAATGTAATTTTATATCGAGTAAACGGATGCGGGTGCGGGTGCGGATTTGAGGATCTCTTACCCATATCCATATCCAAACCCGACGGATATTTCTCCCCTTCCTCCATACCCGTATCCATATCCGTTTATCCACATCCGTTTACATATCCAACGGATAAAACCCGTCGGATTTCGGGTAAAACCCATCCGATTGCTATCCCTACTGGCGGGTCGGGTCTGGGTCTTGAACTGGACCCAGACCCAGACCTTTTAAGGTATATGTGGACCCAGACCCGATCCAGACCCGTCGGGTCCAAAAATCATGGATCCAGACCCGCTAAAAATGAGACGGGTCTAGCGGGTCTGGGTCGGGTCCGATACCCATTGCCATCCCTACATCCCACACCCATTGATATTGATGGAATTTGACCACATCTGACAGCCACAAAAAAAAAAATCAAAAATCAAATGAAGATCTTGAGCGATGGAATCTACCGAAGCATTGATCTAGGCTCGGACTCGGAGACGCTTTCGATCGCGTCGTTTTGTATTATTGATCTAGGCTCGGAGTATCGTCGCACACAGTCCGCCGGTTTTCCGAAAGAGGACGCCCTCCCGGCCAATACTACACCTACAAGGACTTCTTCGCCAGGCGGTTGTACTGAAAATCGTATCTTGATGCCGTGAGGTTATGAAGTACAACACAGCACAACACAGCACAACACAACACAACACAACACAAATCAGAAGTATTTGAAACGGAGTACCGTCGCTCGTCACCAGTACCTTATTCCGTGTATGGGAATTGAAAACGCAAGACGGTTATGATAATAAACTCAAAATAAATTGAAACGAGTGGGGGTGATTTCAAGTCGGCCTACATGTGGAGTGGTCGCAGTGAATTGTCTGCAAAATTAATATCGTAAAATGAACAACGACTCCACTGGGGATCGAACCCAGAATCTCTGGTTCCGTAGACCAGCGCCTTATCCATTGGGCCATGGAGTCTTTTTCAAACGTTGCGCTCGAAATGTTTATTGTAAAAATATTTTAGTGCGAGCTTTTATTATATTTTTATTGTAATTTGTACACAAATGTATCGAATCTTTGAATCTAAATGACCAGAATGTTCATCAACTGCTCATCACATAAACTAAGGGCTTGTTTGATATAGGGGTAATAAAAGTGGAAAAAATATTCCACTATTTTGTATCTTTTATATTAACTATTTAATAATAAATATATTTTTAATAAAATATTTATTTAATTTAGATTAAATTAAGATCTGACATGAATATTTATTAGAATCAATATATTCAATTTTAAATATATTATACAAAATATATAAAAATATATGGATAATTTTTCTATCCTTATTATTCCCGTACTAAAAACCATTAAGAGTGTTTTTTTATTTTTTATTTTTCAGTTTGGTGTCGATTCTCCGACAGACCAATCCAATCCAAAGTTCTGACTTATGAAATGTTAAGAATATGCTGTAAGTATAGTCTCCTCACGGGATTTTTAATCATTCATGTAGTAGTATCACTATTTTTCCTTCTTCATAAAAGTTTTAGACGACTAATACGGGCCTAAATGAAACAAAATTAATTATCTGCAACCTATAACACTTTAGAACGGCCTTTTATCTTCCATTTAATTCTTAAAAAGTTTTAAAAAAATAATTTTTTATATTTAATTTAAATAAGATAATAAGATAGAAAAAAATAAGGAATAAACTTATTAAAAATTAATTATTTAATTATTTTAAAAAATTTTGAAATTTTTTTAATTTTAATTATATTTCCTTACAAAAAAATTAGAATCAAATGGATTCTTAATTTTTGTATCTGAGAGATCTCCTCGAGTTTGTTATATGCTGATTATCCTCCCATCCAAGAAATCTTCATGGGCATATCCATCTCAAATAATAATATAGTAGTAATTATTACAACTTCAACTTCAACCACCACAATTCCTTAAATCGATATAGATACAAACAAAAATAAGATTGAAATATCTTATTATTTTCTATCATAATTTAAGAATGAAAATTTTGAATGCATGGCTGACAAATTATTCTGCATAATTTCATTTTCTTTGATTACCAAACGAAGCATGCAATTATTTGCCCCCCCCCTCGCGGTCCCCAACACACCGCCTTCCAAGACTGCTGTATCCCGTATAACACAGGGAGCACGAGAAGGCTTGCCGTCACGGTGATAACTCCGGAAACCATAAGGTACACCGGCCGTTTCATCCATGGATTCACAGTTTCCAATAACTCTAGGAAAATCCCTTCTGGTGCCCAGTGTTCAGGAGCTTGCCAAGGAACCCTCGGCCACTATCCCTCAACGATATGTTCGCCCTGACCAGGACTGTCATTGGTCGTATCCACTGTCTCCGACAACAACCGCAACGGCGCCTCGTCTGATCGTCAAGTTCCCGTCATCGACATGCACGGCTTAGTTACTGGAGATGCAGATGAGCTAGAGAGAATGCACCTTGCTTGTCAAGAATGGGGCTTCTTTCAGGTCTGTCTATCGATTTATCCATCAGTGTTTTTCGTTAATTTGTTTGACACCCGAGAGTTTCGGATCACTTTTTGGTATAGTTCCTTGCTTTTCCTAGTATTAGGTAGAACAGTCCTTTAGCTCTGAAAAAGAAAAAAAAGAGAAAAAAACATTCTTTTAAGGTGACTGCTCCACTGTTTTCCAATGACTGCTCCACTTTTTAACTGTGTCTCATATTCTGTATATAACTGTGTTTGGGAGAGACTGTGGCTTAGATGAAGTTAATGAGGAAATAACATGTAATTTACCAAACAATATGAAATAATAATCTGTTGGGGTCATTATTATTATTATTATTATTATTATTATTATTATTATTATTACTATTACTATTCGTTCTTGGGAAGAAATGAGGTCATCATAAAGTACAAAGGAGTACCATTTTAATATGCCAACCGTCAAATCTGACGCAAGGAAAATCAATTGGAATGGCTGAGTGCGTCAGTTGGTGAACCACGGGATAAGCTCGTCATTGCTAGAGAAATTCAAGTCTGAGACACAGGAGTTCTTCAATCTCCCGATGAAAGAAAAGGAAAAGTATTGGCAGACGCCCGAAGAGGTCGAAGGATTTGGTGAGTCTTTTGTTTTGTCCGAGGACCAAAAGCTTGACTGGGCTGACATGTTCTTCTTGGTCACTCTCCCAAAGCAACACAGAAAGCCACACTTATTTCCCCTCCTGCCACTTCCTTACCGGTTTGTCTTCTCTCCTGCCTGCTTATATCTAGCTACTTCTCAGTAATACCACAACTTTAATATTCAACGTGAAGTATGCTCTTGCGATAACAACAACGTCGACAATGTCAACTGCAATACAATTTATGCAGAGAAACATTGGAGAGTTACTCGGCCGAAGTGGATAATCTTGCTAAGAAACTACTCGAGTGCATGGGGAAAGCTCTGAAACTCGGAAAAGACTTCATGGAGTTATTTGCAGAAGGATTGCAATCATTAAGAATGAACTACTACCCACCTTGTCCACACCCAGATAGAGTAATAGGTCTTACTCCCCACTCCGATGCCGTTGCCCTCACCATCCTCCTCCAACTCAACGAAATTCAGGGCTTGCAAATCAGGAAGGACGGAAATTGGACTCCCGTTACGCCGGTACTTCCTACTGCTTTCATTGTCAACATTGGAGACATCTTAGAGGTATGTTGTACTTGTCCAAGTGATCGATCCCCATATTGAACTAAAAAGTCCGCCCCTATGTCATAAAGCTGATGTATTCAAGCACGCAGTTCTTGTTTTTTCTTTGAGATGCAGATTGTCACGAATGGGATCTACCGAAGCATCGAGCATCGTGCGGTTGTGAATGCAGAGAAGGAGAGGCTATCCGTCGCTGCATTCCATTACCCCGGACAAACTCAGGAAATAGGTCCAGCTCCAAGTCTAGTCAGCCCAGAAACTCCAGCTAGGTTCAGAAAAACCCTCACGGCTGATTTCAGCAAAGGACTATTCGAGCAAGAGCTAAATGGTAAATCGTACCTCGACTCATTCAGAATCGAGCATGTCTAAACCCAAGAACTCCAAGTAGCTATTTAGTAAGATTGGTACTGCAGATTAGGGTCTTTTATATGAACGAAATTCGTGGTTACATTGCAGTCCATGTGCTGCAGCTTGAATATCTACGCTTTTATTCTCTTAAGTGTGAACTAAACTCCAAAAAGCATCGATAAGTAACACGCAATATCTATATCTAACATGGATTATTTGTTCTGTACCAGCACATGTCGATCGGGTATGTCTTCGGTATGGACGAGAGGGAGATGATGTTTAGCCCCAAATTAGAGGGCGCGTCCTATTTTATTCGAACACGTCGCTGAGAACATCTAGGTCTTAGGGTAAGAATGAAAGGTCCAAGTAATATATGATAACACCCACAATGATCAATACTAAGACAATCAATTAAATAACAGAATCTAGATTCACCAAAATAAATTTCCAAACAAAGCTAATTATGAGCAGTAAGTATAAGCGAATAGATCATAAAAATAAAGCAATCAACACATACAATTTATACGTAAAAAACGACTTCTATGTGGAGAGTAAAAATCACGGGACATTTGAGGATTTCACTCTATTTTCTTATCTTATTATGATAAATTGAAGGCAAAATGAACTCAAATCAAGTTTACAACAGTTCATAACCCACCAACAAATACATACATACAAAATTAAGTAAGAAGAGATTAAGGGTGAAGAACATCACCAAAAATTAGAGGTTCTGTCCCGCTGCAATAACATTCAAACCTGATCTCAAAATGATAATACAACCGTTCAAAATGAGGCTCTATGTATCCCCAACAAATTGACCAAATTTTAGAAAAACCTAATAGTGGAATCTCCATCTATCGACAACTTTGTGAAAGCCGACCCTGAAAAATCGCAAAGCACTACTCTCTTAAACCCTCTACCTTCCTCTTTTTTTTCTTTTTTTTTTACTTCTAATTATGTGTATAATTTTTCTGAATACACACCCTCACTTCCTGCCCTATTTTGTGCAGCATGAATTTTTACCAAAGGCTTACTTAGGAAGCCCAAATAATAAGCCCAAGGTGGACTTAATTCAAGATTAGTAAAACGTTATCAAAATCATATTCATTAGAACAAAATAAAATACACATTTTAGTAACACATGTGGGTTGGACCCACGACAAAGAATTGAGAACTTTTGTCTCATCCATTAGATCTAATCGCTAGGGCCTAGACTTGAAGATAGTATAGTTTGTTAGCTTAAAAAAGGTGTGGGGAAATTCAACTCTATCCCTTCCCTGACGCCCTCCCCTTCCCCCTCCACCTTCATTCGATCTCTCTCATATCTCTTCCCACCATCTCATGTCCGCATACCACCAAAAATTACCTTCCGAGCATCCAATGCCACTAAAAACCATGAAAGTCGCACTCTTGATCAGCTATTCAACCTATACAACATATCATCCCGGGCTCCCCTTCACCGTTAGTATCATGGCCACCACTACTAAAACTCACCACCACAACCACACTATCATGGGACCTGACCTAACCATTGACCATTATTTGATTTCTTATTTTCAATTTTTTACATTCTTAAATTTGTTAAACAAACATTGTTCTGGAACAAGAAATGAATTGAATAAAGATTGGATCTGAATTGTCACACGATTAGAAAATAATTAACAGTCAAAACCAAAATTAAATTGATTGAGAAAGTATAAAATAAATCAAGGATACAAAGACTTACGTGGTTTGGTCAAATCTACCTATGTTTGCAGGCGAGGAGAGATGGGTTAGTATATTAATCAATTAAGGGATTACAAAATCACAGATGTTTACAATAGATTTTCAATCTCTAAATTAACCAAATCAAATGGATAATTGATGATGTGAGTAGATCTCTCAAGATCTTCTCTCACAAACTCTCTATGAGTTAAGAATGAAGATAACTAGAAGGTATACCAAAATACACGAGCCAATACGATTAAAAAGGAGATCAGAGTTCCATGGCAAGGCTGTACCAAGTCTGCACAACCTGGCAATACAACTTTCTTCCTCTCGGTAAATGTAACACACCCAAATTTACTACTGAAAAATTTTGTTTAAGACAAAGGTTTTAGCAGAAGCGAAAGAATTAAAACCGTAAACTTGGGGGTATTACCGCCACACTTAGTACCAAACCGGTTCACTCCTACCGTTCCGATACTAAGTGCTAAGGCTAAGCTAAACCATCATTAAGTAAGAATCATCAAAACATAGGTACGTAGTTAACATAGGTCATTCACGAAAACACGAGTCAACAACAGTTAGAATATCGTTTAGGAATACAACTTAAGAGTACGGTTTCAAAACAAGAAGCGTAGTACAAAATATAGCTAAATAAAACAGATCCCAAGGGACCAATATATATCCGGATTGCCTACTCACTCAAGCCAAGCCTTCCACCCCATAATTTGTAACTGATCAAACCTGCATAGGAGGTCTGCTCCCCACCATTGGTGGATCATCATAGGACCCGTTCAATCAAGGTAGTATCAGTACGGGTCCAATACTAAGTAAAGGCGCTGGTGCGCTAAGGCCAAACATACAATCATACCATATAGCACACATAGCACATTCATATAGACAACATGCGATAACCTGTAAGATAAGGTCTGAATACGTTTCTGGTGACTTATTCTTTATTCTCATTAATGATAATAAGTCCATTTCACACATTCTTCAATAATCCATGTGAGCACGGGGACCCCACTATTATAACCGGTGGACCAGAAATAAAAACACAGGGCAGGACGCCTCTGACCACTATTCTTACCGATGGACCGGACTGGCCCCGCCTCAACATGGTGTTTCACTGTAAGTACTTAGTATTTTTCCCGTGGTTTAACTTATTTACTTTGGGTCTATCGAGCCGAGGCCCCCACTATTATAGCCGGTGGACCGGAAATAAACACATAGGGCAGAACGCCTCTGACCACTATTATAGACGGTGGACCGGAACGAAACGCACAGGGCATAACGCCTCTGACCACTATTATAGCCAGTGGATCGGAACGAAACGCACAGGGCAGAACGCCTCTGACCACTATTCTAACCGGTGGATTGGACTGGGCTCGGCTCAACAGTCTTTCGCTTTACGTTATTAGTGTCTTATCCGTGTGTTATTGAATCACGCAACACTCTTGACATGCATAAATCATTCTCTTTATACTGTACACATCACAACTAATAAAATCCCACATTCATAACTACACTTTAATCAATAAATACACATGATAATACCAACAACTCTAAGCAGCCATAACCGACCCTAAGTGTCCACACCAAACCGTGGTTACCCACTCTCAACCCTATTTTACCATAAAAATCATACTTAGCCATCCCAAACCTTAATTATCCTCAACAAATCACAATTAGCTACTCCAACCCTACTTAATCATGACGGCCCAGAGTTAATCACTCCAAACCCTAATTATGTCTCCTCCATACCCTTATAATAATCTACGTACTATTCTCCGTCCAAAACAGTTAAACACCCAGATCATACTTGCATTACCTTTCTTACATCCCAAATCAACCTTTCGTACATAAATTTTGCTCCCACGCAAACGTTACACATCCCATGCAATGCAACCTCTCGAACTTTTCATACAAACCCTAAACCCCATACAATCATTAATTCCCATGAAAAACCCTAACTCCACCATACAGACCCTAATACCACCATACAAACATTAATACCGCCAAACCATAACACCACCATGCAAACCCTAATACCACCATAAGCCATTAATACCACCATGAAATCACTAATACCACTATACAGACCCTAATACCACCATGCAAACCCTAATACCACCATTCCAACCATAATACCACCATGCAAACCCTAATATCATCATGCAGCCATTAATACCACCATGCAACCATTAATACCGCCATAGAATATTAATACCACCATACAAACCACAACACCACCATGCAAACCCTAATACCATCACAAGCCATTAATATCACCATGAAATCACTAATATCACCATACAAATATTAATACCACCAAACCATAACACCACCATGCAAACCCTAATACCACCATGAAATCACTAATACCATCATACAGACCCTAATACCACCATGCGAACCCTAATACCACCATTCTAACCATAATACCACCATGCAAACCCTAATATCATCATGCAGCCATTAATACCAACATGCAACCATTAATACCGCCATAGAACATTAATACCACCATACAAACCATAACACCACCATGCAAACCCTAATACCACCGTAAGCCATTAATACTACCATGAAATCACTAATACCACCATACAAACCCTAATATCATCATGCAGCCATTAATATCACCATGCAACCATCAATACCGCCATAGAGCATTAATACCACCATACAAACCATAACACCACCATGCAAACCCTAATACCACCGTAAGCCATTAATACCGCCATGAAATCACTAATACCACCATACAAACTTCAAGACTCCCATGCATGGTTCCCAACTCTCATTTATTTCGGACATTCCTCCCACTTAAATCTTCTCTCATAGATCATGAGGTACTTAGGTCAACCTCATATCTCCCTTAGTGGTCTCACTTCCCATTTATTTTCGGTCATCCTTATATTCCCAACTCACATTACCATTTATCCTAACATGCATGTCCTAGAGGGCCATAACATAATACATCATAAACATCATACATATACATGTCATGCTCATGTCATGGAAGCACATACAACATACCTCAATCTCCAAGCTGCGCTACACATAAGACAAGTTATACACAAATCATATAATACATGGCATAGCATGGCATACACAACATTCAACATATCCATGTCACACATAGCACAAGGCCATTAGTTTTGTCCTTACCTAAGGCGACGCCGGGCTTGGAGCACGCTCCTCTAACTCCTTAGGGCTTGGATCGGGGTCACCTATGAAAAAGGGGAAAAAGCTAAGTATTAATTTCCCTTATAAATACTATCAACCCTTATTCTAGTTTAAGGTTAGGGTTTTTATTACTAAAAAGGATGTTATACAAAAACTAGGACTTTTACCTTAGAATTATTATACTAAATATTAGTAGTCAAAATATATTTATTTTTTTGATACTTATTGTTACACTTATTTTATTAAACCCATTAGCCCTATTCTTATAATAGTAATGTTCATGCTAACTATAGAAAAATAGTGATAATAATAATAATAAAACTAATAATAGTGACACTAATGTTTATATTGATAGAAACCCTAGCGTTTTTAAGACTAAGTCTAATAATAGTGTTATATTTGAAATGATAATATTATAAGGTCACAATATTACAAGTAAACTATTCCTAAGGGCGATAATGATAATAGTTGTATATTCTAGAAAAATAAAAGGGTTCAAATGCTTTTTGTTACAACAATAAGGTAGTGATAGTAGTAATAATAGTAATAGCTAATAATAGTGTCATAGTAATGAGGTTAGGGTTAATGTTAAGTGATATGGTAATAAGGGTTCAAGTACTCTTTTTAGTTAATAACCACATGATATTTACTAGCTTGAGTTAAGTAACATGGATAAGAACAAAAGTAGTATTATTATTAACAATAATGATAAATGTGTTAAGTATAATAGTAATAGTAATAATAATAATAATAATAATAATAATAATAATAATAATAATAATAATAATAATAATAATAATAATAATAATAATAATAATAATAATACAACCAAGTAAGGGTAAGCAATAATAATAATAACCATAGTGAGGATGATAGAAATAATAATGATAAAATGTTAATACTAATAACAATAAGACCAAAGTTAAGTATAATACAAGTTAGGGTTTAAAAGGGATGTTAGTATTAGTAAGAAAATAAGAACATTAATAATAGAGACAATAATAATGGTAATAATGATAATAATAATAATAATAACAATAATAATAATAATAAAAGTAATGATGATAATAATAATAATAATAAGTATATTAGTATTAATATTAATAGAAAATAGTAGCAGTTATATAAAAGGGATATTAGGGTTTGGATGAGTGGAGAACCACCTAGGGTCAGTGGTGGTCCGGCGGCGGCGCGTGGTGGCGACGGCGGTGGCGGTGGAGGAGGAGAAGAGGGGGAAAGATGGAGGTGGTGGTTAGATGGGAGGGGAAAAGGAGGAGTTTGAGGTGGGGAAAGAAACAGCAGGTGAAGGGGAGTGGAGTGAGGGTGGTGGTGTGGCAAGGGGTGGCGGCGCGCGGTGGTTGGCGCGGTGGCCGAGGGTAGTGGAGAGAGGTGGAAGATGAGGGAGGAAGAAGGAGAGGGAGGCAGGGGGAGTTGAAGGCAGGGGAAGGTAGAGGAAGCTTCCCTGGGTGTTTTGGAGGGTGGAGGAGGTGTTGATGGCAGCTGGGTTGGCGGTGGAAGGTGGCGCAAGGGCGGCGAAGGCTGGGGGTGGTGGTTTTTGGGATAGGAACTTTGCACGGCTAGGGCGGCACGTGCAGGGCAAGGCGGAGGGTGGCGGTGGCTTGGTTTTGTCGAGGGAGTTGCAGGGGTGATAACGGTGGGCAGAGGTGGCGGCGTCGGTCTCCGGTGACGGTGGAAAGCCCGTCTTTTTGAGGCGGCAGAGAGGCAGGGTTTCGGGGCAAAAATCAAAAAGGGAGCTGATCGGGGCTGCCAATGGGGGTATTTATAGGCAATTGGAAGGGGAAAACGACAAGGGGAGAAGGAGGCATGCGGGGCAGGTGTGCAGGTGGCCGGTCGGTGGCAGGCGGTGTAGGTCCTGCCATGGTAGGTTGGGTCGGGGAAGGGGAGAGGAAAAGGGAAAGAGATGGCACGCGGGAGAGGGAGAGAGGGACTTGGTCGGGTCAAAAAGAGAAAGAAAACGACAGGGAGAGGGGCAGGTGAGGACGGTCGGTCGTTGGCTGGTGGCTGCCGGCGGAATCGGGGCTGCAAGTCGACGTTGCAGGTCGGGCTGGGAAGAAGAAGACAGGCAGGGTGGACCGGTCGGTCCAGGGGAAGGAAGGAAAAGAAAAAAAAGAAGGCGGTTCGGCCGGCTGGGGGCAATGGGCGACAAAGGAGCCTGAGAGGGCCTGGTCGCGCGAGACGGGGGGGAAGGAAGGGATCTGGGCCGGTGGGCTGGCCCAGTCGGGGGAGAAAAATGGGGAAAAAGAAAATGAGTAAAGGAGGAAGAAAGAAGAAAAAGGAAAAGAAAAGAGAAAAGGGGGAAAATGATAAAATGGTTGGGTTGGGGTATTGGTCTTTATTTATTTATATATTTATTTTAGATATTTAATTTTAATAATAATTATTTTAAGTATAATAATTAAATTCATTTTTAAATTAATTAGACTATTTTGGGTAAATTGTCCTTAACTCCCATTTTAATTAGTAAAATGTCCAAAATTTTCTAAATAACTTATTTATTGTTTTCTCCTTATTTTCCTAATTTCCTCTTTATTTAATAAGGTAATTTATTTTCTTATTTTTTTTTCTAATAAATAATTATTTTGCTATAATTTCTAAATTAGGATTTTTGGGGTATTTCAGTAAAACAGTCACAAACTTACATGGCTATACCAATGTTACACTAGCTGGCCATGCAACTTTCCTTCTCTTGGCAAAAGGAGCATACACTTGCACAACAGTGCCAATGTTGCACTGGTTGACCATGCAAGCATATTTTGCCAACAAATTTGATATGCACACTCCACAAATCAAATGCACTTAGTTTAAGGCAACATACACAATAATATCTGCCTTTTACTTGAATCAAAAGCCCCAAAATCAAATCCATAATACCAACATCTCTTCTCTCCAACAAGAGCACAAAGCTCTTCTTCCAACACGACCCACCAAGTTCCAACAAAATGTGAAGTTAGCCATAGACAATGACTTTGTTAACATATCAACCTGCAAAATTAATATCCAAAAATGAATATCAACTCCACAGGGGATCGAACCTAGAATCTCTAGTTCTGTAGACCAGTGCCTTATCCATTGGGCCATGGAGTCTTTGTTTAACCTTGTGCTCAAAACTCTTATTGTAAAAATATTTTACCTGGGTTATATAGGTGAGCTTTTATTAGATTTTTGTTGTAATTTTTACACATATGTATCGAATCTTTGAATCTAAATGACCATAATTTGAATCAACTGCTCATCACATAAATTAAGAGTGCTTTTTTTTTTTATTTCGGTGTCGATTCTCCGACACACCAATCCAATCCAAAGTTCCGACTTATGAAATTTTAAGAATATGCTGTAAGTATAGTCTCCTCACGGGGTTTTTAATCATTTATGTAGTACGTAGTATCACTATTTTGTCCGCCTTCATAAAAGCTTTAGACAACTGCTATGGGCGGAAATGAAACAAAATAAATTATGTGCAACGTAACACTTTAGACCGGTCTTTTATCTTCCATCTAATTCTTAAGTAGTTTAAAAAAAATAGAAAAGAAAATAATTTTTTACATTTAGTTTGCATAATATAATGAGATAGAAAAAAAACACAAGGAATAAAATTATTAAAGACTAATTATTGAATTATTTTTAAAAAAATTGAATTTTTTTATTTTAATTTTATTTCTTCAAAATTTTCTTAGAATCAGATGGGTTCTTAATTTTCGTATCCGAGAGATTTCCTCGAATTTGTTATATACTCATGATCCTCCCATCCAAGAAATCTTCACGGGCATACGATCACTTTGACAATTTAGTTAAGATGCTCCGAGGGTGAATGTCCAGGGACCCATTATACCAATCTCAAATAATAATATAGTAGTAATTAACTAATTATTACAGCTTCAACTTCAACCACCCCAATTCCTTAAATCGATATAGATGAAAAAATAATGATAAAAGTTAAGACACCGGAGGTGCTTTTGATTAATTTGTCTCAGCCAAACAACATTCGGTAAGGCTAAGGCTGTGTTTGGATAAAAAAAGATGATAGAAAATCAGTCTCATTTCATTAGACTTTAGAGTTTGGCCTAACTAATAGCTGTATACGCAATTATTTGGCCCCCTCCCAAACACACCACCTTCCAAGACTGCTGTATTCCCTATAAAACTGGGAGCAGGAGAAGGCTTGCCGTCACGGTGATAACTCCAGAAATCATAAGGTACACCGGCCGTTTCATCCATGGATTCAAAGCTTCCAATAAGTCTAGGAAAATCCCTGCTGGTGCCCAGTGTTCAGGAGCTTGCCAAGGAACCCTTGGCCACTATCCCTCAACGATACGTTCGCCCTGACCAGGACCTGTCACTGGTCGTATCCACCGTCTCCGACAACAACCACAACGGCGCCTCGTCTGATCGTCAAGTTCCCGTCATCGACATGGATGACTTAGTTACTGGAGATGCAGATGAGCTAGAGAGATTGCACCTTGCTTGTCAAGAATGGGGCTTCTTTCAGGTCTGTCTACCGATCTATCCATCAGTGTTTTTCGTTAATTTGTTTATGTTTGACACCGGAGAGTTTCGGATCACTGTTTGGTATAGTTCCTTGACTTTTCCTAGTGTTAGGCAGAATAGTCCTTTAGCTCTGAAAAAAAAAACATTCTTTTATTTTAAGGTGACTGCTCCACTGTTTTCCAATCACACATAAAGTAGGCGAATCAAGAGATAAACGAGGATTGGTTTTTTTATAATTCATTGCTTGCTCAACATGTTTGATAAGTGAATTTATTTTAAAATTTCCTTTTATTAATGAATGATCTAATAGATCGTACGAGTATTAATTAGACAATATTGTAGTTGATACGATATCCTTCTCGCTCAAATTGCCGTTTGATTTCACTCAAGCCATGCATTATTTACCAAAAACTCGAACAACATGCAAAATCTAAACAAATCTCGTCATTGGAAAGATCTGGGGAGGTTCAAAGGTAATACGACTAATTCAGGGGTTAGTAAGTAGCAAGGGATGTTTGTTTTCTTTTTCGGGAAAAAAAAACAACTCTACATAATACCACTGGGGGGTTCTGAATTCTCAACTTTTATCTGGATAATATTAAAATATATATTCATTCCCTCGCTGGGGTCATTATTATTATTCGTTCTTGGGGAGAAGTGAGGTCATCATTAAGAATAAAGGAGTACCATTTTAATATACCAAACCGTCAAATCTGACGCAAGGAAAATCAATTGAAATGGCTGACTGCGTCAGTTGGTGAACCACGGGATAAGCTCATCATTGTTAGAGAAATTCAAGTCTGAGACACGGGAGTTCTTCGATCGCCCGATGAAAGAAAAGGAAAAGTATTGGCAGACGCCTGAAGAGGTCGAAGGATTTGGTCAGTCTTTTGTTTTGTTCGAGGACCAAAAGCTTGACTGGGCTGACATATTCTTCTTGGTCGCTCTCCCAAAGCAACACAGAAAGCCACACTTATTTCCCCTCCTGCCACTTCCTTACAGGTTTGTCTTCTCTCCTGCCTGCTTATATCTAGCTACTTCTCAGTAATACCGCAACTTTAATATTCAATGTGAAGTATGCTCTTGCCATAACAACAACGTCGACAACGTCAACTACAATACAATTTATGCAGAGAAACATTGGAGAGTTACTCAGCCGAAGTGGATAATCTTGCTAAGAAACTACTCGACTGCATGGGGAAAGCTCTGCAACTCGATAAAGACTTCATGAAGGAGTTATTTGCAGAAGGACAGCAATCATTAAGAATGAACTACTACCCACCTTGTCCACACCCGGATAGAGTCATAGGTTTAACTCCCCACTCCGATGCCGTTGCCCTTACCATCCTCCTCCAACTCAATGAAATTCAGGGCTTGCAAATCAGGAAGGACGGAAATTGGACTCCTGTTACGCCGGTACATCCTACTGCTTTCATTGTCAACATTGGAGACATCTTAGAGGTATGTTGTACTAGTCCAAGTGATCGATCCCCATATTGAACTAAAAAGTCCGCCCCTATGTCATAAAGCTGATGTATTCAAGCACGCAGTTCTTGTTTTTTCTTGAGATGCAGATTGTCACGAATGGGATCTACCGAAGCATCGAGCATCGTGCGGTTGTGAATGCAGAGAAGGAGAGGCTGTCCGTCGCCGCATTTCATAACCCTGGACAAACTCAGGAAATAGGTCCAGCTCCAAGTCTAATCACCCCAGAAACTCCAGCTAGGTTCAGAAAAACCATCATGGCTGATTTCACCAAAGGCATATTCGAGCAAGAGCTAAATGGTAAATCGTACCTCGACTCATTCAGAATCGAGCATGTCTGAAGTAGCTATTTAATAAGATTGGTACTGCAGATTACAGTCTTTTATATGAACGAAATTTGTGGTTACATCTGCAGTCCATGTGCGAACTAAACTCCAGAAAGTATCGATAAGTAACATGCAGTACCTATATCTAACATGGATTACTTGTTCCGTACCATCACATGTCGATCGGGTATGCCTTCGGTATGGACGAGAGGGCGATGATGTTTAGCCCCGATTGGAGGATGTGGCCTACTATATTCGAACAAGTTGCTGCAAGCAACTAGGTCTTAGGGTAAGAATTGAGAACTTTTTTCTCATCCATTAGATCTAATCGCTAGGGCCTAGACTTGAAGATAGTATAGTTTGGTAGCTTAAAAAGGTTGTGGGCAAATTCAACTCTATCCCTTCCCTGACGCCCTCCCTCCCTCCACCCTCCACCTTCCACCTTCATTCAATCTATATCTCCCTCCCACCGTCTCATGTCGGCATACCACCAAAAATTGCCTTATGGGCATCCAGGGCCACCGAAAAACAAGAAAGCTGCACTCTAGATTAGCCATTCAACCTCTACAGCATACAACCCTGGGCTCCCCTTCACCATTAGTATCATGGCCACCACTACTACAACTCACCACCACAACCACACTATCATGGGACTTGATCTAACCATTCACCATTATTTGATTTCTTATTTTTAGTTGTTTTCATTCTTTAATTTGTTAAACAAATGTTATTGTTATAGAACGAGAAACGAATCGAATAAAGATTGAATTTGAATTGTCAAGCAATTAGAAAATAATTAACAGCGAGAACCAAAATTAAATCTATTGAAAAAGTATAAAATAAATCAAGGATATAAAGATTTACGTGGTTCGGTCAAATCGACCTATATCCACAGGCGAGGAGAGATGGGTTGGTATATTAATCAATTAAGGGATTACAAAATCAGAAATGATTACAATGGATTTTCAATCTCTGAATTAATCAAATCAAATAGATAATTGATGATGTGAGCAGATCTCTCAAAATCCCACGGCAAGGTTGTACCACGTCTACACTGCCTGGTGATACAACTTTTTTCCTCTCGGCAAAACAATCACAAACTTACACGACTGAGCCAAAGTTGCACTAGCTGACCATGCAACTTTCCTTCTCTTGGCAAAAGGAGTATACACTTGCATGACAGTGCCAATGTTGCACTGGCTGGCCATGTAAGCATATATTGCTAACAAATTTGATATGCACACTCCCCAAATCAAATGCACTTAACTCAAGGCAACATACACAACAATCTCCACCTTTTACTTGAATCAAAATCCCCAAAACAAAAATCCATAATACCAACATCTCTTCTCTCCAACAAGAGCACAAATCTCATCTTCTAACAAGACCCACCAAGTTCCAACAAAATGTGAACTTAGCCATCGACAATGACTTTGTTAACATATCAGCCTCATTCTTAGTTGTATCAATTTTCTCTAATAACACTTCATCCTTAGCTACTACACCACGGATGAAATTAAACTTCACATCAATTTGCTTAGTTCTCTTGTGATGAACATTCTGATTACATAATAAATGAACTGTAATCTGAATATGACAATACAAAACAATATTTGTTGAATCATCAATACATGTGAGTTCCCAAACTAACCCACTAAGCCACTTAGCTTCCTTGAAAGCCTCTGTAAGAGCCATGTATTCCGCCTCAATGGTTGACAACGCTACTGTAATACCCCGTTTTTAGGAAATCCTAATTAAAATTAATAATTACGTATGATTAGTTATAATTATTAATTTAGGAGGTTTAGTATTAAACGTATTATTATTATTATTATTATTTCAATGACTTAGATATGAAATTAATTAGGCTAAAAAGTTAACAGAAACCGATTCTTCATTTTAATCTTAGTTTTACCCGTAAATCTTATTTTAAATTATTTTATTAATAATCTTTTTATCCGTAACCAAAAATAATTTCCTAAAAATTATTCTTGATTATGTTTATCTTTTTCGTCTTAATTAAATCTACCTTAGATCGAATTATTTTTCTATCCGATATTTTAATTTATCCGGACTAAATTTAATATAAATATATATATGTATATATAAAATATATTTTTATCTTCTATCCCCTCCTCTGCCATTTTCTGTCTCTTCCCGTCCTGTCTCCTGTTCTGCATATTATACACATATACACACGCACACGGCACAACACACATCACTAAACAGTCCCCTTTCCCGCACACACTTTCGGCCCAAAACTGCACGACGCACACACACCACCGCAGCCCCCTCTAATTCTTCTGCCCTCTCCTATCCCAAACAGCCCCCCCTCTTTCATTTCAGACACACACGCACAGCACCTCTCGCAGCTCCCTCTCTGCTCCCCTCCATTTTCGATCACCAAACACCATCACCCTCTCCCGCACCTCCAACATCGAACCCAAACCCTGCAGCACACCACCAAACCATCGCAGCCCATCACCTCGCAGCACCACCCCGCCAGCACCAGCAGCTCCACCGCCCAACCTCCCTGCCACCTCCTCCAATTTTTTTTACCAGCAGCGTCGCCACCCGTCACCCAACTGCCCTCTGTTTCTTCCCTTCGCAGCCACCCCGATCCTTTCCCCCGTCGCCCAACTCCCCAAGCCGTCGCCCTCCCCCGTCGCAGCCAGTAGCCCAGCAACACCACCCTCCCGCCAGCCCACCAGCGTCGACCACCGTCGCCCAACAGCCCCAGTAGCCACAGCACCACCAACTGCCCCCTCCTCTCTTTTTTTCTCTCTCGGCTAGCCACGTCGAGCAGCACCCACCGCCCGTTGCAGCCAGCCTCCTCTCCGCAGCCAACCAGCCACCCTCCACCGCCGGCCAGCCACTAGCTCCGCCGACCACCAGCCCTGCCGTCCCCTCCTTCCCCTGCCTCGCAGCCTTGCCCGACCCTCTCGCCCTTTCGGTCGTGCCCATTCCCCTCGAGCGTGACTCACGCTGCATGCAGCGTGAGTTGCGTAGTGGTTTAATAAACTTTTGGTACCAATATTAATTGTAAGGGTATTTTGGTAATTTTAGAAAAATAAATATTTTTATACTATAATTATTATTTTATCTGATAGATATTAATTCTGTATTTGTGGTATTATTTTTAGGTACGAAAGTTTAATTTGCAGGACCTAATACATTTTAGTGGATACCGCTAAGTTTACGTTTTTGCTGGATTTCAGGTAACCGTTATACTCTACTAAAATGATAAAAACTACATGATAATACATTAGGGTTTTTGGTGTATGAAATATGTTTATCATGATCTATTTCAATATAATTATGTGTTAATTATTATTATTATGAAAAAGGATAAAAACGGACATGTTATCTGATATAAAATATTTCGGGTATAGAAGTATGACTTAAAAACAATTCTAATGACGGGAGAATGTTTGGTATGATAATTATGTATATAATTATTAGTTTAGCATGTTTAGATATAATTGTGGAGTAATTATTAGGAATGTGTGCCCTAAGGGCAATTTAGTCATTTTTGTGTAATATGATATTTATCCTGAAAATCATGTCTAACATGTATTATCTGTTGTTGATTTTATGAGTATGTGTTTTATACGTTTCAAAAGTTTATGATAGAGTTTCATATGCCGAAATCTATGTAGGGGCAAAATGGTCTTTTGACATGATTAATGATTTAAATTATATAATAAATAATTAGATTATTCATTTTAGCCTTTTCATGATAGATTAATAAATAAGATAGACTTAGTATTTACATGGATACTAATCTGATAATTATTAGCTTCAAGGGCATTTTGGTCATTTTCGGCCTAACGCCCAAATGTGAATAATTGGATATAGGATGGCCTTAGAATTTGGGTAGGTTGACCTTAGTATTGATTTTGACTTTTCTTTTTACCGTTGACCGTAGGGTTGACTTGGATAATTGGAAATAAAGGAAAAATGAATAAGTATGGAAATGAGAATAAATGTATAATGTGTGCTATCTGTGATCACTTTATAAAAACACTAATACGTAAAGTGAAAGACCTCGAGTTTGGGAATGGTTTCTCTCTAGGGGTAGCTATCCTAGAGACGAGGTAGGAGTCCTCGATTCGTTGGGTTTCTGGTGTGCCGGTTGTGCCCCAGTAAGGCCCTAGTCTACTCTATAGGTGACCTATGGGCCCTATAGGGGGTATCGATACTTAAGGATTAGGTGTCCGAGGTGAGGAGGGTACTGTGTGCCTTGTGCATCAGTATGACCAGAGTGCTGTTATGCATCTGGGTTGGATGGTTGGAGGGTATCGTGTTGCCTTGTGCGCCGATATGACCGGTGTACTGTTATGTCTCCGGGTTATTATTGTATCCCCCTCGAGTAAATAAAAATGGAAATAATATGATTTGATTTGGAAGGATTATTATTGGGTATTGGACTGGTTTGGTAGTGGCTGTTGTGCCTACCTGTGGCTTAAGTAGTAGCCTGCGGGCCTACGTGTGTGGGTATTATGTCTATAAGTATGCCTGTGATGTTATGTATATTATTATACTATATCTATAAATATACCGTTGATGTTTTGTATTTTAATTTACTATACCTGTAAGTGTACCTGTGGGATTACGGATATTATTATTCTGTGTCTGTAAGTACCCAAGTGATGTCATGTATTTTATCATATTCTACCTGTAAGTATACTTTTGATGTTGTGGATTATGTTATAGCTTACCTGTTAATACACTTGTGATGTTATAAATTTGGTTGGGAGTTATGCTGAGATATGAGTCATGCTGCTGATGTTATAATTGTTATGCTGGAGTTTAGGTTCTAATCATTACTTCTGAGAATACCTTTGACATGTTAGTCTGGTAAGCTGTCGGTTGTTTTAGACAAATAAAAATGAGTAGCATGTAGCTTTAATAGAAATTGATTGTCTAAATGATTATTGTTTATCAATCCTCGTATGAATACTTAAATGTCTTGTACCTGTTAGTCGTATGCCTTGTATGTGTTCCATGCTAGTTTTTCATATTAGTTTGGTATAAAGGGTTATTCAGTACCGTAGTACTGACGGGTTCCGTTTCATGGTCCCTTGCCTATTCCACGGGCAGTCGCTACTTTGCAGGATTACTTTGAGGGTAGGGTCTGACGACTTCAAATAGAGGGTTGAGAGTTAGGACTATCCGGTGTTCGCCTCGACTTCTTTTGGTCCGGATATTTCTTGGACTCTTAAGTCCCCTGCTATTTCTCTTTTGTTACATTACAACTCTTGCCTGATCTTTTTGTATCTATTCAGGACAATGTAATTTGTAATGAAATTCTATCCTGCCTCTGTTTTAATATTATCCAAGTAAAGTAATATTTTAGCCTTAGCACTCAGTATAAGAACGGTAGAGGATGCCCGACTTATACTGAGTGTGGCGGTAACACCCATGGATTTTGTAATTATCGCTTCCGCAAAACGAAAATTTTTAGTAGTAAAAATGGGGGTGTTACAAGTTGGTATCAGAGCTTTTGGTTTTAAAATCCTCCCTTCTGTCTTTGAAAACTTTCGTTCCTAAAAGTTTTAAAAACCCGGATTAGTCAGGTGAGGAAGTGGTACGGATTTGGGTTTGGCCTTAGAATTAGCTATGGTTACCTGTTGGCCTTTCATGTAACTAGTTGCTTGTTACTTCTCTAGGTTGCCTCATTCTGCTGCATTTACTACGTGATTTTCTTGAAGTGTGTGTTGAACCCTTCCTTGCCCCATCCTAGAGCATCATGGCTCAAAATACACGACTTGCACGTATGGAGGAGCTTCTTATCGCCATGGCTGAAAGGGGATTACATCAGCCACCGCCTCCACAACCATTTCAGATACCTATCCACATTCCTGCACCAGCTCCACAGGAGGACTGGTTGCGAAGGACACGATCACACTCTCCGCCGACATTTATGGGTACTGAGGACCCATTAGCTCTGGAATTTTGGATTCGAGAGTTTGAGAAAATATTTGAAGCTTCAGACACTACAAAATAATTGACTTTTGCCAACAGAAACTTAGGCACAGATACTTTTTCTGTTGGTAAAAGTAAGTAATACCAACAGATAATTTTCTGTAGGCAATAATGTAGTTTTTCCCACAGAAATTTTTTATCTGTTGGTATTAATATGTTATACCAACAGATCTTTTACCATCACTTATATCTGTGGTTATTAGTAGTATTATACCAACAGAACTAATAGCCACTTTTACATCTGTTGGTATTAGTATTTATGAAATTCAACAATAATATTTATTTTTATATAATTTTAATAATGATTAATTCTATTCTTTTTAATAATAATAATAATAATAATAATAATTAAGTCATTAGTCATTATTAGAAATAATATAGTTTACATATATTATTATTAATTATTATTTTATTTCTAATTTTTAATATTAATATTGTTGATAATGGTGTCTTTTAACAATTATAATGAAATAATATATATTATATCTACTACCATTTACTATTAAATTAATTTATTATTAAATACTACCAATTATCATTCAAATCTATATTATCTTAACAATAATAAATATTATCAATAAGCATTCACATTATTAATAATTATTCATATTAGATACTATTATTAATTTATTTAATTATGATTCATATTATTCTTATTAATATAATTCTTTATTAATAATTACTAAGAATAATTATTTTAGGACATTATTATTATTATTATTATTATTATTATTTTAATAAAAAATATTATTACTAATTGTTGGAAATTATGATTAATATTTATATTATTCATATTTGTATTTATTTCCCATTATTAATTATTTTTTAATAATAATAATAATTATTTTATTATAAATTATGATTAATATTATCTTAATAATACATTATAAAATATTAATTTCTATTAAATTTAATATATTTAAAATTATAGTTTTGACATAAATTCTTTTAAATAATTGAAAAAGAAAAAAAAAAAAAACCTCTGCTCCCCGCCCCGCCCCTTATTCCCTTTCCCGTTTGTTTCTCGACAACATTACCTCATTCTTCTGTCTCGAGTCTCGACGCCTCTGCCTCCCAAGTCCCAACTTGGTTCCTGTGGTTCGTTGTCGAGCGACCGTCCACACCGGCTCGCCGCCGCTCGACCGTGCCGCCACATCTCCCGGTCGTCGCACACGGCTGCATCAGGGGAGCAGCAGCAGTGGAAGGGCAGCAGCGGCGCAGCAGCAGGGCAAGAAGGCTACAACGGCGCGCCACCGGCCGGACATCTCCACCGTCTGTAGGCCACCGGCGACTGCTCCTCTCCCACCGACGAAGCTCTGCCGCCCTTTACCTGCATTGATTTGGCTTATTTCGTTTGGTAAATTTCCCGAAACCCTAATTTTTTGTTTTGATTAATTATGAAAGAATGTGCTTTAATTAAGCTAAATTAGTTATTTAATTAAGTATATATGTATTGTATGATTGAATTGGATATGCTAATTATGTGATATATGTTGATTTCTGGAATTTGTGATTATTGACCCGGTTATGTCCGGATATGTTGGATTCAGTCGATTAAGCTATTTGGGATAATTTAATTATGCATTATACTTTAAAATATACTTAATTTCGTATTGGAATTGTCAATTTAAGAAAATTGTGTGAAATTATTCAGAATTTGATTTTTAGGTCAAATCCTTGCGGATTTAAATTGAATTGTATAATTGAGTTATTTTATTAAATTGATTATACATTTTGTAATAGAATATGTTTAATTTCATTTCGGAACCATCAATTTAAATATTTTGGCAAGATTTGACCGAATTTATAGTACGGGCTCAAAAACGCTTATTATGTTAAATTGGGTATTCTTTTTATTTTTTTAATCTATTGAGTATATAATATGTTATAAAATAGGTCATATTACATTTCAAAACATTTAATTTAAATAAGTTAATAAAATTTGTCTGAGTTGTATTTTTTGTCCTAAAACCCTAACTTTCAAATAATATTATGTAAATTATCATTTGTATAGTTTATTCTAAAATTGATTTTATAGAATTATTTAAAATGACCTTAATTGTATTTTAACACGTTCAATTTGGATTAATTGGTTTGAATGATTCGGATTTGTATTTTGGACTTTAAAACCCTAATTTTTGGGAATAGATTCTGAAATCAATTAAATTGAGTTGTAAAACATGAATACAATACAAGTGATTTCAAATTTGGAGGATGATGAGATAAGAGAATGGATCTCAGAAATTCTTGAGGAGATGGGAGAGTAGGAAGGCATCTAAAACACCGAGGGTGTGTTACTTTGTTGATGCATGCCTAAAAGATTTCTGGTTCGTTGCAAAAGAGGATAATGCCCTTAACAAGAATGGGGTAGTGTCGGCAAAGTATGCTGGTGCTTAGTCCTAATGTTTATTTTTAAAAAGAAAATAACTTTACTAAAGGGATGGTTGGAGGTTGAGAAATGATGCAGAATCGGAAAACATAAGTCCACAGCAGTAAAGAGTTGAGATTCTCCTGATATTATACATGTATGCATGGGGTAGGAATCTTAGTTACTGATCCACATCTTCTTATTGCCTGCCTTTGATTTTGCACCTGAATTAGGTGATTATGCGGACTGGGTAATCTATAAATGAGTGGACATGGCCATCAGATTACCAATTCTAAAGCCAGAAATGCAATACAATAAGGCTGGTACGACAAATCTTTATTGCCTAATAAAACAACTTATCAAAAAGTAAATCATACTATCAATATAATACAGTGGACAAGTAAAAGGTTTTCATTATTTTTTCCAATAAGAAGAGATCCGAGGTCTCAAGCTTCCACAAGACTCGAACTCTAGTATACAACGAGGCGACTCATGACTAATACCATTCGATTTCAGTCATACTACACTAAAAAAATTAGCGCTATAACTACAATATTACAACTTGTTTATAACCCTACTAATAAAGTATGAGTTCCACAAGCAAAAATTTTAAATTGCATATAAAACCCGTATTTTATTAGTAGATGGTAAAGAATCAAAAAATTTATAAGGATAAGTTCGGCATTTTCAAATATTTTAATACTAACCTGTGGTTTGATAGTAAAGATTGGCATGGTCAAATAGATTTGGCTTGGGCATTTGAACCCATTGAAACGAAATTTGATTTGGTTCTCTCACGAGATCCACCGTAGGGTGTTTTTAGACCCAAAAACCCTTCTTCACAAGTTGCAACTCCTCCTACATAAATTAGGTTCTCAAAATATTTATTAGACGAGGAATCCTAGTAAATTATTATAAATAGTTAAATATTAAATAAATTATACAATCCAAACCTAGAAGATAGTTTCCGTACCAATCTTATGCAAAAACCCAAACAAAAAAAAACTTTGGATATGTATATACTCAATTAAAGAGTACAAACTCTCATCATCTAGCTTTTTGATATGAATTTAGATTAATATGATTAAGTTAATTGTATATATTTTTTTAGGGAAAACATGTTGACGATTATTATCAAATGGAGGATGACGAGAATGAAAAGGATGACACTGAAGAGGAAAATGAAGAAGATGATGTTTGATGCGTTTTTATAAAAACGCTTTTGTGAGTCGGCTTATGAAGACGGTTGATGCTTTTGTTTGTTAGCTTACGAATATAATCGATATTTTTGTATATCAAATTATGAAGATGCCCAATGTTTTTGTATATATGTTAGCTAATGAAGATGCCCGGTGCTTTTTCTCGTAAGCTTACGAAGATGGTCGATGATTTTGTATATCGGTGCTTTTGCTCGTAAGCTTACGAAGATGGTCGATGATTTTGTATATCAGCATATGAAGATGTTTTTGTATAATAGCCGATGATTTTGTATATCAACGTATGAAGATGTTTTTGTATAATAGCTTATGCTATAATTCGTTTATATAGTATTGTACTTAAAGGACTGTTATGCCTTTGGGAGCTAAGCAACTAATTATTTTGTACTACACAATGATAATTATATATGGTGTAGTTAATTATATATATATATATATATATATATATATATATATATATATATATATATATATATATATATATAGCATAAATTGTTACTACAGGTGGATATTGGATATTTGATATTTTGTACGTTTTGGCCGATACAGGTTTTAACTATATATATATATATATATATATATATATATATATATATACACACACACACACATACACACACACACACAAACACACACATACAGGGTTAATATGTATATCCAACAATATATATATGTTGGTAATAAGTTTTAGTAACAGATATAATATTGTGTTTAATGCTTTTACACACAGATATAATTGTGTGGTTATTTCTTTTTATCACAGATATAATTTTGTGCCTAATACTGCTAGTCACAGATATTTTTTTGTGGGTAATAGTTTTAGTTACATATATTGTTTTGTGGGTAATACTTTTAGTCACAGATATTATTTTGTGGTTAATACTTTTACTCACAGATATAAGTGTGGGCATAAGTTTTACTAATAGATAAATATCTGTGGGCATTATCAATTATTCCCAACAGATGATACATATCTGTGGGTAAAACTTTTAAGCACAGAGTTTTTACCCACAGTTTTGTCACAAAAAAATATCTGTTGGTAAAAGCTTTTACCAACAGAAAAATAGCTTTTACCCATAGATAAGGCCCTGTTGGCACAAATCATTTATTTTGTAGTGAGAGTGTCCACCTGAGAAGAAGGTGAAGGTAGCTGCATACTTCCTGAAGGGTCGTGCTGATGATTGGTGGCGTAGTCAGCAGGTACCAGGTGCACCCATTGAGACTTGGGAGCACATGCTACAGAAAATGAGAGCTCGCTTCTGTTCGACTAGTGTTAGGATGGGATTATACGATAGATTCATGGCGCTTCGCCAGGGTTCCTCCACAGTCGAGCAGTATTACTTGGAGTTCACCGACTTGATTCGTTTCGCACCTGATGTAGGGGCAGATGAGGAGATGAAGATGCACCGATTTGAGATGGGTTTGAACCCTCGTATCCAGGAGTTGCTCTCGAGTTCTTCTTTCCTCAGCCTCTTTGACATGTTTGAGAAGGCGACCAAGGTCGCAAAGGCTATTCAGATCAGGGTTAGTGAGACCCCAGGGAACAAAAGGAAACCAGAGGTTCCAGACAACGATCGCAGGATTCAGCCTCGGACAGGAGGCCAGACTAGTCAGCACCAGGGTAGTCAGATTGGCTTCCGTAGTGGAGGAGGCCAAGGACAGAGCAGACACTACCACTGCAAGCGCTGTGGACGAAACCATCCAGGGAAAACTTGTGAGGGTCAGCTAGTCCAGTGTTATAATTGTGGCAAGCATGGTCATAGGAGTTTTGAGTGCTTCCAGGCACCTCGGGACGGAGTTCAGAGGATGCAGGTGCAGCCATCAGAACCCGTCACCTACCAGAAGCAAACTACACAGAGGACCCCACAGCCAGCAGGCATCTCACAGAGTAGAGACAATAAGGGTAAAGCTCCGAGCTATCGTCCTTCGCCGCAAGGTAGCGGTACAGGTCAGGGATCTGGCATTAGGAATGCCCCGAGTGATCCAATGTTTGGCGCAATCCGTCTTATCAGCCGATTAGAGGCAGATGCTCAGGCCAGGGGTCTAGAAAACCCACCTCCTGGTATTTTGGCTATTAATCCTTTGACTGCTTGAATGGTTTGACTTTATGTGTTATATGTTAGATTGTTATGAGTTTCTATGATGAGGTAGTTCTATAAGGCATTGACTCTAGTGTGCTATGTGGGCCTTATGTGCTTAAATTATGTGGTGTGATGTGGACTTCGGGGGCGAAGTCCCTTTTTAAGGGGGTAGTAATGTAATACCCCGTTTTTAGGAAATCCTAATTAAAATTAATAATTACGTATGATTAGTTATAATTATTAATTTAGGAGGTTTAGTATTAAACGTATTATTATTATTATTATTATTTCAATGACTTAGATATGAAATTAATTAGGCTAAAAAGTTAACAGAAACCGATTCTTCATTTTAATCTTAGTTTTACCCGTAAATCTTATTTTAAATTATTTTATTAATAATCTTTTTATCCGTAACCAAAAATAATTTCCTAAAAATTATTCTTGATTATGTTTATCTTTTTCGTCTTAATTAAATCTACCTTAGATCGAATTATTTTTCTATCCGATATTTTAATTTATCCGGACTAAATTTAATATAAATATATATATGTATATATAAAATATATTTTTATCTTCTATCCCCTCCTCTGCCATTTTCTGTCTCTTCCCGTCCTGTCTCCTGTTCTGCATATTATACACATATACACACGCACACGGTACAACACACATCACTAAACAGTCCCCTTTCCCGCACACACTTTCGGCCCAAAACTGCACGACGCACACACACCACCGCAGCCCCCTCTAATTCTTCTGCCCTCTCCTATCCCAAACAGCCCCCCCTCTTTCATTTCAGACACACACGCACATCACCTCTCGCAGCTCCCTCTCTGCTCCCCTCCATTTTCGATCACCAAACACCATCACCCTCTCCCGCACCTCCAACCTCGAACCCAAACCCTGCAGCACACCACCAAACCATCGCAGCCCATCACCTCGCAGCACCACCCCGCCAGCACCAGCAGCTCCACCGCCCAACCTCCCTGCCACCTCCTCCAATTTTTTTTACCAGCAGCGTCGCCACCCGTCACCCAACTGCCCTCTGTTTCTTGCCTTCGCAGCCACCCCGATCCTTTCCCCCGTCGCCCAGCTCCCCAAGCCGTCGCCCTCCCCCGTCGCAGCCAGTAGCCCAGCAACACCACCCTCCCGCCAGCCCACCAGCGTCGACCACCGTCGCCCAACAGCCCCAGTAGCCACAGCACCACCAACTGCCCCCTCCTCTCTTTTTTTCTCTCTCGGCTAGCCACGTCGAGCAGCACCCACCGCCCGTTGCAGCCAGCCTCCTCTCCGCAGCCAACCAGCCACCCTCCACCGCCGGCCAGCCACTAGCTCCGCCGACCACCAGCCCTGCCGTCCCCTCCTTCCCCTGCCTCGCAGCCTTGCCCGACCCTCTCGCCCTTTCGGTCGTGCCCATTCCCCTCGAGCGTGACTCACGCTGCATGCAGCGTGAGTTGCGTAGTGGTTTAATAAACTTTTGGTACCAATATTAATTGTAAGGGTATTTTGGTAATTTTAGAAAAATAAATATTTTTATACTATAATTATTATTTTATCTGATAGATATTAATTCTGTATTTGTGGTATTATTTTTAGGTACGAAAGTTTAATTTGCAGGACCTAATACATTTTAGTGGATACCGCTAAGTTTACGTTTTTGCTGGATTTCAGGTAACCGTTATACTCTACTAAAATGATAAAAACTGCATGATAATACATTAGGGTTTTTGGTGTATGAAATATGTTTATCATGATCTATTTCAATATAATTATGTGTTAATTATTATTATTATGAAAAAGGATAAAAACGGACATGTTATCTGATATAAAATATTTCGGGTATAGAAGTATGACTTAAAAACAATTCTAATGACGGGAGAATGTTTGGTATGATAATTATGTATATAATTATTAGTTTAGCATGTTTAGATATAATTGTGGAGTAATTATTAGGAATGTGTGCCCTAAGGGCAATTTAGTCATTTTTGTGTAATATGATATTTATCCTGAAAATCATGTCTAACATGTATTATCTGTTGTTGATTTTATGAGTATGTGTTTTATACGTTTCAAAAGTTTATGATAGAGTTTCATATGCCGAAATCTATGTAGGGGCAAAATGGTCTTTTGACATGATTAATGATTTAAATTATATAATAAATAATTAGATTATTCATTTTAGCCTTTTCATGATAGATTAATAAATAAGATAGACTTAGTATTTACATGGATACTAATCTGATAATTATTAGCTTCAAGGGCATTTTGGTCATTTTCGGCCTAACGCCCAAATGTGAATAATTGGATATAGGATGGCCTTAGAATTTGGGTAGGTTGACCTTAGTATTGATTTTGACTTTTCTTTTTACCGTTGACCGTAGGGTTGACTTGGATAATTGGAAATAAAGGAAAAATGAATAAGTATGGAAATGAGAATAAATGTATAATGTGTGCTATCTGTGATCACTTTATAAAAACACTAATACGTAAAGTGAAAGACCTCGAGTTTGGGAATGGTTTCTCTCTAGGGGTAGCTATCCTAGAGACGAGGTAGGAGTCCTCGATTCGTTGGGTTTCTGGTGTGCCGGTTGTGCCCCAGTAAGGCCCTAGTCTACTCTATAGGTGACCTATGGGCCCTATAGGGGGTATCGATACTTAAGGATTAGGTGTCCGAGGTGAGGAGGGTACTGTGTGCCTTGTGCATCAGTATGACCAGAGTGCTGTTATGCCTCTGGGTTGGATGGTTGGAGGGTATCGTGTTGCCTTGTGCGCCGATATGACCGGTGTACTGTTATGTCTCCGGGTTATTATTGTATCCCCCTCGAGTAAATAAAAATGGAAATAATATGATTTGATTTGGAAGGATTATTATTGGGTATTGGACTGGTTTGGTAGTGGCTGTTGTGCCTACCTGTGGCTTAAGTAGTAGCCTGCGGGCCTACGTGTGTGGGTATTATGTCTATAAGTATGCCTGTGATGTTATGTATATTATTATACTATATCTATAAATATACCGTTGATGTTTTGTATTTTAATTTACTATACCTGTAAGTGTACCTGTGGGATTACGGATATTATTATTCTGTGTCTGTAAGTACCCAAGTGATGTCATGTATTTTATCATATTCTACCTGTAAGTATACTTTTGATGTTGTGGATTATGTTATAGCTTACCTGTTAATACACTTGTGATGTTATAAATTTGGTTGGGAGTTATGCTGAGATATGAGTCATGCTGCTGATGTTATAATTGTTATGCTGGAGTTTAGGTTCTAATCATTACTTCTGAGAATACCTTTGACATGTTAGTCTGGTAAGCTGTCGGTTGTTTTAGACAAATAAAAATGAGTAGCATGTAGCTTTAATAGAAATTGATTGTCTAAATGATTATTGTTTATCAATCCTCGTATGAATACTTAAATGTCTTGTACCTGTTAGTCGTATGCCTTGTATGTGTTCCATGCTAGTTTTTCATATTAGTTTGGTATAAAGGGTTATTCAGTACCGTAGTACTGACGGGTTCCGTTTCATGGTCCCCTGCCTATTCCACGGGCAGTCGCTACTTTGCAGGATTACTTTGAGGGTAGGGTCTGACGACTTCAAATAGAGGGTTGAGAGTTAGGACTATCCGGTGTTCGCCTCGACTTCTTTTGGTCCGGATATTTCTTGGACTCTTAAGTCCCCTGCTATTTCTCTTTTGTTACATTACAACTCTTGCCTGATCTTTTTGTATCTATTCAGGACAATGTAATTTGTAATGAAATTCTATCCTGCCTCTGTTTTAATATTATCCAAGTAAAGTAATATTTTAGCCTTAGCACTCAGTATAAGAACGGTAGAGGATGCCCGACTTATACTGAGTGTGGCGGTAACACCCATGGATTTTGTAATTATCGCTTCCGCAAAACGAAAATTTTTAGTAGTAAAAATGGGGGTGTTACAACTACCATATCTAGCAAACAAGCTTGCCAACTAATAGTCATTCCATCAAAATAGAAAATATAGCCGGAATTTGACTTCCTATTATTGAGGTCTCCATCAAAACTAGAATCACAGTAACTAACAAGCCCAATATCTACTTCTAAACTACAATCAAACATTAGATGTACCTCATAGATACATCAGTATCCATTTCACAGCATCCCAATATCTTTTTCCTAGATAAGACATATATCTACTGACAACACCGACTGCTTGAGCAATATCCAAACGATTACAAACCATAACATACATGAAATTATCTACCGCACTTGTATAAGGAACTCTCGCCGTGTACTATTCCTCCTCAGTGGTCTTCGGTGATAAGATGTAAGTTGGAAATGAGTATCCAAAGGAGTAGACACATGCTTTGCATCTCGCATAGCACACATGTAGCTAAATTCATACAACTGATATCAACATTTCTCGATGTCTTGGCAATCACCTTGATAAGATGATGGAAACTTGCATTAGTTTTACTAGCATGTATTTCTGCTCTTGTCCTTACTACCTTGCTGGTGGGATCATGTCAATGATTATGGCAAAAATGTCTAGACATGCTCTGATGTCGTACACTAGGGTTGGAAACGTGGTTGAACAAATAATAGGAGTTATCAAAATAGTTGTATCCTTTACCGGTGAGAGAGAGGCTATAAGAAACTATGATACCAAGTTAAGAGTTGCTTATACTAGTAATGGTATAGTTTAACAAGGACTTACTTCAGGCTTAGGAGCTGGTTCAAGGATCTTTATTGTATTTGCTATTTATGCTCTTACTTTATGGTATGGAGCTAGAATGATTATACACAAAGGGTATGATTGTGGTCGATTTATCAATGTAATCATCGTAATAATGACCGGAGGAATGTGAGTACGCGGGCGCGCGCGTGCACACACACACACACATATATATATTCAAGGATCGCACATATATGAAACAATTGATTTAAATTGATATAATTATAATAATAGCTAAAACATACCATATATTTCATGTATTGTAGGTCTTTAGGTCAGGCATCTCCTTGTTTGAATGTATGTGTAGTAAGAAAGACAACGACATTCAGGATGTTTGAGACTATCAAAAGAGAACTAAGAATTGATGCAGCAAGCGATCATGGGATTGTTCTAGAAGACATCAAAGGAGACATTGAAAGCAAAGATATATACTTTACATACCCTTATAGATAACTTTTTTCTAGCTTCTCTCTATATATCTCAAGTGGAACGAACATTACACTAGTCGCACAAAGTGGGAATGGTAAATCAATAGTAATTAGCCTAATAGAGCGGTTTTACAATCCAAAAGTTGGTGAAGTGCTTGTTGATGGTGTTGACTTAAAGGAACTTCAGTTAACATAGATAAGACAGAATATTAGGATAGTGAGTTAAGAAAAATAGAGGACATTATAGTTAGTTAGTTACCTTTTCTATCTTTTAGCAAAGATATTCTAAGCAAAGATATTCTAACTTCCTTAGTTTGTTTTTAGTTAGTTATGTAGTTTCTGATTTTCCTCTTTATAGCCTTTATTTTCTCTAGTTGTAAGCCGTGGGATTCTCAAGACTTGTTAGGGTTTTTCTTCTATGTGTATATATATATAAGAAGTTGTATGGGATGTTCAACTTTCTCGCTCTTGTTATCTTCTATACGCTACTGCATTCTAATTTTTAACTTGGTATCATAGATTTGCCTATTCTATCTTTGGTCTCTTTTTCATTCTATTCTCCACTAAAGATGGACTCATTAGATTCTCTCAAAACTAATACTACACCAATCGAGACTCAACCAAAGATCTCTAGGGTTACATAAAGTGTAGATGATCCGTTCAAACTTGTGATTACACCACTCAACCAGTTAATCTTCTTTAAACTAGAGGGTGACAACTTTATTCAATGGCACTTCAATTTGAAGCAGCCATTGGTGATTATGGTTTAGATGGGTATATCCTAGGAACCCAATAATTTCCTATCAACATTGCCTTGAATGATCAAGGTATGATTGTAACTAACCCAACCTATATAACTTATCATTCTATACTTTGTCAAGATGTTGCATTGCAAGTGTTCACAGCCAACTCAAGCCACAACATAACCAATTAATGTTCAAATTTAGTACAAATGCTATGAATAATATCATTTTTTGGCACTGAGTTTATTGGTAAGCATAAAATATATATGGAAAATAGCATTGGAGTTGATATTGCTAATACTAGCCTTTTTAAGTTCACTCATATAATGTATAAGCCTCTTGTTTTAAAGAATATCTTAAATGTGCCTTCTATTACTAGAAACCTTCTTAGTGACTCATAGTTTACCAAATATAGTTATATTTTCCTTAAACTTTACCCTATTTTTTGTTGTGTAAAGGATCTAGCAACTAGAAAGGATTTTCTTGAGGGAGATGTGCATAATGGAGTCTATATTTTTTACCTATAGAAGGATAGACAACTTGATGACAAGGAAAAAAGGAAGGAGTTTTCAAGCAATCAAGATGCAGACAATAATCCTATTTGCAACCAACCCAACTCTAGCATTTCAAGTGATTTAGTTTATACCTTATGGCATAGGAAACTTGGACACCCACCTGTGAAAGTTTTGAAGAAATTACTATGTGATTGTAATTTTTCTTGTGTTTTTATTAATGTTAGGGTTTATGAATCTTGTCAACTAGGAAATATAAATTACATTTTCCTCATTCCCAAATGGTATACAACAAAATAAACATTTGTAGTTAGTAGAATTTTATTTTTAGGGTATATCTTCCACAACTTCAATCAATGGTTTTTTATATTATTTTAGCTTTGTAGATACTTATTATAGGTATAGTTAGCTTTATTTCCTAAAAAATAAATCTAAAGCTCATGAGTATTATATTCACTTTAAATCCTTAGTCGAACTTTAGCTAAATAAAATAATTAAAGTTCTTCAAACAGATTAAGGTGGTGAGTTTGGGTCTTTATCCACTCTACTAAAAAGAGCTAGGATTGTTCATTGAGTTTCTTTCCCATATACTCTTGAGAAAAATTGAATTGTTGAAAAGAAACATAGGCATATGGTTGAAAATATGTTTTCATTGTTACCTCAAGCTCATTTACCTCAAATATATTTGGTTAGAGGCATTCTCTAGTGTTGTCTATCTCATCAATAGGCTTCCTTCTGGGGTCTTGCAACATCCATCCCCTCACGAGGTACTCTTTAATCCTAGTTAATACCATAACCTAAAATTATTTTAACCTAATCGTAATTCTAACCCTAAAACCTATTTTCCTTTTCCCTCATTTTCTTTTTCTTTTTCTCTTTCTTTCATTTTTCTTTTATTTTCTTTCTTTTTCCTAGTTGGTTTCTTTCCCTTCTCCTGCTTCCTACATATGAATACTTCATAATTCTCAACCATGCCTCTATTATGCCATGCCTACTTATGCATCAACTCCCACTCCTCCCATTCCTTGCGTGTTTTTAATTGATGCAACCCATACAGGTCGTGTCTACTTCATCTCTACCCATATCTCCCCCCATGAATGTTTATATATATATATATAACACATTAATGCCTCAACAACACCCTCCTCCCTCCATTTTTCTGTTGACACTCACCACCAAACGCAACACCTCCCTCATTCTCTCTATCCTCCTCGCCATCGCCAAAAGCAACCCCAAACACCTCCACCGACAACCCTTGTTGTACCTCCCTCACAAGCACTTGCAAATTTGATCGCTCACAACCCCAAGAAACGACTGTATTCACTGAAACATCCTTTCTTCTTTGGCTAAACTCACCACATCCCTCCACTTTTTCTCCTTCCCTTGCGCATTGGCAGCCTAAGTAGTTCACCACCCCTATCCACTGGCACAAGAAATTGTTCCCTACTTCTTCCTTCGAAAAAAGTCACTACAACACTCCACCTCCAAATGGTAACATCCATCAAAGCTAACACCTCTCCTTCGTTCATTCCTGCTTATTCCCTCCCCTTGTTGCACCTAAAGCCACCAAAACAGCCCCTAGCTTCAGCCTTCTTCACCACAACTCACCTCCTCCTTTTGACACTTTCACTGGTGTTCACCTCCCTTCTTTGGCTCTTTCCACCATTGCTTGCCCCTTCTCCTTAGTGCTGCCACCCTTTTTGTGTGGTCTCCATCCATTGTTGCACTATTTCAACACCTTCAGCAGTTAAATCCCTAACTTTTTTCTGACTCATTTTTAATTAATTTTGGTTGTTGATTATATCATATTAAAATGCTGATATATGTGTGTGTTGATGTAAGGGTTTTGAAGAGGTTGAGTGGAGATTAAGATTGGGTGAATCTTGCTTTAATTCTTTGCTTGAATAAGAGGTAAATTGTACAATTCTACTAAGATGTGAAATCATGTGGCAACATATGAAAGTCAGTATGTGTTAGGGTATAATTTATGCATGAGTTTTGAAAGGTTATATGTGTGTGTGTGTTATATGTTGAAGTTTTACATTATGTATGCAAGTGTGATGAATAGGTATGAAATATGAAAGTATGATATTAAATAATTAGCATGTATTCGAAGTATCATATATGTGTAATTTGTTGAATGATTAACATATGCATATCTAGGGTTTTGATAGGATTTTTAACCTTGTTAAGTTAAGATTTCTATGATAAGTGTTCCATGAATGTATTTCATGGTAGCTAGGGTTGATATTATAAAAACATGCATGCATAATTGGGGTTAGAATATGATAATTTCTATTCACATAATCTAGGGTTAAGAGTGCCTCCTCACATACGCCATGATTTTTATTACCATGGTAAATGCAATAAATATGTACGTATGTGTTGCATGGATCATATGGCATGTTAGAAATGTATACTTAAGGTTTATGGACGTAACTCACTAAATGCATGAAAAGTGAAAATTATATCTAATCGCTAAATCGTAAAGATTAGGTACGCGATAAATTTTTATGAATTATTGTCTTTTAGCCTTTTCATAAAAAATTTCTCATAATAATGATATTAGGTTCGAAATTTGGAAAAAAAATGGTGGAATTAGGGTTTTGGGGGCATTTTAGTTATTTTTAACCTAATGCATCTTTTGTGAATAATTGGATAAAGGATGGCCTTAGACTTTTGATAGGTAGAACTTAGTGTTGACTTTGACTTTGACTTTGATATAGACCGATGACCTTAGGGTTTACCTCAATAATTAAAAATAAAGGAAAATTGATAATTATGGAAATGAGAATAATTGTACAAATAACATAGCAACCCTAGTCGTTGGACTTGTCATTGCCTTCACAACTAATCGAATGTTGGCACTAATACATTATAGCTTTTGCACCATTCAAGTTACCAGAAGGATACCTTAAAGGAAATTTTATGAAAGATTTTGGTGTAGATGCTAAGGTGATGTATGAAGAGGCTAGTCAAGTCGCTAGTGATGTAGTCAAAAGCAACATAACTGTGGCATGTTAGAATAAATTTATGACATGAATTATAAAAAAAATGTGTATAATTCATGCATAATCCATAAAATAATATGTGAAATGCTAATACACATTATGAGCATATAGTATGCAAAATTTAACTATTTAATGCTTATTATGGATCTTTAGTTGTGTACCTTCAGCTATTGATGGAATTAATTGTGCCAGATTCTCTATATGTGATTTTCGGAGTTGAAGTTTGTGGTTCCACTCTCTTTTTCCTCAAACCAGATGGTGTGTGCTTATAACGAGGAACAAGAATAGCAGCCTTCTTTATATTTATTTGTTTTCTTAGATTTTACACAGAAATCACTAATAAGATTGAAGAAAAATATCTTCTTCCTCACTCTCTAATGGATGTATGTATGTATGTATGTATATGCTCAAGGAGGGATTTTTCTTTTTGCAAAAAGAGAGAAATTAATGTACCATACCCTTATTGCACACTAAAGTCAAGTGCAAAGGGTATGTAGTTGGTTATGGAAACCAACTTAAATTTTTCCTCTTAATTTCAAATAAAAAATTGGATATAATTAATTAAAAATAAGAATTAAATTATTTCCTTTATTTTTTCCCATCACATGATACACATGCTTTTATCTATAATTACTTAATTCTAATTCTACCATCAAGAATTAGATAAAGAGATATACTATATAATATGAACTTTATGACCAAACTTTATATCTAATTTAATATAGATCACACCAAGGGTTAATACATACATAAAATATAAAATACTGTACTTATAAAATAATAACAATAATTTTATAAAACAATATGCGTGTGTGTGTGTGTGTGTGTAATATTCTCCTACTTGGTCCATATAAATTAGATTATCAACATGGTCTCCTTATGTTAGTACAAACTGAATGATAAAACTAATACAAGGACCACGATGATAAGTTTTCAAATTTTCAAAAGTTATCTTCCATGCATCACAATGTACTAATTTCAACAATAACTTTAACTTTATGAACAAACCCGATACTTATTCATGGTCCCTCACTTAATGTGTTATTTCTCAATAAACCATATGTATACAAACCAAATGAGAAGTAAACATAGCTTTATTTGAAACATCAATATGTATCATAACAATATAATCACATAGTGGGTCCAAAACCCATATTATACACATGATCCTTAAACTTGCATGGTGGCATGTTCTTAGTTAAAGGATCAGATAACATACAATCAGTTCCTATGTATTCCAAGACCAATTCTTCTTTGAAATACGTATATTTATCTTCAAGTATTTAATGTCTATGCCCTTGGCATGACTATCTCTTTTGTTGTTTATTAAGATAAAGACGATAGCTAAGTTGTTGATATAAGTAGATTTGAGTTGATTAAAAGACCCTGAGAGTATCATTATATCTATGATTTTTTCCACATGAGGGAGTCATAAGGTGTGTTTCTTAACAATTTTTTCACTTTTTGAGATCTCCCATGACTCACTTGAGTTTGACCTAAAAAGAGATCCTTTATCCTATGAACTGACAACACTTTCCACTTTTATGACACCTCATAGGCTTAATGATGTTACTCAGTTACTTTCAAGACATGTGTAGGAACAACAACATCATAACGTCTCAAAGCATATCTACACCCTGCCAAGACTACATGAGCTACCACCTAGGTTGCCATCACAGGTCTACATGCCAACAAAAAAAAGAACGCATGATTTTCCTAAAGTTGGAAGCATTCACCAGGGTACCACTACAGGACATTATCACCTGACAACAGGATACAGCTGCCTAATGCCTAGGTACATCCGACCATCGCAGCATTAGGGGACATTTGTCCTATCTGCACGGTTTCACATTATAAATACCCCATGAAGATATCAAGAAAAAAACATTGAGCATTAAGAAGGGAGATAGGGGAGTCAACAAATCATCAAAAGAGAGAGATAACAATGTCAATAGAAGAGTAATACAGAAAGGAAAACAGAAGAAGAGTCGTAGTAGAGCTCAATCGAGAGAGGAAAAAGAAGAATGAGTGATTAGGCTAGATAAGGGTTGGATTACCATAATCTACCTAGTCCTTTCCCTGTTTTCTCTTCTTTACTTTATGTTGGTTGTAAGAAGTTTAGCATTGGTTAAACTTCTTAGTGAAAGGAAAGTTTGGAAAATTTTGTTACTATAAATTTCGACATTCTAGCCATGCTGAGTTCAATGATATTTCATTTTGTTGAGCTGCATTAAGCACTCGTCTGAATTCTATATCAACTATGATATTATACAGAATTTACAATAACAAATGGTGATAGGGTTGGCACTAAAAGGTAAAGAGACCTTATCTTTAATCATCCAAACCTCACTATGTGACATTGCTAAGGCCCATGCACCGTGATGGAGATTGCTTAAGAGTATATTTCACCACTAAGTGAAACCTAGTGAGTCTAAGAGGATTAATATCCATTGACCCTAACATGCTATGAATTATCATAGGGTACACACACTTGGTGTTAATAACTCTCCCCTCATGACTCTATCTTCTGATTTCCTTCTCATCTATCATGCATTGATAATAATAACTTCTTGAACATTTAATTATTTCTTTACATTTTCACCATCACCCTACCAATATTTAGTTACATAAGTAAATTCATAGGATACTTGACTTTGGTGAGCATAATTCATTCATCTTTGTCCTTATGGGATCGACATCCTCTCATCACCTTATTACTTGGATAAACCATGTATACTTGCATGATTGTGCTATGCTCTATTATTACAATTACCCTACTAAACATTATTGAACTAAGCACACACCTCACCAGTTGTCACACTTAATCCTTAAAGGTTTAGAAATAAAATCCACCATTCTAAGACCTGATATGAAATTTCTTAACCACACACCATATTTTGTGGCTTCAAATGATGAGATAAGATCTTCTTCCATTGTAGAGGTGGATATACAATCCTGATTTTTGCTTTTCTAGGATATTGCTCCACCAAATAATAGGAAAATGAATATAAAAGTAGACTTGCATGAATCTACACAACCAGCAAAATTCTGTATCTGAATAGCCTACTACCTCAAAATCCTCAACATGATGATACATGAGCATGTAGTCCTTAGCTCCCTTTAGATACTTCATAACTTTATTTGCAGCCTTCCAGTGGTCAACTCCTGGATTACTCTAGTAACGTCCCAATACCCCAACGACATATACAATGTCAAATCTTGTGTAAAATTGAGCATACATAAGTCTTCCTACTGTAGAATCATATGGGATGTTTTGCATTCGATCTCTCTCTAAGTCATTCTTAGGATATTAACTTAACTACAATTTGTTATCCATGACAATTGGATCCACACTTGGTGTACAATCTACCATCTTGTATCTTTCTAACACCTTATTGATATATGCTTCTTGAGATAGTCCTAATATCACCCAGGATCTATCTTGATAAATCTTAATGCCAATAACATAAGATGCATCACCCAATATGCTTCACCTCATATAGCATCCCTTTATCATTGTATGCAAGTAGAATGTCATATACATATAGAACCAGAAAACAAACCTTACTACCACTGACCTTGATTTATGTACATTGATCCATGGTAGTCTCTTCAAATCTAAATGAAGAAATCACACCATGGAACTTTAGATACAATTTTTGGGAAGCTTGTTTCAATCCATATATAGCTTTCTTAAGCTTTTATACAAGAGTGTTGTATTTATGATAGGAGAGACCTTTAGGTTGTTTTATGTATACCTCCTCCTCAAGCTCACCATTTAAAAATGTTATTTTCACATTGTATTTCAAAATCAAAATGAGCTACTAATGTCATAACTATACATAGGGAATCCTTAGTAGACACAAGAGAGAAAGTCTCATTATAATCCTCTCTCTCTCTCTCTCTCTAAGTGAACCCCTTAGCTACTAGTATAGCCTTGTACCTATCAATGTTCGCTGATGAGTCTCTTTTAGTCTTAAAGACACACTTACAACCAATAGGTTTAGCTCCATTAGATAATGGTACAAAGTCCCAGACCTCATTGACTTTCATGGAATTCATCTCTTCCCTCATGGCATCATACCATAACTCATATTTTGAACTATTCATAGCATGTGAAAAGATTTCGAGATCATTAATAGCATAAATTTCACAATCATACTCTTGTAAGAACACATAATAATCACTAGGTATTAGTGATCTTCTTTTCCTAGTAGATCTTCTTAAATTTGGCCTAGCATCCTCTAGAGGAGCTTGCTCAATAGCTAGTTGTTTAAAATTTTCCAAAAGTTCCTAAACAACCTGATTTACTGGATTTATGCCAACATTTTGTGGAGTCTCATTGACTTGTCATTAAGCCATGATTGAAACTGTAAGTGCATGGAAAACAAATGCCATTCTATCACATGAAGTGGAAGCTTATTTTACCGAATGAAAAGGTTCGGGAACTAGATTCCTAATCTAATCACTCTCATTGATTAATTCATGTTCAAGAAATTTAGCATATCTTGATTTCACAAATCTATTGTTATGTGATGAGCAATAGAACCTATAACTCTTAAACCTTTCCGTATACCAAAAAAATATTCACTTATGGTCCTTAGGTATAAATTCTTTTATTATGGATTACAGATTCTTACTTCAGATGAACAACCCCAAACTATCATATGTTTTGAGCTTGGCTTCCAACCCTTGAAATGCTCAAATAGTATCTTTGACACCGCTTTAGTTGGAACTAGATTTAAAATATATACTTCCGTCTTAAGTGCTTCATTCTACAAAGATCTAAGAAAATTGGAGTTGCTAAGCATACTCCACACCATATCTTACAATATCTTATTTCTTCTCTCAACTATGTCATTTTGGTATAGTGAACCAGGTATAGTGTAACACCCCCAAATTTACTACTAAAAAATTTCGTTTTAAATAGAAGCGTATAATCAAATATCTGGGTATTACCACCATAATTGACATAAGTCTATATTACCCCACCATCCTTACGTCAATCACAAGGTAAAATTATTAGAAATTTTAAGACATGATTAGAAAGAGATGAGACAATTTTTTATACATCAAATAAGTGTTTGGAGATTAACTCCGATTATAATATCAAAATATAACCAAAAAGAGACCCTATGGAACTAAGAGTACAAAAGGTATACGGGTAAAACTATCATCTGGATAACACGACTCTATGTCCAAACCATGATATAAATGAATCACTCCTCCACATATATCGCATCAAAAGCTGTGAAATCATCGACCTGGTCCTCATTGACCAGCACATAAGCATCTGGGTTGTCTACTCGTTGGATTGAACAACACCCATGAAACAAATGATCAGTACACTACGTACTGAGTAAGGTAATGGTACAGTCAAGCAAGGTTAAACATAATACAAGAATTCTTATAAACAATTCATACATGCAAAAATAGAAGAAAACCAGATAACTATTGATTCCAAGTCTTTCGTTAGATATGCCATATTTCAATCTTTTATTTATGTTGAGTTTAGAGACCCCACTATTCTTAAACCGGTGGAACGGTCTGAAACACCTCTCAGGGACAACACACCTGAGCCACTATTATTATTCGGTGGAATGGAGTTAACACCTCTCAGAGTAAAATAATCCTAAGCCACAATTTTATTAAACTGGTAGAACGGTCTGAATCACCTCTTAGGGACAAAACACTTGAGCAACTACTATTATTCGGTAGAACAGACTAAATACCTTGGTCTTGACTCACGTTGTCTTTCACTTTTAATGATTAGTATATTTCCATTTATACTTTAACTCTTAATTGTATTTTCATTCACATTGAGTATGGGGCCCCACTATTCTTAATCTGATGGAACGGACTATAGCACCTCTTGGGGACAACACACCTGAGCCACTATTATTATTTGATGGAATGGAGCCATATAAACACATTGGCCCGACTCAAGTGATCGTTCACTTTACATGATTAATATCTTATTCAAAGTTGATTGTATATTATCATGCCAAAATCAAGACATATAATTTAAACACATAAGTACGACCACGTAATTATCCTCAAATGACCATAATACCCTCAGGGTAATCAAGACAATTATATTCTCCCAAAGCCTTACAAAACCCAAAGTATATACATTTTCAATCATTATCTGAAGTTCATATCCTTAGTTTCCCATCGGTATCTTATATCCCATATTATACCCAAACATGTACTTACATAATTACATTATTCTCAAGATTATCATTCCATAGCATTTTCGTAATTAACTTATTTAATATAACATACTCAACACAAAGCATATACAAAGAAAATACATGGAGCACATAAAACCCTAGCTATGACATGTATCCTTACCGACAAGGACACCGGGCTCTATGCACGTAAAGCCTATACCTCCTCCGAGATCACCGAAAAATCAATTATGAAACAAGATAAAATATGATTAGGATAAAATATGAAACAAGAGGAAGATTATAGTAGAGAAGGGTAAAAATGGAATTTACCGAAGTCGAATGGAAACTTGAATTGTATGGAAGTGTAGAAATATGTGTGGTGGAGCTATGGTTAATTTTTGGTGGTGTTTGGATAAGATTTGGGGTGAAAATAAGGTTGCATGGCTAAAATGGAAAATTGTACGGTCAGGGGGTGCAAGAGTTGTACGGTCGTGCAATAATAGTGCACAACAAGTTGAAGGAAGAAAAGACGCACGACTAAGCGGTGTAGGAATTGCACAGTTGTACAGCACTGGCCGAGAGAAAAAAAGATGCACGGCCAGATGGTGCAAGGGTTGCATGGCTTTGTAGCAGGGGTATCTGAGTGTTTGCACGGCCATGCAGCAGAGCGTGCAAAGGCCGTACACTTTAAAACTCTGCAATGAACGAAGGGAAAGAGAACGAAAAAGAGGTGGCGGTCGGCGATGGCGAAGGGGAAGGTTGGGGCAACCTTGGTGGTCCGCCCACCGGCTAAAGGGTGGCTTAGGTGGTGCTTGGTGGTGGATTGGGTGGTGCGGATGCTGAAAACAGGGAAGAAGGATGAAGAGGAAGGAGAAAGGTGAAGGAAGAAGAGGAGAAGGTCGGGGAGCTGATGGATGATAATAAAATAGAGGGTTAGAGGGGCATTTATACTAGTAGGTGATGTGCTAAGGAGGAGAAAAAGGTAGAGAAGTGACGACGAAGATGATGATGAAAATTCTACCAAGAAGAAGAAAGAAGAAAGAAAAGGATAGGGGGGATGGTTGAGATAGATGGGAGTCAGGCAGAGGCAAGAGGAGGTGATGATGGAGAAGAAGACGTCCACGGGAGGATAAGGTAGGGAGAAGAAGAAAGAAGAAGGTGGTGGGCTGGCAAGGCTGCGAAAAATAGGGAGGCAGCAAGGAGAAGAGAAGGAAGAGGAGGCTAGCATAAGGGAGTGACAGGGCTGGCAGAGATGGTAAAAGGGACATGTGAGAGGCAAGTGGATGGTGGTGGTGCATATGAGCCAAAACTTCTCACGCTAAAGAAAATTTCGGCATAGAGAAGAAGAGAAAAGAAAAGAAAAGAAAAAGGAAGAGAAGAGAAGAAAGGAAGAAAAGAAAAGGAGAAAAAAAGGAAAAGAACAAAGGTTAGGGAATTAGGATTAGATTAAGAATTTTGGGATTAGCCAAATAATTTAGATTAGCAAAAATTTTAGCGGGTTTCGGTTTCAGTTTATGAATTTCAGTTTATCTGAATCAAGGTTTCGATTTGGTTAAAGTTTCTGGATTAAGAAATTTGGTTAAGGCTAACAATAAGATTTATTGAGATTAGAATCAAATTAGGGATAATAATGCGAGATTAGGTTAAGCAAAAATTTTTCGGGTATTACATATAGTGTATTGGGCAACTATCCCATTCTCTTGAAGAAACTTTACAAATGGACTATGTGCCTATCCATCCTCAGTGTACCTACCATAGTACTCTCCACCTCTATTAGACCTCACGATTTTGATTTGCTTATCATGTTATTTCTCTACCTTAGCTTTGAACACTTTAAAAGCATCTAACACTTCATACTTATTGTTCAACAAGTAGAAATTCATGTATCATGAATAGTCATCAATAAATGAGATGAAGTATCTATAATTGTGTGAGTCTATATCAGGATTACATATATTGGTATGTATATATCTCAAGTAGTTTAGAACTCCTATTAGCATCTCTTTTAGACATGTTTATTTGTTTTCTCTTTAAACAATTTATACAAGTTCTAAATTCTATAAAATCTAGAGCACCAAGTACTCTGTCATTCACCAATCACCTTACTCTCTCAATGGAGATGTGGCCTAATCTTTTATTCCAAAGCATTGATGAGTCCTCATTCATAACACATCTTTTTGAACTAATGTTCAAATTCATTACAATATTTGTATCATCATGCATTAAATCAATAGAGTAAATACCTTCAGATAATGTACCCCAACACAATTTGCTTCATAAAACAAGTTAACTGAATTATTTTTTAAAACAAATGAGTATCCAAATGGTATAAGTCTTGAAATAGAAATCAAGTTTCTACTAAAACTTGGAACATAAAATGTCTTATTTAGCATTAATACATAACTACTAGAGAGAACCAGTCTACATGAGCCTGCTCCTTGAACTTCTAAACGTATCTTGCTACCGGTAAAGATACTTCACTCATTGCTCACTAGTTCCCTCATCCTTGCTACAACCTGCAAGGAACTACAAGCATGGATTGTTGAATTAGAATCAATCCACCAAGTGTTATGATTTTTATCTACTTTATGAGATTCAAAACACACCAAAGATGTTACATTACCTTTCTTCACAAGCCAGGCTTTATACTTAGCACAATCCTTCTTCATTTGTCCCTTCTTCTTACAAAAGAAACACTTAGATTGCTTATTTATCTCATCCTAGGGTGGTATCTTGCCTTTATCTTTTTGGCTTGCTCTTCTTTTTCTTTCCTTACTCTTGGTTGACATCATCACGGTTTCCTTATAATCCATCAAAAGTCTTTCCTTATGTTGTACACACATGATCATGAGTTCATTGATTGACCATTTCTCCCTTTGTGTTTGGTAGGTGACTTTGAATAGTGTATATTCCTTTGGGAGCGTATTTAAGATGAAATGAATTAAGAAATTATCATACATGTCAACTTCTAGAGACTTTAGCTATGCTGCTAAATCCCTTATCTTCATGATGTATTCATGCACACTCGTGATAGTAGTGAGCTTCATAAATGAAAACTTCATTGTCAATGCACTATCTAAGGCCTTGACAGATTGGATGAACTATTCATCTATGGCCCTTAGCAAGTTATTTTCATCTTAATGGTGATCAACTGAACCTTTGATGGAAGAAGACATATTTGTCTTTATGTACATGAATTTAATGCAATTAGCTTTCACTCATCGCTCATGTACTGGCTTTTTCTTATCAGTGTTTTCCTTAGTTATCACAGGCTTTGGATACTTAATATCCTTATCTATGTCACAACAACTAAGCTTCAGGAGAATCCTCTCCTTCCAAACCTTACAGTTGTCCCCTTTCAACTCGGGGACCTCAAAATTAATATCAAACATCGAATATAATTCAAGATAATTTACTACAAAATTTAAACATATATATATATATATATATATATATATATATATATATATATATATATATATATATGCTTATGATCAATTTGAAGCCAAAAATACTTATATACATGCTCTACCAATGTACAACATGTCAAAACTCAACTTGCATAAATCAAAAGACATTAAAACTACTTGTGGGATAAGTATCTAATTCATATAGAATCATGCATCTCAATATTAAAACTATTAAGTCATTCCATAACTCTCAATTCCTGTAGGCAAATTGACAATAATTGCTCAACATTTAAATCCAATGTACTGTCCAGATGCTAATGCATGGTCCTATGAGACTAAACCTATTATATATATATATAATACATTGTAAATAGTATCATGTAATCTAGATGTGATCTAAAAAATAAATAAATGCACTATTTTCCATAATTAGAATTGTTGTGGCTAAGTCCTAATTATTTTATTCATGCTAATCACACATGATACATGCTTTATTTAATAACTTCTTCAATGTGGCCTTAATATGTGTGGGAATACTACCACAAGAGAAGGATATCAATCAAAATGAAAATAAAAAAATGTGAGGCATCCGTGTTTATAAAACACTCCTGTGTTTTTTCAAAGATTGCCAAAAGCCAAATAAAAAACATGACCCCCCGAATGTTATAAAACACAGTCCATGTTTTCTATCATTATTATTATACACCCGGTTAGAGAGTAAGAAATAAAATACGGTCCTCCCATGTTAATAAAGATGGACCATGTTTCTTCTCCATGAAGAACAATTTTGCAATTTTTTGAAACTCAACCATATAATCAAAGCAGATGTTAGAGGTCATTAATCCATCAATATGTTAGACTAATCTTCAAATGTCAAAATAGAGGTCATTAAGGCTCTGATACCAAATGTTAGACTAAATTTATGACATGAATTATAATCAAAACAAATGTGTATAATTCATGAACAATCCATATAAAATAATGTGTGAAACCCTAATACTCATTATAAGCATTTAATATGTAGAATTTAACTATACAATGCTTATTATGGATCTTTAAAAGCGTACCTCCAGCCATTAACAGGATTAATTGTACCGGATTATCTATTTGTGATTTCCGAAGTCGAATTTTATAGTTTCACTCCCTTTTTCTTCAAACCTAATTATGCGTGCTTATAACGAAGAACGGGAATAGAGACCTTCTTTAGATTTCTTTGTTTTCTTCTATTTCACACAAAAATCACTAAGAAGATTGAAGGAAATAGTCTCTTCTACACTCTCAAATGGATGGATGCATGTATACACTCAAGGAGGGGGTTTTGTTTCTACAGAAAAAGAGAAGAAAATGCACCATATCCTTGTTGCACACTAAAGTGACGTGCAAAGGGAGGGTTTGTAATTGGTTATGGCAACCAACTTACATTTTCCCTCTCAATTTTAAATAAAAAAATAGATAATTAATTAAAAAAATAATTAAATTATCTCCTTTATTTATTTTTTTCCATCACATAACACACATGCTTTTATCCATAATAACTTAATTCTAATTCTACCATCAAGAATTAGATGGAGAGATATAGAGTTAGGCTTAGTTACTAACATATTACTATGTAATATAAACTTTATTGCCAAACTTTATATCTAATTTAATATGGATCATATCAAGGGTTAATATATACATAAAATATAAAATACTTTACTTAAAAAATAATGACACTAATTTTATAAAACAAATACACACACACGCACATATTAACATGGCATCCTTTTGTTCTGAGAAAAAAGTGATGAACCTTTACGAGAAGAAATGTCAGCCTCCATTAAAGCATAGTGTATGTTTAGGATCATTAAGTGGTACGAGATTTAGCTTCACTTTCCTTGCAATCTATTGTGTCAATGCATTTTACTTCTACATTGGCGCAATCCTCATACATCATGGTAAAGCCACCTTTGAAAAAGTTTTCAAGAAATGTGTGTGTGCTCGCACACAACTAGCTCCATTAATTCATTCATCCGACTTTATAATTAGTTGTGGTTATTTGATTGAAATTCTTTTTGTGTACGTATGCAGATTTTCTTTGCTTTAATAATATCAGCATTCGGGTTGTCTCCAACCAGTGGGACTACTTCGGACTCTGACAAAGCTAAGAACGCAATAGCTTCAATATTCGATATTCTTGACAAAAAAAACTAAGATTGATTTCAGAAGTGATACCAAAGGGATTACATTGCCAAAGGTAATAGGTGATACTAAACTTGAACATGTTAGCTTCAAGTATCCAACACAACCTAACGTCCAATTATTTAGAGAATTATACCTCAACATCCCATCTGGAAAGGTAAAATTGAGTTTATTTCAATCATATTTAGGCTAATATAATTATTTGCATTCAATCAAATATTTGTCATGAAGCTACTTGTTAGTTGCTCCATTAATTATATTTAGTAGTAATATACTTGAGTTATCTGGTTTCAAACTATCGCCCTTGTTGGAGTAAGTGGCTACGGGAAATCAACGGTAATTTGCTTAATAGAAAGGTTTTATGATCTTGATGAGTACTATTAGATGGAGTGGAGCTTCCAAAATTGAAATTAAATTGGCTAACATGGCAAATGGCCTTAATAAGCCAAGAGCTTGAACTGTTAAACCTATTAATCAAAGACAACATAGCATTGTGCGAAACAAGGACTAATTAATGATGATGAAATCATTGAAGTTGCAAGATCAACAAATGCACACAACTTCATATCATCACTACCACAAGGCTATGATACGTCAGTTGAAGAATGCATCATGTAGTTATATGGAGGACAAAAACAAAGGATAGCCATTGTTAGTGCTATATTGAAGGATCTGTAGATACTTTCACTCAATGAAGCTACGAGCACTCTAGATGTAGAATTGGAGCAAGTTGTGCAACATATGTTGGATAAGGCGATGGTGAATAGGACTAACATGGTCATTGCGCATAGGCTTGGTACAATTAAGAATGCATACATGATAGCGACTGTGAAGATTGGTGTGGCTGTTGATAAAGGGAACGATGAAGAGCTATTGTAGATCCAAGATGGTGCTTATGCTTCTCTTGTGGATTTACATTCAAGTGCATCACACATGAAGTGTTATTCAAACTAAATCTATTTACTTCAAATGGATACCAAGTAATTTTGTTGTTGTATGATTTGGGCTATGTATATCATATAGTTCTTACTACTACAAACGTCGAGGGTAAATTAAACACCTTTCATGGAAGATCCTTTTTTGTGTGGGGGGGTGGTTTAAGTAGAAAGTGCCATTTACTTGCTAAAAGAACAAGCTTGAAGAGTGCACTCTTTGACTTTTTTAGCATGCCAAAAGTTTAATCATACTAGGGAATCAATACAATCCATTAGCTTGCTACAAGACCTACAAGATTCAAATTTAGACATCGTTCCTACAAGCTATGTTTTACCTCCATACATAATCTATTGTGTCATGTTCATTTGTGAATATTCTTTTGTTCTTCTCCCTCGGAGTGTGATATATTGTTGCAACAACTAGAGCACAAGAAACCTATTTCCTCATCTTAGGTCTTTTCCCTCCCCTTGTAATCCATTGCAGCATTGCCCTCTACTTGGTGATATTCTTATTACATCCCAGCTTGTGCAGTTAGGGAAGCCAGATGTCCTATACATATGAGCAGCCAAAGAAGAGGTGAAGTTGGTCCTCAGCATGCTTGAATCCTATAAGCTAGAAGACAATCTTTAGTCTGGAGTCTTTCAAGTACTGCCAACCAGGAAATAGAATAGTATCTTGGTATTGAATAGGCCTTGGATATGGAGCAATTGCCCCCTTGTGATATTACGGTCACACGAACAAGGGTCGACATTCTAGACAATTCTCTAAGCCCCGAGATCCTTTTCACTCTATGTCCAATGTCGACAATCACTACTAACAATATTGCCTTCTAGACATCCAATGCTACTAGAAGCTGATCAAGACTAGCTCGTGACCTACCATCCAACCTTTACACCTCCTAGGCTCCTCCACTGCTAGCTTCAAGGCCACCATCATTACGACTCACCACCACACCACCATCAGGATCTCTAGATTTTTCTCCGTTTTTATTTCCTCAAATTAGGTAAATAAGTATTTGGATGGGTGATTGTTTAAATGCATCGTTAAATGACCACAAAAATAGATAAATTATTGTAGAGTACACATATTCAGATTTACACCAACAATAGCATCTTAATCAAACACGTGCATTGCCTCAAATATAGATGACACAACAACACTGGTTATTGGGAGGCATTTTGCAGTTATCAAAATGTTGTTCCACATTCCTCATATTGTGGCGACGATGAGGCGATGACATCAGTATGAATGATGGAATCCGTGGTTCCAAGGGGCAATGACTGCAGTTAGCAAGTGGTTAGGAGGAGGAGCTAGCGACATAGTCAGATGGTCATGGCAGGCAAACAAAGGGGCGGTAGACTAGAGATGAACAATCTCTTGGCCGTAATTTTGTTTATTGTGTTGATATAAATGTAGGCCATATCATGTCGCCCGTTTACTAACGCAGCTAATAAATGCTAACATAGCGTGGGATTGAGCATTGTGGAAAGATGAATAAAAATTGGTGCTGTTTTGCTACGGAGGTAACAAAGGTGGGAAAGCTACCACATATTTTACATGTCTCATGGAATATTATTTGAAATGAAAGGACAATTAATTAGATAAATACACATTTTATGTTTTAATTCGAACTAAAACACATATTTTGCCGAAAATGTTTTTGTTGTTTTAAAATACACTACGTAAAAGAAGAAGAATTCATTTCCACTCCTAGTACCTCTAATACCAGAGGAGTCTTTGGGGATAATTTTTGCTTCTCTTCGTAACATACATTTGACGTGACTGATACTCCAAAGCATCTCAAACAAACACAACTATATTAGCAGCACATATATTAAGAATTAACCAAGAAAACTAAATAAAAGCAAGAACAAAAACAGACTTACGTGGGGAGAGCCATGCAAATCTGTTTGTCTTGGTCATATCTTGATCTAGTTTGGATTAAGATTATTGACAGGAAAAATGATAGCGATACAAATTGGAAACTATAAAAGCCACAAGATACAGTGGACCATAAGGCAGGTTCTTACGTTATGAATCAATGAGACACACTGGTCTGCTTGTCAGATGACCATGGTCACAAAATAAGGAAACTGTTAACAAAGTTTAAATCACACTGCTGCAAGGCATTCATGAAAACAAAGTGTGATATTGGGATGGGACCACCGATGATCATATGACCAGCGAAAAAAATTTCGTGATATTGATTGGCAACTGGCAAAAAGATTAAAGGAAAATAAACCAAAAGGCTTGAGTAGCAGAACCCCAAAAAAAAAAACAACTCAAGACAGGTAATTCTTTATACAAATGTGAACATGTCACACTGAAGTTATACGGACCAACGGCTTCATTCCCTTATTCAAGCTTAGATATATTTAATCCATACGTTCCAACAAGAAACCAGGCATGGGATGAGTCTCACATACATTGGCTGTAAAGCACAAACTCTTTGGAGGAAACGCTACTGATGCTGCAAAGGCAGAAAGAGAATCTGATCACAACTCATGAATGACAGTTACTGACATGATTAAACAGTCGTTACCAAACTTTTGGAATATACAAAAGATTATTGTGCAAAGGCAGGCCAACAACTGCAACATGTATATGCCATAAAGTTCCACAATGACATAAAAACTGGAACTGCAGGCTGATGCATGCATCTTTTAACCCCCCCCCCCCTCCCAAACCAAAAAAAACCACAACCCCAATTTGTTGCATATAAGTAAGCCAATAATAAGGAAACGGGGCAGGGAAAAATGAAAGAAAAGAACTATCCAAATTAGGAAAACCAACTCTTACCATTCCATAATGTTCAAAACGATCCAATCTAAAGTATACAGAGAAAGTCAAGCAACAATCCAGCCAACTTTTGCCAATTATGTGCATGTGTTTCCTTCAATCTGGACACCAAAGGTCTGTTCTCCTCAACTTATCAAATCGGCTTATTTTGATAATAAAAAAAATTAATATAAAGTAAATAATAAAATTATAATAATGGTCGTAATTGATAAGAATAGTAATAATGCTAATAGGGAAAATATTAATTACAACAGTAATAATTGTAATAGAGTAATAATAACTCATTGAAAATTTTCATTCATATCAGGTCAGTTCAAATGAGCAAAAATTAGCTCTAGAAAACAGACCCCAAGTTCACAACATCTCAAAAGTCCGCACACCCACTTTGTGCACCACGAATCTACAATCATAAACATGTGTGGTGCATTCAAGGTTGTTAACATCGAAATTGGATAGTAGGATCTTAAGATATTACAAATATCACCAAAACATGACCTCAATATATTTGTATACCACAAAGTCCCATAATTAAAGCTAAAAACACTAGAAAGCCCATTCCTAGACTCTTTTTTTGTCACTGGTAACTAAGGTAAATTGTAGCCGGTAACAAGCATCACAAATTGTCGATTACATACATTAAAAATTCTTGTTATATGGATTATATATACAATAAAACTAACACCACCACTATAAAAAAAGGAGGATAAATATAACTAAATAGAAACTTGTAAATAAATAACATCACAAATTTAATATATTAATTTGTTTTACCCTGCATAGAGTTTAGACTTTTCATAAACATTTTTCTTCCTAACAATCGACTACTCTAATATCTCGCTCGTGCTTCCTTCACATTAGTTGATATTTAATATATAGTATGTACAAAATATTAGGGTAAATGGAAGAAATATTATGGGAATAAGAGAGAAAATAGATTTTAAGATAAATAGATAAAAAATTATAACCAGTATATTCTACTAATTCTACATAGAATTGAAAGATCCTACTACAATTCTACTAGTTTAATGTTCTACCTAAGATCGTGATTCATTTAATGAATTTTGGATTATAGACTCATAGAATTTAGCGACCAATTTATTTTTAGTTGTTTCTGATATACTATTAACGACTACCATCAAAAGTCGTCGCTATCGGCATCCCTATTGCGACCAATGTAAGTTTTGGTCTTTGATAATTATATGTATATTTTCTAATAAAAAAATAGGACATCCTATGAGCCTTCGTATTCCAAATTATCCAATCTTCTTACTATCTAAAAAAAGACAAAAGAGAGCTCAGCTTCAAATATGGTTAGATTTCTTACTCTATGAATTAAAATCCTCAATCTCCCAAGCTCCTTCAATGGACCCTCCCCCAGGCTGCTTTCGACCTTCAACCGCAGGCGGAAGACCTCCAGATCTCTTTTCAACGGCACCAATTACATAAGATTGTCCTTTAATTCTAACTCTTTTTCATAGTTGTCTTTTTGTTGAATGTGTTGTACTCATACAATTAAATATCAACCTTATACGCAATATCAACCGATATTTATTAGATTTCAGGTCATTTGATACGCAAAATTAGCGATACGCAATGATTTTAGAATTTCACATATTTATCAGTGATATATCATATTTCAGCCGATATTTGCAGATAATCTATGTTAAAAAAAAATCAAAAAATCACGTCACGACAACCGCAACATATAATATATTGTTCGCGACACCACAACCGCAACCTCAATTGTGAACATTGCTTTATTGCTTGGTTGTACTAGGGAGCTATTTGGGTGGCAGGTCTTGCATTGTCTGGTTGCTCATGTGAGGTTGCTGTTTCTTTTGATTTGAGATTGTGCTATTTGCTGCAGTTTTGGTCAGATCTGATTGCTTGGGCAGCTTGCTCTTTTGTTAGATCAATTGCTGAAAGGTTTGGGGTCTCACATTCTTGTCTTTGTTTTGTGAAAAAAAACGGAATGTTAGGATGTTCTAACTTGCTCACCGTTTTGGTGGTGGTTGTTTTGTTGCTGTCTTGGGTGCTTTTTTTTGGCATCAGATTTTTGCAATGTTAGGTGGCTTTTTGCTCCTTTTGAAGCTGCTGCACTTCTCATAACCTGGTCTGCTACTGTCTGGTTGGCAGGTTTCTCTTTTGATTGTCTCAATTATCCACATGCAGTTTTCCCTAATGAATTTTTGAAGTGCATGTAAAGAGGAATTGCTGAAGTATGATTCATTGAGAGTAGCTCAGGTTTATATATATATATATATATATAAATCATGGACTGTAGGTCTATGATTTCTTTGGAGTTTTTGATAAGTTTTGTTTAGCCATCATATGTACAGGATTTCCATTTCATGTTTAGATCAAGGAAACTTGTATGATATCTGGATTAGTGTTGCTTGCACTACTTGTAAATATATTTGGTAAAAAAGATTATACATGCATACAGATTCAGTATTTGAAGGTTTGAATGCAGATTATATTTTTATCTATATAAAAATGCCATTTTCCACGAACAATTTTGATCATTGATGATGAAAACAGGTGAATTAAATCTGTCACAAATGGTCTATGTGATGAGAAATGTGGTCCATAATAGTGATTCATATTGGATTTAGGAATGGAAAAGTTGGTCGCAATTAGCATACAGGAATTTTTTTTAATTTAATTACAAAAAGAAAAATTAGTCGCTGATATCATTTGTAACAGTGTATTTTGTCCATCACTATTACTTTTAACGACTAACATTATACGTTATTAGTATTGTATTAGCAACCAAAATTATACATCGTTGCAATTGTATTAGTGACACAACAAAAAAAATCAGTTCATCAAAAAAAACCTAGAGACTAATCACGACAACAGATATTGTTGATCACTAAAGCTTTGATTTCTTGTAGTGATCCGGATCAAAAATTTAACAACTATAAGTGGAATTAGTTTTTGATCTTGATGAATTAAGAAATACATCTTAGTTATATAAATTTCATTCAGCTCCTAAGTCTTAGCCTCCAAATGAAACTATTTGCTCCTCTCCCTTCCAAGCATCACTTACATAGTAAGATAAAAGATTTTAATCTACAAACTTATACATTTGAAAATAAAAATACTTGTTCCCTATATGTACTCACGTCCTCCCTATTCTAACCTTGTATATCCATCATTATGTTGTTTTAAAATAGAGATTCTTACAATGATTAACTTTCACAAAAAGGTACACATAATGGAATTGTAAGACTTCAACGTCAAGCGGCTATCTCAAACTATTTTTCCCCAACCTCAAATTAGGGTTGTGCAAGTATTGGTCCAAACTAAACCGCACCCAAAAAACCAGGTTACGTCCGGCTAGGTCAAAACCCAGATTTTTCAATCTCAACAAGTTAAGCCTGGATATAGTATTTTAAGTGTGGGTTTTAAGATTTTGTTGTTGTGAAACTCGAATTACATATTATATTTCTTCTCTCCTAATCTTATTTTAGATTATTGTTAAAATTTATTACCTCAGAGGCCATGTTTAGCTAGTTTATTGTTGCAGGAATTTTCTGATGATATTTGATTATTATACCTAAAAGTGGCCATCAAACAAATCGGATTGATATCAGGTCAGCTCAAATGGAATTTGGGCTGAATCAGATTCAGGCAATCTCAAATTATTTTATCCTCTCATGTCAGGTTCATTTTAAGTCATTTCATGTTAGGGTAATATTAGGTCATTTTGTCCTAAATCCAATCATACATGTTATTCTATCCATTTAGATCAAATTCCGGTCATGTTGGGTTTAGGCCATGACAATTTATTTTACATTTCGGGTTGGGATCAAGTAGGGTAATTTTGAATTCAAGTAATTCTTAATTATTTTAACCTTTTGTCAATTTGAGTTTGATTGGATTTGAATTTATTGGGATAAAGTCATTTTGACTTTAAGTCCATTTAGATATTTTATCATCAAAGATTAATGGCATGTATAGCCATCATGTAACAACTAATGGGTAACCAAGGACCAACCAAGATGATCAATTGAAATACTTTATCTTCAATTATAATGACTGTTAACATATTTCATATGAGAGAAATCACTAATCCTTGTCTTCATACTTCATGTTCTCACTATCAAGATCATAAAATCTCCACATAAGCCCCATAAAGAACAATAAAAAGGAAGAGAAAAAAATTACAGATGAAAAACATTGTTGTGACTTTTTTTGTAAGTATTAGATCAAATTAGACCTGGGCAACTGTTAGGAGGTTCACCCAGCCCGCCCAATAAGTCCTGTTCAAAAGCTCAATTAAATTCGGCCCAAAGACTCGATGGCCATAAGTTGAATTTTGTTATTTTTGACCCAATTAAATATAGATTGACCCTAAAAAGTCCATGAGTACACGTGAGCTTTTATCGATCCGATTATTCCGTAATTTATTATTAACTTATCTATTAATAAATATATAATAACGCTCATTTCACAATACTTATTCCCTTATAATGACTCATATTTAGAAATTATACTTAAAATAATATTTTTTTAAACAAGCTATTGTTTAGGCGATATTAATAATGATAAAGCGACAGTAAATAATAGTACAAAAAAAAACTTTTACAACCACTATGCTATAGCGGAACCACTATTTAATTGTATGATCAGTCGGCACGCAAAAGTGACCATATACGACGGTTTTAGAATTTCATGTATTTATCAACTATATATTAGTTGTCGACCGATATGTAACCGATATTTGTCAATATTTACCGATATTTATTAATATTGGATGTGAAAAAAATAAAACTAAAAAATTATGCTGCGACAAATATAAAATATAAAATAACATTCGCAACACCAATATAAAATATAAAATAACATTTGCAACACCGCGGCCACAACTACAATGGTGACCCTAGTTTTATTGCTCGCCAAAACCTTCACAGGACCAGAGCAAGCCCCCAAAAGCAAATATTAATTGAAAATCTAAAAGAAATACCGTGGAAAATTGTATAGGTACTAATCTATGCTCTAGATATGGCCAGAAGCGCCACCAAAATTGTGCATCTGAAGCTGGAGTTCAACATTTATAGTTCCAAAAGAGATAAACAATGCACTTCCTAGAATAGTATCACAGACACAATGTCCTGAGTTTCAGTTGTAGAAGGAGAATCAGGTGAGAGAACACATTTTATGCCAAAAAGTTCTTTTCTATGTCTAATTTTGAGCCGAATATTTTTAATCTAAGTGATAAAAAAAGGGGTGCGCATAACCCCCAAAGGCAATGGCTCCTATACTCTAAAATTTTACGAGGGACAAAAAAAATAAAAGCAGAAAAAATGAAGGACAAAAAGTCACTCATAAGAGTTCCCAAATTCCATCGGGGGTAAAATTCTATATGTAAAACGGTCTGGCGGTCTGCTCACAACTAAACAACTCAGGCTACAGGTACCCCTAAAGTCTAAAATCCCATTTGACCAAACTGTATAATGATCAGCATTCGTGATCAAAAAACTCAATACCAATATGGTGGCTGGTTTTCTAAATACAGCTCAATTGAACTAATTTGCCGCAGAAAGTGCCTGAACATCTGGCACAAAGCAAGATAGAATTAACGTAGGAAAACAGGATCCCATAAGAAGCAAATTTCAAGTAAAGATTGAATTTTTTAACACAAATCATAACGTAAGGTATACAAAAATTACCAGTCAAAGACATGCTCACAGCTACCAATCGCCAGCAACTGACCAGAAGTGGAGAAAAAGAGACCGCAATGGGCAATGTTGGCATCTTCCAAACGAGCTGCAGAAACCACCCAAAACCCTAAGATAGAGAAACAGGAAATATAGAGAAGAACTCGAGAGAGAAACAGACTGGCAAAACGGCAAAGGGGCAAAGGCACAGACGGAGAGAAAGAAAGGGCTCGCAACTGGGTCTTGTAAGTGACTGCAGAAACTCAGATTTGCAGAGGTCTATTGCCTTATTGCGGAGGTTTCTGCCGAGAGAGGCTTAAGGTTAGGAGATGATATTTGGCCTTCGAGCTTTATGGGTCTCCCAGTTTCAGTTCAAGACAACCTGCACGGTTCCAGAGGCAGCAAGGTGAGCCAAAGAAAGAGAAAGAAGGTGCTTTCCCTTGATATTTGGTTATTTTTTTTGAAAGAATACAATTTGTTAAGGAGAACCCGCCCATCTTAGAAGCATTTTTTGCACTTTGCAGTTTGCACTATATGCATCGTGTCGTGTCATTCGCCCCACGGTTTAATAAACCGAGTCAGCTTAAAGGCGCGACCCTACTTATTTGTTTAGTTAAACGGCAAGTTTAAGCATTACTTGTCGGTTCCTTTGTTCACAAATTAGGATATTTATTAGCAAAATTTGATTAATGTTCGTTTAAAAGTACGTATGAAATTTATTTAGATACTTATTAGAGGTTCATTTATAAGTATACTATATTATTTAAGCGTTGTTTGTGGATTTATTTACAACAATCAATTTAAAAGTAGGTATTATATTTTATATAAACTAATTGATTATGATAAAAATAAGAATACAAGACTCCCTACTATGATCCTAAATTCAATGAAAAATAAATTCATAAACATAAATCGAGTCAATAATTGAATATAAAATAGAATAAACTAAAGGTTTATTTGAAATTACTTATCAAAAGTAATTATCTAAGATAATTTTTTTAGTAAGTAACTCCAAGAAAGGAATAAAAAAATCAATTTATTTTGATTTTTACAGCCAGCTAATGAACCAACTTGACTTGACTCTTTCATAAATAAGATGAGCTTGAAAGATAATATAATAAATACATCTAACTATCGAAGATTGATGGATTGTTGGTTAAAAACGATATACACAATAATAATAATAATAATAATAATAATAATAATAATAATAATAATAATAATAATAAATAACAAAAACAGAATATTTATCCATCCTTTCTTGTGTCATGAACATATTTACTTACCTTGAAGTGAGTTAAGCCCTAACCTTGATGCTAATAAGATGTGTTAGTTCACCCCTAAGGTTAACAAATGAACTTCTGATCTTGTATACTTAAAGATTGAAGATTTTGGAACTCGTAGATTGATTTCCATGATGTTTATGTAAAACAGAAAGGTTTTTTTAAGGAGAAAAGAAAAAGAAAGAATCGATGTAGGTGTAGGATTTTTTTAGTGTATATCACAATCGAAAATCAAAGCTCTCTTTAAATAAGAAAACCCATAGGGTAAAGAGTCAAAAAAATAATTTACACTATTACAAAAATCAAATAGATGGGAACACATGCATGCTTATTATACTAAATACACTTGTATATAAATTTTCCAATAAAAAAAGCAGGAGAAATTTGGAGCACTCTATTTTTAGCAACATAGACAACGATTACAATAATACAACTATTGTCTAAAGCTGAGTGAATTTTTTTCTTTAAATGATAATTAAAAGTTGAAACCACTGCCTAATATAAAAGCAAAATTATTTTTTCTTTTTAGAGGGGTTATAGATGGAGGTTATGGACTTATAACCATCGTATATACTTTTGGATTTTTGTTTGTTTTCATCTTTCAAGTTTTGACATATAACCTAACATTCCTCCATTTAACCTTATTATTGATACGAACCCATAGAAAGCTGATGCACGAATTGGTTGTTTCATTTTGTACTCTACCATTGGTGTTTTATCTACCTCCTCATTATTCCTCTCCATCAAGCACCTCCTAGCCATCATCGCCAACCTTCCTTTTTCTTATTCTTGTGTCATCGTTGTTCTTCCCTCAAAGGTTTGGATTTTTCATCTTCACTATTTTTTATTGTTGACATAATATATATTATTTATTGATACCATACTTTGATTGATTATGATGTTATATTTTTCTATAAATGTAGCTTTGATATCATTGTCATTATTGTTAGGTTTTTTTTATGAAAAACCCTAACCCCTATTAGCTATATATATACTAACATATGTGTGTTTTATATAAATTTGGTCTATAAATCATTGTTGTAGTTGTTCCTAAATTATTCTACTCAACTTTACTTTTAATATAGAATATAATGGATCAATCATGGGTATTGTAACACCCCAAATTTTACAACTAAAATTTTTTATTTTTTGTAGAAGTTTAATAATAATATAGGAGGGTGTTACCGTCATACTCGACATAAGTCTTGCTTAATATACTATCTTTAAATTAAATATAATGCAAAATAGTTATAAAAAATAAACATGGTAAAATAGGGAATGAGATAGATTCATAAATGTAAATACATTTTTAGAGGTTAATTCCAAGTACAATTATTAAAATATATAAGAAGAGATACACTGAAACTAAGAGTCCTAAAAAGGTATACGGGGTCAAAACTAAGATCCGGATAACATAATTATACTATCCCAAACCCTAAGCATAAGATTAGATTACTTCTCCCCAAGTAAGGCATCATAAGCAGTAAGTCATCCAATGGGTCATTAGTAACTTGCACAAACTTAATTGGGAACCTACGTTTGTGGGAATAAGCAGCATCCATAAAAAATATTATCGGTACACTACGTACTAAGTTAATGACACACTCATAATAAGGTTACACAATTTCATAATGTCACATAGAAGATCAATTACAAGCATACGTATATTTTAACATAATTTGGTGCAAGATGAGATTTAAATACAAGTATCATATGATATAATCAAGATCCATAATCGTATTTACGTTGAGTTAAAAGACCCTACTATTCTCAACCGGTGGAATAGTATTAACAATATACAACCCTAGGACTCAAAACTCCTGACCACTATTCTCGTCCTGTGGAACGACCAAATACAACCCAAGGGCATAAACTCTCTTGACTACTATTCTTGTCTAGTGGAATGAACATGTACATCTGGTCATGACTCACGTGGTCTCTTACTTCAATTATTATTATTATCTTTATCAATGATTAGATCATTTCAATTATTTATTTTATGTTGAGTTTAGGGATCATACTATTCTCAGCTAGTAGAGCACTATCAATAATATATAATCCTAGGGTAAAATGCTCATGGCCATTCTTCTCGTATAGTGGAACGGATAGGTAAAACCCTAGGAAAAAATGCTCCTGACTCATATGATCTTTCACTTTAAGTGATTAATATCTTATTCATAGTTATTTATCTCAAGATTGTCATGCAAGAACACATGTAGATATGCAAGGAACCTAATCCAACTTAAAATAATTATATGAAACACATAAACACACAACCACATGAATATCGGCGTATTCCCTAAGGAAAAAGACCATACTTCCCTTAATAAATCGTAATTTCACCAAATAAGCATAAATTCTTTCACAAAACTCATTCAATCATAAAATTCAATATAAATTCCTAAACTATCATTATTGAAATCATATCCAAAAAATTATGATCTACCTCCAATGTCTTATATATGTGATAATAGCATGCATATAGTATTACTATTCACCAATCCTTTAGAAACCCTAATTTCACAAGCTAGACATAATATTTTACATAAGAACTATATGGCCACCAAATTTAATACAATCCTAAAATTTCAATATTAATAACATGTTCGAAAATCAAGGACTAACTCCAACGTCTTACACATGCGATAGTAGCATGCCTTGAGGATTAGTATTACGAATTTAAGCAATTTTTTCATTTTCTTAGACTCAGGCCATCCATAATTTCTAAAAATATTCCACATAATATATTTAGCATATTTTGACCCAATAACATGTTAAATTACCTAGGATTCTATATTTAATCCATATTGATCAATATTGCAATTTAAGATGCCTGTATTTTCACAAAAATACTACTTGTCCCAACATGAATGGTTTTTAATTTCCAGCACATATTCTCTTGGAAATTTTTAACCACAAATATATGTATACTCATTAAACTCCATCGACCAATTTAGACAATGATTCATACTAATTCTCTTGTAGAAATTAAGCTTAACCAATCACACACACACGTATATATATATATAATCGTATGCTTTCACATTTTTCTTACTTATTCATCATACCACACAATATATCATAAAAAAAATTTGTTATAACAACATTACCCATATAAAAATACCAATCATGAGATTTCATATGAATATACACATTGTACACAAAATGCCCTAGCTATGATATGTATCATTACAAAAGCGCCTTTGATCTTTAAGCACATATAATCTAAGACACCACCTCTTAAATCACCAAAAAAATCACCTAAAAGCCAAAGATATAATAATATTAGAACTTAGGAAAAATAGCTACAGAAAATATAAGGCAAAGGAGGGTGGAAATAGAGATAACTGAAGCAAGTGGAGGAGTTCTTATTTTATGGTAGTTTGGGGAAAGGCAAAGTGCAATGGGTGGTTCACAACTTCTCTAGGGTGGTGCATGGGTCATGCTAAAGTAGAGGCATGGTTATGCATGAAGGGCATGCACTGGTCGAGGAGAAAAGCACAAGGGTTGTGCGAGAAGGCATGTAAGAGGGAGCACATCCATACGAGGGAGGTACACGACAATGCTACTCAACAAAAACCAAAATGGGGCAATTTGGGGAAAGAGGAAAATAATGGTTTGGATGTTGATGGTTAGGCAATGACTAAGGAGGTTGATGGGGGATATAGAGGCTGCTAGTTTTTGGGGAAATGGTGATGCTTGGTGGTCGGTGGTGGTGCAAGGTGTTAATGATGATAGTAGGAGAAGTGTAATAATGAATGGTCAGGATGGGGTTTTCTCTAAACAAAAAATAATAGAAGGAAATGGAAGGGAATAGAATAGAAGAGGGGGTGATGTGTGTGTGTGTAAAAGCGCATGGGGTTGAGGTGAGGGGTCCAAATGGTGTGGGTTGGCATGAATTTAGGATTGAAAGGGTTGGGGAGAAAGTGACAATAGGCATGGCAGAGGTTTCAGGCTAGAACAAGGAGTTAGAGTTAGTGTAAGAGGCTAGCACAAATGGTGCAAGGGAGCAGGTACATGGTTGGGAAAGGAAAGGGAAGGGTGGTACATACAAGGAAGGTATGTTCATGGCCCAAAATGGAAAAGGGGGAGAGTGTGATTGGGATGGGGAGAAGAAAGGAAATGATAAATGGAAAAAGGAAAAAGGGAAAAAATGTGGTTAGGATTAGGTTTAGATTTAAGATTAAAATTAAAGAATTAGGGTAAAAAGTAATTTATCAGTCATGTGGATTTAGGGTTAGGTTAAAATTTTAATGACCCAGAATTAGGATTAGGATCACATAAAATTCGGGATAGGGTTAGATAAGGTTTGTATTATTATAGGTTTACTCTAGTAAGTTGTCCAGAGAGTATATAGATGTGGTAGATGACTTCTAGAAATTTATCTCTAAACATGTTGCGGATCTATTGCCGATATGTTACCCATATATTTATTGTGGCAATAGTAAGAAGAAATATATCATATAAATATGAAATTATATTTTTATGTGAGGATTTGATAGGAGATACACTACTTGGATATGGTATGGAGAGTTAATAAATATCCAAACTAGTTGTACTAAAGCTAATGATTTTGAATATGAAGACTTTAATAACATGGAAAACTTGACAAATAATATAAGAGAACATATTAGAGACTATCTTGAAAAGTTTGAAAATTTGGTTAGTGATTTTGAAATGCCATTGTACAAAGTTTATACTAATTTTATAATATTATCAACTGTGTTGACACTATACAACCTCAAGGCGGCTAATGGATGAAGTAATAGCATTTTCACTAGTTGTGGTGACAAATACTTCTAGAGGATAATATGCTTCCTCCCAAGACATATTAAGCAAAGAAGAATCTTTGCTCTAGTGGTTTTAACTATTAAAAAAAATTATGCTTGTCATAATGATTGCATTTTGTATCACAATGAACATGTGACATTGTATACATCTCTTGAATGCCAAATTTCATGATTTAATAAGGCTAAGCTTCCTAACAAGGTTTTGTGGTACTTTCTAATCATACCATGTTTCTAGTGTATTTTTAGTAATGGAGAAAATGTAAATAATCTTATATGGCATGCGAAGCTTAGGCATCTAGTCAAGTATCCTCAATAGAAGATGATTAATACCAAATTCCCTAATTTTAGTTGTGAAGCTATAATTTTACGTCTTACACTTTGCTCTTATGGAATAAACCATTTCAATTGGAAGAAAAACTATAATTTATAGGTGGTTATCTTTGTGGCATTTAATCTCCTTCCATTAGTGTGCATGAAGTTGAAATGTATGGTGTTATCTTTGCTTATATCAGGTCCAAATCAGCCCAGTAATGATATTAATTTTTATTTAGCTCCCTTTGTTGAAGATTTGAAGTATATGTGGGATCATGGATTTGAAATGTTTTATGCACATGCCTAAGAGTCCTTTAACTTGATAGCCATATTATTTTGCACAATAAATATTTTTTTGGCATATGATAATCTTTGTAATTATAGTGTGAACAAAAACTATGCATGCCCTATTTGTGAAAATAACAAAAAAAATTTAGTTATAAAGAGTAGGAAGACAGCTTATCTTGGATGTCATAAATTTTTTTCATACAAATCATCGTTATAGTCAGCAAAGAAAAGCTTTTAATAGAAAAATTGAACAAATAAGAGCTTTTAATCCACCCATGGGACTCCACATATTTGAAAAAGTGAGAGTATTAAATGTACCTTTTGAAAGAAAAAAAGGAGCAAGAAGTTAGTTCCAACTTGTAGGTGGAAGAAAAAAGGTCAATAATCTTTGACCTTCCATATTGGAAAAACTTATATGTGCAACACTATCTTGATGTAATGTGCATTAAGAAGAATATATTTGATGGTATAATTGGTACACTTATAAGTGTGCTAAATAAGACCAAGGATGACATCAATACTAGGCTAGATCTCATTGAGATGAATATAAGAATATAATTGCATCTGCAAAAAGTGGGGAATAGAACTTCTTCTTCTTTTTTCTTTACCTCTTGCATGTTATAATTTTTCTAAGAAAGATAATTTTCTTTATTTGAATGTCTAAAAAGAGTAAAGGTTCTATAAGTATATTTATCAAACATTAAGAAATTTTTTACAATAAAAGATTTAAAGTTAGTGGGCATAAAATCACATGATCATGATGTCGTCATTTAAAATTTGTAACTAATGGCTATATGTTCTTTTTTTCCCAATCATATTCATAGTGACATCACTTGATTTTGTTTCTTTCTAAAGGAAATTTCTGCTAATGTTATTGACCTTTAGAGGTTGGACATATTGTAAGAAGAGATTATGATTATATTATGTCAGTTGAAGATTTAATTTTCTCTATCTTTGTTTTTGATCATGATATATTTAACTGTGCAATTGGTTAGAGATGTTAGATTTTTTTGACTGGTTCATTTTCATTGGATGTATCCATTCAAGAGGTTCATGAAGTTATTAAAAGGCTATACGAGGAACCTAAACAAGCTAAAATGATGCATTGTTAAAGCTTATCTAGTGAAAGAGGCGACTAAATTTTGTTGTGAGTTCTTACCAAATGCTAATATTATAGGTCTTGCTCAACCACACCATTAAGACATATTAGAAGAAAGGAAGTGGGGTAAAATATTTTTGATATTCAAGATTGATGATTCTAACACATTGAGACATGCCCATTCATATGTGCTTCATAATACAGATATTGTCCAACTATTTGTGCAACGACTCATGGATATGATCAAGTATTCAAATCCATCTAGAAGAGATAAATGGTTATTAGAGAAATACAATAAATTATTTATAGAGTGGTTAGCATCATAGATGTTTGATCCCAATACTAATTTATATTGGTTATTACACCCCCTCATTAGGAAGTATTGTGTTAAAACCCATACGTGATTGATGTCATTCCTTTCTATACAAAAGAACAAGATAACAAGAGTAACATGTATAATAGCGGTGTGACTATAGGATTTGAAGCTTTGCATGTAGTAATTGCTAGAGATATAAACCATGTTTATGCCTCCATGATATACTACGGGGTGATCTAGCATATATGGCTATTAGATTTCACCTCCTTTAGGGTTTCTTGATTTGATTACAAATGGATTGATAATCAACATGGTGTTTCTACTAAGAGAGTGGGGTTTACAAGGGTGGATCTTTTTAAACTTTGTGATAAAAAGGGACCATTTATATTGGCGTCACAAACAAGTGTTTATGTTACTAATCCAACCGATAAACGATTTCCCATAATCTTATCACCAAAGAAATGAGATTATAATATAGAAGGTGATAATATTTATAAAGAAGGTAAACATCATAACATAAAGTGACATAGATGAATGATGTATGTAAATATAATATAAAGCATTTCAATGTTGTCAATTTTAGGAAGCATGCCTTAATTTTTGAAATTATATATTAAATTTGTGACTGACATATACCTTGTTAAAATTTATGCCTAATTATTACTTTTATAGTTTAATGCATGTGTGATATTTGATGGTCATGATGAAGATGTCAAGCCCATGAGTCCATATGAAAAATCTTTGTTAAATTTCTAGTATCTTCTATTTATATGGTAGAACTCTTGCTAAGACCATCAAAAATGGAAATACCAAGTATATAATGCTGAAATTAATATGTGATAAATGTCTTGTTGTAAAATGTATATCTATTCTATCTTGTTAGAAATTTCTTTTATTTGCTCTGTTTTTATTATTCATATAATTATTTGATGTAAATAATTTTAAAGTAAATTGATTGATGTTATATCAATGTTTAGTTGATTTGTATATATTTTATATTAAACTTTATGAGGTGGTCAGCTGATGTAAATATATAGTGTAATTTTTAAATTTTAAGGCAGGATACACTATAGATGGAGGTTATAAACTATCATTATTATCTATTCCTTCATAGGAAATCATGAAATGTTTTAAAATGGTAGTTTTATACCAAAACCGCCATCTATAGATACACATAGATAACTATTATAAAAGAAAATTGTTCTCTAGAGTTCAATATAAGATGTTAGTGAGATTTTAGATGAAATTTGTTGTTTGAAACCTTCATTTATATGAGATTATAGATGAATGTTTTGAGGCTATAAATTTTGTCTATACCCTCCCATAAGATACCATTTTTAATTTTTATTTCATTATAGATAGTTATGTTATGAACCGTCATCTATAGTATAAATGGTTGTATCCTATACAGTTGTTGTCTTCTACCATTTATCTTTATTTTCCACTGCTATTCATGCTTCTTTTTGTAGCTGTGTGAGAATGTCCCAAAGGCCAACATTTATACCAATTGGACATTTGAAAATGTTAATTAAAGTCTTATATGTAGGACTTGAAATAGCAATAGCAGCTAAAAGTTCTACCATTTGCATTACCTCCAATAATTCACTACCCATGGAAAAACAAATGGAATATAAAAAAAATATAAGGGGAAAAAGGATGACACTTAAGTATCAATATCATGAGGATTGAATTAATATATAGTGAAGCAGGTTAACAAATGTGTTTAAGGAGTGAACAAATATTGAAAGACCTAGACTTCGATTGAGACCCTTACAACACTACAATTTATAGGATAATGAGATAAAAATTATCAATGATCATACACATACCTTGGTTTTAGAGATACAACCTTGGTCTTTCATGAAAGATAGCCCATATTCACACGCACCTTGGTGAATCAATCAAATGTATATCATCATCACCACTACAACGGGATATGGTTCCATTAAAAGCATATTTATACTCAACCTCATATATATCAAGCAATGAGTTCATCAAATCTATGTCTCTGAGACCGCCTAAGAATAAGACTATGAACTCATTAAAAACCTTAAGCTTAACCTATCCAAAATGCACGACCACATAATATAGGGATGTAAAATATAGTGTAAAAGAGTGATCATGAGGTTTTGTTTGACCACAAGTGGTGTATACAATAATTTATTCAACTCAAATGCTTAATCCCTATCTACCATGATGACTCAAGGTTAACTCTCCTCATTATACTCTTCATAAGAGGATTTGTCATATTTCTTTATGATTTGACAAATTCTAAGGAGATCACATAGTTCCTCAATAGTTATCTCACAAAATTGTGTCCCACACAAATATGCCTCCTATTACCATTATACACATTATTATTATCAAAAATGATATCCACCTATGAATCATAGTGCAAGGGAAGTTTCTCCCACAATAGCACATCACCCAACAAGTTTCTCATCCACTTTGCCTCTTAACTAGTTAACTCAAGGATAATAAACTCTAACTCCATAGTAGAGTGAGCTATACATGTTTGCTTAATAGACTTCCATGATATAACTCCTCCTCCCTGCATAAACACATAACCACTGGTGGAATTGAACTCATTGTTATCATAAACCTAGTTCACATATGTAAATATGTCTAAAATAATAGCAACTTTACAAAAATATAAACACCAATCCTTAATACCCTTAAGGTATCTAATAAACTAGCAAAGGGTAGTCCGGGGATCACTACCTAGGGTGTGAGTGTACTTAAATAGTCTACTCATAACATAAGCTTTGTCAGTTCTAGTATAATTGAGGAGGAACATAACACTTCTTATGATTTTTATTATACCCCGTTTCTAAGAAACTATAGTGGAAACCTTATTTATAAACATGATATTCAAGTGTGATTATTTATAAAAACTGTTGTAGGATATCTTATGTGTCATGTGTTATTATTATGTGTGCTAATATAAATGATTAGGTTATAAACTAATTAGATTAAAAATTTATATAAGTTAGAATTTTTAGAGTAGTGGTCAACTGACCATCTTCTAATCCCCACATATTTGTATAGGGTTTTGGTGGTTAACCAGAAGGGGCCATTCGGTTGAATAGGGTCTGGTAGTTATTTTTGTTTTGATATTTTTTTATTTATTATCTCTTCTATATATGATTCCTTTGGCCAATAATTTTATATATTTGGGTTCGTAATTCTATTTGACACCTTCCTATATTTTTCTTGGTGATTTTTGGGATTTTTTTGTTCCTTTTCCTTATTTATTGATCTTTCCTAGATTAAAATTAATATAAAATTGGGGGAAATACTATTTGTGTCATGAAAATTTTATTTTGTCCTTCTTTGATTAGGTTATGGTTTATTTTCATAATTTTTATACCCTATTAAGCCTATTCTTGATTTTTATTCTTTCTTTATACATTCTAACTTATGCTCTCTATGTCTTTTTTGCGATCCAACCCTTTTTTCTCTCTTCCCCTCACCTTACCTCTACCACCTGACTTCCCTCTACCCTTGATAATTGTCAACAACAACCCATCACTCCCCTTGCTTGGTTGGTTGGGTTGTCATAGTTTCATTCACCCCAAACACACTCTACATTTCCACTTGATTTCTATTTCTTTCAAATGTTGCATAAGGCAACTCACCCTCTCTCCTTAGCATTATAATCTTTGACTCTCCCTCACATTCTTATGCCATTTTCTTTGCTTGATTTCCATAATCCTTTCATTCTCCTTTGTTTCTCCTTTTGTTGATCCAACCATTACCCTCCTTCTTTACTAGTTTTATGTTTTTCTTCAACCCCCTTTTGTTTACAGCCTGAACCAAGAGCCTCGTCCTTCTCTTTCCTTCTTTATTTCTTTGATTCCCTTTTCTAATCATCTTATTTATCCTCTCTTTTATTTTTAATTAACTAAAAGAGGTTAGGCTTATGGTTACTTTTAAGTTTATTGCTTAGTTTATCTCCCTTTTGCTATCTACATTTTTGTGGGTAGCTATTATTTTCTTCTCCTTTAGAATTTCAAAATTTGTTATTACTTTTATGTTATTTTGTTGCTTCTTTCCTATTTTTTATTATTTTATTATTAAAGGTGATCCAAACATTGCTTGAGGTAGCCTTGGAGAAAGGTTTTTTGTGTAGCTTTGGATCTAAGTAAATCTAACTACTCCTTTGATGGTAGAATCTTGATTGTGAGCGTGATATTTTTTATTAGGACTAGAATCACGCTAGGTTTTGTTTATTGTAAGTTTTGTAATTTTTGTGATAGAGAAATGATGGGCATAAAATATGATATTTCATGTGCAATCTATGAGTTTTGAAATATTATATTTTGGCATGTTAATATCTAATTACGATGTATGCATTTATATGTTTAAAAATGTGAAAATATGTACATGTGATAATAGGAAGAATTGTGTTATAATATGTTGTTATTTTAGGGTTAGGCTTGGAAAGAAAATTTTTATCCTTCTAGGGAATTTTAATGCTATGCCATGTATTCCATTGCATACATTAGGTTTTGTAATTGGATTTTGATATGTAATATGCTAGTATAAGAGCATGTTAAGGCTTAGTTTTACATGATTTAATATTTATATGCTTTAGGGGTGGAACTGTCATTTGACATAATCTATGATTATTATTCTATTATGAATGTTAGCTTATTAAATTATATCAATATGTATGTTAAGAATGAAATTTATGAGATATTAGATATGCATGTTTAGGATTTTATGTTCTTAATGTGCATAATTCATAAGTGGGGGTAATATTGTCTCTTTTCCATGCCCTATTATTATTACTTTTGCTAAAATATTATTTTAACACCCTCTTTTTTCACTATAGAAAAAATTAATGTTTAAAACATTTGCATAAGCAAAAATACAAAAAGTACTCTTTAGAAAAATAGGACATTACCACCGTACTTAACATTATACAAATGTCCCTCCATCCATCCTATGCTAGTTACAAGGTTAAGTATCTGATCAACCAAACACAAGAAATAGAGTGCAAAAAATCGATCATATAATAGATGACAAGTGTTGTGGTTTACAAACAAAAATACATAAAAAGAATCAAGGAAGAAGTAAATACAACATGGTCTTTCATTGTGGCTTTGTGATTTAGCTAATATCACATTAATTAGCTACTTTCACATAGTGTCTATGTCAGAAGTTCAATTCAACTTAATTTTTCAACCTAATAAGCTAGATTTGTAATACTATGTATCTAAAAACCTACTTTATTTAGAAGTGACATGCAGTAAAAGGAATTCAATTGATTTTAGGGAAAATGTTGTTCAAACTACGACACTAGTCATCTGGTGATTGTTTAACTTCCTATATATATTGATATGAGGAACTAGTGATTGGTAAGATAAAGCTAGTAAATTAGTTCTATTAGAATAATTGTTACATATGTGATTTTATTTTGGAAGTTAATCCAATAATTATTAAACTTAATAAAGTTGATACTTATGGATATCACATACACTTTAGGGGTTGTAGTAATATTTTTATGATTTTTAGGATATCAATCTAATTAATTTTCAGTTAAAGTACTTTTCACTTAAAAATCCTACTAACATCCCTTATGTCAACTTTTTCACCTTCTCTCCTTCCCTCTATCATGATTTTGACATTAAGAAGCAACAATCAGTTGATGATTGTCCTCTTCCATCACTCATTATCCTCTAACTTTGTACCTTATACCCTATCTTCCTCACCTTATCATATCACCACCTTACCTCATTCATTTTACATTTTCAATCAAGTGCTAATGAAGCAACTCCTGTCTCTTTTCCTTATTGGTTGTAAATGCCACCCAACCTAAATGAATCAATTTTTTTTTATTCATTATCTCTTTACTTCACCTTAATTGCACACCTCTTTTTCTCTAAACTTCTAAGTGTTCATGCCTTCCATTTTCTCTCATTTTATTCTATGATTCCTCTATTTTCCTTGTACCTACATTGTTGCTCCCTTTTCCTCGTCATTTTCCTTACTCGTCTTAAATTATATAATCTTCATTTTAATAATCTAATACTTACATTAAGTTGTGGAGGATTAAGATTTAGAAAGTGAAGTAAAAATCCTTTGTTTTACCTTCTTTTAAGCTCATTTACTCAAGTGAAGGGGTTTACTAAACTTTTTTAATTTATTTATTTCTATATTTTCCTTGTTGTGTTTAAAATGAAATTTATTGATATTTTTGTGTTCCTTTGATGCAGGTTATCAAGGAGGAGGTAAAGTGCAAGCATATGAGTTTTTCATCTTTACTTTGGAGCTTTGGACTTTTGGTAAATTTAGTTAGACTCTTTAAATGTAGAATATATGTGCTACGTGTCATAAGTATTTCAATCATGAATTCATAAGTAATTATATGTTTTAGAGGGTGCTTTATCGTTTTGGTTCATAAGCAAGAGTTATGTATGCTTAAGCATAAAAGGGGCTTTGGTCTCCTAAGCATGAATTAGGGTTTAGTTGGTTTTTCTATGATTTGAGTATTTTAGCATGATTTCCATGTTTTATGACAAGATCCTATGTGTTTTGTGTATTTAGACTTAAGTTAGAAGTGGAAAATTAATCTTAGGAGCATTGTAGGACTTTGTTAGGTTTGGTGGAAAAAATTAATGATAGATGAAGCATGGTTGATGTGTCAATTGTTTGATAAGGTCTTGGATTGAGAAGTATGCATGTTGTAAATATAATATGAAAGTTTCATGTGATTTTTTTAAGTATAGATATTTTTTGGTTAAGCTATAATTGTATGTTTTAACTGCATGTAGGTTCTAAAGGAATCAGCCAATTTTTAAAGCCAAAACTAGTATGTTGGTTTCAATCCACTAATCAATTAGTTAAATGGGTTTTTGGAATGTTGGTCTCCACTTGATCAAATTAATTAGAATATAATCATGGTACAAGTCAATTAATTTAACCTATACTAATTGACTAGTACTCTTGTTATTGTTAGTTTTTCCTTTTGTTTGCTTACGAGACTAGCCCATTTGTTTGTTTGACAAATCTGCTGGTTTGTTTGGGAATTTTGTGGTTCTTCTCAAGGGTTTAACCTTGGGGTTGATTCATTGGTTTGAACATTCTAAATAATGTTCAAGATAGGAATAAGTGGTTATGATGTAGAAGCATCTATAGATCACTATCAATCTCATTCTTTAAATGATGAAGAGTAATAAGAATTAGCATACTTAAATATGTAACCCATTATACTTAAAAATTCTTATGCTTCTAATGTTTTATCAAGTAATTTTTGCAGCTATTGTATATGTTTACAAGAAGTTCATGTTGTTGAAGATCTTTGATGTACAAGACAATGACAATAGAGTCACAAGGATTACAAAGTGCAAGGAAGAACAAGGCTATAAGACATAAAGTTGGATCACATATAATTACATCTATGTATTACATTATTAAAGTTGTGTAGCTTTGTTATTTTATTATGTACTTTGTAATACCTGTAAATTATCATTGCAATTATTTAAAAATGTGTGTACCATGCATTAGGAGTTGATTTCATTAATAAGGGATGATTAGTGGGATTATTAATGAAAAAGGCCTACATGGGTGTATGCATATATAAACCCTTGTACACATTGATTTCGATAGAGAGAATAACATGAATCAAGTTCATTCAAATTGAAAGAGAACTACATGCGAGAAAGTGTGTTCTTCTTCTTCTTCTCTTCTCCTTCTTTAATTGAGTGTATTGGAGATTAGCAAGAGTATTCTATTGAAAAATAGAGTATTTCTCATTAGAAGGCATTTGTTCTTGGAGTATATCAATGCCACCCTACAAAATCCATAGCGTATCATCAAAATTCAAGTTGAAGATTTGATCATTTGAGGAGTATTTGTGACTTGTAATTCCAAATCAAAAGTTCCCAGTTGTAGAATATTGTTTGGAAATAATTTTTCCATATCAAAAGTGGTATTAAAGCACATTTTGAACTTGGCATTGCAAAGGCACAAAAATCTTCCAAGTTTAATAACCACAAACCACCACCTTTGAAGTTCAAGTAAGGTTCTTGATTCATCTTCATAGACTTCTTTTAATCTTGATGAGTTCTTATTGAATCTTTGTGAAAACTTGCATCTTACACATGAATCTTGCATGGGATAGTAGGATCTTGCATGGTTATTGTATGAATCTTGAGTAATGATGCATCTTAGATTCGACATCAAAGTATGATTTTTTGTGTTAAATATGTATATAGAATATTATGCATGTAATATGGATGAATTTTAATGTGTGATTTAAAAAAACTTTTGCATGAGAACGTGCATGATTAGGAATCTTTTGCTGTTGGTGAGTGGTGATCATATATAGGAGTTGAGATACCTACGACATGAAGGTTTTCTTGGTTTAGGTTAGTAGCCAAGTATTGTGCGTGTGATTTTGTTTGTGTTAATCTTGTGTTTGTTGTAAGTGTGTTCGATTATTGTGATTCATTATCAAGTAGAATTAGTGCAGTTTGAAGTATTTCTTTCCTACATGAAATTTTACTTAACTTATTCGAATGCATGCATAAGTGTTGTAGGCGTTTTGAATAAGGTTTTTCAAAAAAACTTGCATGATTCTATAATAAGAATTTAGCAAGATTGGTTTTAGTGTTTATTTTTGTCTTATGATAATAGTTTTTATTATTATTATTGTGTCTTTGATTCATTGAACTCAAATTATTACACAAGAATCAAATAATAACCATATAGTGGGGGTGAAGTGATTCAGTTTTAATAAATTAAAATCTCAAGTAAAACTCGAGTGTGATATAGTGTTAGGGTAATCAATCATGGAGGGGGGGGATTTCCAAGCCATGTTTGAAGCTATTAAAAAACTCTCCAATAATTTGGATGCTGCTAATGTACAACTTAGACAGCTATCTACTATACAAATGTAAATATAAAGGTTAGATTCTAGGTTAGCTGAATAAGATTTGGTCCAAAATGCCCAAGAACACATATAATTCTACGTGTATAGATTTAGGATTGCTATGAAGTTAAATAATCTAATTAAGAGAAGGTATTTAAATTCAATAATAGACCATGAAGAAGAGTCTATAGGGAGTGGAAGTAATAGAAAGTTCCATGACCATCAACCTAAGTATAATCAAAAGGAGGATAAAGGCATTAAGCTTGATCTTCCTGAATTTGATGGTAAGCTTGACGTAGACTCATTTCTTGATTGGTTATACAAAGTGGAGACTATCTTTGAGTTAAGGATTATCAAGATGAGTAAAAGTGTAAACTAACAACTCTTAAGTTTAAGAAGTTTGCTAGAATATAGTATGATAATCTAAAGAGGACTAGGGAATGAGAGGGTAAATCAAAGATAAAATATTGGGAGAAACTTAAGAAACATATAAGGTAACTACTCTTAAGTAGGGAGTACTAAGTGTCAAAGAGTATGTTAGGGAATTTGAAAGGTTTGAACTAGTATATGATATCCATGAAAGGAAGAAACAAACTTGTGTTAAATTCTTAGGAGGCCTTAACATGATGATTCAAGACAAGGTAGAAACTTGTCTTTTATGATTCTTTAGATAAAATGATTAAACTTTCCCTAATATTTGAAAAACAAATTAAATCCACTAAGCCTAAAACTAAACAAATTAATACATATACAAAGTACTACTCAAGTAACCAAACAACAAAATTTGGAGCAAGTACTTCAACTTCTACCAATCTTGATAAAAGTAAGGAATTACCAGAGAGGAGAAAGGCAAAAATAAAGTGAATGAATTCTTTACCAGGTAATGTTTCAAATGTCGAGGGTTTGGACACTTTGCTCACGAATATCCTAATTAAAGGGTATTATCAGTATAAGAGATTGAAGCCATAGAGACATGTAAGGAAGATCTTAAATTTGAGCCTTTTGAGAAAATATGTAGTGAATCTAAGGAAGAAGAGAGTGCTTGTTATTTCTTAGAGAGAGTAATTCAAGCACAAGTTACTAAGCAGCCTACTCAGATGGAGAAGATATTTAAAACAAAAGGGAGAGTAGGAGATACGGTTTGTCGTATTATCATTGATAGTGGATCTTGTACCAACGTAGCCAATGAGAGGATGGTTAAGGATTTGAGGTTGAAAACTATGCCTCATCCAAAGCCTTATTCTATTCAATGTTTGAATAAGGACAAGGGAGTAAAATTAATAAAGAAAACCCAAGTATCATTCGAAATTGGTAACTACCATGATGAGTTGCTATGCGATGTTTTACCTATGGATACATGTGGAATATTATTAGGTAGACCATGGCTATATGACAGAATTGCTATTCATAATGGTATTACTAATCAATATCTAGTTGAGAAGGATAAGAAGAAGCATAAACTTAAACCTTCTAAAATCTATAATGCGGGCATAGTTAAGAATAACAAGAGTTTATTCTTACATGAAAAGGCTATGATCAAATGTATTAAAAAATAAGGGAGTTCTTATGCTGTGTTTATGAAAGAATCTCTTCAACGGGAGAGAGATAATGGTAATAATCAATTAGATAAAATCCTTGATGAGTATCATGATATTTTTCCTGATGAATTACCACCTAAATTTCCACCTAAGAAGGGAATAGAACATGTCATAGATTTAATTCCCAGTGTGTCCTTACATAATAAGCCTGCATATTGATGTAATTCAGAGGAGGCTAAGGAGTTAGAAAAATGAATACAAGAGTTCATAAGAAAAGGGTATGTGCGGGAAAGCATGAGTCTATGTTGTGTGCCTACATTACTAATCCTTAAAAAGGATGGTACATGGTGCATGTGCATCGACTCAAGGGCTATTAATAATATCACTATCAAATATCAATTTCTGATGCCAAGATTAGATGATCTACTAGATGAGTTATGTGGAGCATGGGTATTCTCTAAGATTGATATGAGAAGCGAATGTGATTAGATGAGAATATGAGAGGGGGACGAGTGGAAAACTACATTTAAAACTAAATATGGCCTTTATGAGTGGGCGGTGATGCCTTTTAGCTTGTGTAATAAACCAAGTTTATTTTATGAGACTGATGAATGAAGTTCTTCAACCTTTTCTCAAAGTTTTCATCGTAGTGTACTTAGATGATATACTTGTGTACAGTAGGAGTGAACATGGCCATCTTATTCATATAAGGAAATTATTTGATAAACTAAGGGAGGCTAAACTATATGGAAAAATGGAGAAGTGCGACTTTATGCTTTCGAGTATAGTTTTCCATGGGTACATAGTGAGTAGCAAAGGTATTAAAGTTGAACCCACAAAAATTAAGGCTATTAAGGGTTGGCCAAAACCTAAGGATATTCATAAAGTAAGGAGCTTTCATGGTTTGCTAAGTTTATATAGGATATTCATCAAGGAATTTTCTACTATTATCATACCGACACCCCAAATCATGAAAAATGGTGAATTTAATTAGAGTGAGGATGCAACTAGGGCCTTCAAAACTTTGAAAAATAAGCTATGCAATGCACCAGTACTAGCTTTGAATGACTTTAAAAAAATTATTTGAATTTACATGTGATGAAAGTGGGGTAGGGATAGAAGGTGTACTCTCACAAGAAAAATGAGCTATTACATTTTTTAGTGATAAATTAATTGGAGTGAGACTAAACTACTCCACGTGTGACAAAGAGTTCTATGCCATCATACAAACAATAGAAACATGGAGTCATTACCTAAGGCATAAACTATTTGTTTTGCATTCAGATCATGAGAGTTTGAACTATTTGCATGTGTAAAAGAAAATTAGTCCAAGGCATACAAAATGAGTTAGTTTCTTACAATCATTCATATTTTTATCAAACATTTTGATGGTAAATAAAATATTGTGGTAGATGATTTGTCTCGTAGATCCATGATATTAGTCATGTTAGATGTTAAGTTTTAGAATTTGAGATGTTAAAGGAATTGTATGATAAGGATAAAGATTTTGTTGACAACTATAACATATGCAAAAATAATGGTAGTTGTGGTAAATATTTACTACAATATGACTATCTCTTCAAAATTAATAAGTTGTGTATACCTTGTTCTAGTGTACATGATTTACTTGTTAAAGAAGTATATGAGGGTGGTATCGATGTCATTTTGGAGTTCATAATACCATAGATATACTATAATAAAATTTATATTATTCACATATGATAAAACTAGTACAAATTATTATAGGTGTAACTTGTCAAAAAAAAATAAAAATTTCTTCCATAAGGGTTTGTATACTCCTTTACCAGTTCTTAATTAACATTGGGAGAGTGTTAGCATGGATTTTATGTTAGGATTACCAAGTATGTAAAGGGGTAAATATTATATTCTTGTGTTAGTAGATAAATTTTCAAAAATGGCATATTATATACCTTGCAACAAGACTGATAATGCAACACATATAGCAGACTTATATTTCCATAAGTATAAAATCAGATAGAGATTTTAAATTCTTAAGCTACTTTTGGAAGACACTTTGGCACATGTTAGGTACTAAGTTGTTGTTTAATGCTTCTCATCATCCACAAATGGATGGTCAAACAAAGTGACTAATAGAACGCTAGGTACTTTTCTACAAGGGTTGGTGAATAAACGTACCAAATATCGGCATATAAAGCTTATGTATGCTGAGTTTGCATACAATAGGAGTCCTTCTAATATAAATCAAATGAGTCCTTTTGATCTTGTCTATGGGGTTAATCCTTATCTACCCATTGATATGTTGTCATTTAAAAGATGAGATAAAAAAAATTATGATGTCAAGGAAAGAATCGGATTCTTAAAAAAAACTTCATCAACAAATTAAAGACAACATTGAAAATTTGAATGCTAAATACCAAGCTCAAGCAAACATAAACATAATTCAATAAGTGTTTAAACCAGGAGATTTGGTATGGCTGCATTTGATAAAACAAAACATTTTAAAACTTAAAAAAGAATAAATTAATGCTAAAATCTAATGGGCCATTCAAAATCTTAAATTTTTTGGAAATAACACATATGAACTTGAATTGTCTGAATGTTATGGAGGAGTATTTAGGACTTTCTACATTGGTGACTTATTTCCTTACTATAGTGATGCTAATTTGAGGGAAAATTCTTATTTACAAGGAGATAATGATGAAGAAGCATATATTGAGCACTCTCAATCCTATTCTTCAAATGATGAAGAACAAGAAGAATTGGCATACTTGGAGATGGAATCCATTGTGATTGAAAATTCTTATGCTTTTAATGTTTTGTCAAGTAATTCTTACAGGTATTGTACATGTTTGTAAGAATTTGATGTTATTTAAGATTTTTAATGTACAAGAAAATGACAATGGAAGTATAAGGACTACAAAGTGCAAGGAAGAATAAGGCCATAAGATATAAAGTCGGACTACATATGATTACATCTATGTATTATATTATTAAAGTTGTGTAGCTTTGTCATTTTGTTGTATACTTTGTAATACTTGTAAATTGTCATTGTAATTCTTTAAAAATGTGTGTACTATGCATTAGGGGTTGATTTCATTAATAAGGGATGATTAGTGGGTTTATTAATGGAAAAGGCCTACATGGATGCATACATATATAAAGCCTTATACATATTGATTTTGATAGAGAGAATAACACGAATCAAGCTCATTCGAATTAAAAGAGGGCTACATGAAAGAAAGTTTGTTCTTCTTCTTCTTCTTCAATTGAGTGTATTAGAGAGTAGCAAGAGTGTTTTATTGAGAAATAAAGGATTTATCATTAGAAGGCATTTGATCTTGGAGTAGATCAACACCACCCTACAAATTCCATTAAGTATCATCAAAATTCAAGTTGAAAAGTCGATCATTTGAGAAGTATTTGTGACTTGTAATTCCAAAGCAAAAGTACCTGGTTGTAGAATATTGCTTAGAGATAATCTTCCACATTAGGTTAGGTATTGAAGCATTAGTATGTGATAAGTATTGGCACTCAAATAACATATTCATGCTTAAATTGGAATATTAATTGAGTTATGATGGCTATCTATATTCTTTTAGTTGGTGATTAAAAATATATTGCCTTAAGATGACATCTGAGGTACTGTTATGTGTTTTAAATCTTCTCTATTTATTGAGAAATATCTTATTGGCATTTGTGCACTGGTTAAGGACCTAGATGTATTCTATTTATATCTTTGGACCTTTTAGAAGGTATTGATACCTAAAGATTGGTTAACTGAAGTAGTTGATTTGTGCTGATAACTATATTAGTTGAGGATTTTGTATAGTCCCTAATGTTCATTTGAGTTGTGTTAACTATCTATATTAGATCAAATAATGATAGATAATCCACCCATTATTTTTTTTTGAGATAATGAATTATGATTGTGGTATTTCAGTTATAAGTGAACCTAGTGTTGTTGATTATATATTATATTGAGCCTCTTTACCTTCACAATGTTAAGTTTTAATTTCACTTGTTTTATTGTTATACCATGTTTGTGTTACAAGTTGCCTCTTTTTAGAAAAGGCCTTATTTACGCACTATGTTGGTGTAGTGATGCTACATTTTGTAGATGACCTATTATAAGTACTTTATGATGATAATGATGACCAATATGATGATGTATTGGTTTAAGAGAGATGATTATGGATTGAGACTTAGAGTAAAAGCTATCCAGTGTTATCCTTGTTGGATATTTTAATCTAGATATTTTGGAATCTTCTGTCCTTTATACCCTTTACTTTTTTCCACCTTAGGGTGTTGTGTGTTGGGAGTTAATCTCCATTACAATTCTCATGTTATAGTATTATAGTTCTACTTATTGATTTTATTTCATGTTTGTGTTTGGGAAACATTTAACTCTACCCTTAGTATGATAATAGTGTGGTATCTGGACTTGTACTAAGAGCGGTGTTAATAGCCACATTTTGGTGTTTTGCTTCCCTAAACAATGTTTTTTTATTAAAAAAAATATTTGTGAAAGTTAGGGTGTTACAACTTAGTATCAAGGCTTTAGTTTAAAGATTCTTCATGTGTTTTCAAAAATTATACCTTAACTATTCTAAAACCTTGATTAGTTTCTGAGGAATTATGTTAAGGTAGCTTAAGTGTCTTTATGTAAGTATGTGCTAGTAATTTTACATGGCATTAAGATAGAAATTATTATCCTAACTTAGTTTATGTTTTACAATTCATGATGGTTAGAACATCCGTATTTTACACCTTGAGGATGCCTTTGCAACATTCGCAGAGTTTGTGCAACAACAATTTCAATTGTAACCTCTATCGTTACCTCCATATATGCCACAAGAGGTAGTATACAAAAAGGTTGGCTTTACAAGGTATCAGTCATCACCCTCTTATGTATGGTGGGGAGGAGGATGTGATAGTTCTTGAGAGTTGGATAGGTGACTTCGATAGGACCTTTTAAGTAATGGATTACCTTGAGGCATAGAGAGCTAGTGTATCAATTGACTATCTACAAGTGATAGTAGATGATTCATGGGTGAGTCATTATGCTTAAGGAGGACCTTTGTTACCATAGGAGGGATATGAGACAACACTTCACACCCATTTTTATCTTGACAATCACAAGTAGTATAGGTCGGACGAGTTCTTATTACTCCCTTTGGGCACCATGTCAATTAGAGATTACTATTCTAGATTTATGGAGCTTTTAAGGTTTGCCCCCTACATAGCAACTAGCATGTCATCAACTATCTTCTATTTTAGTAAGTTAGTGTTTCACTATTTATGGGATGATGGGAGCCAACAAATTTTGAGATATGGGAGCCATTTATGAGAAGACCTATAATGATGTCATATTAATACATGAGAAAAGTTTTTTCCAAGGCAAGAAGAATCCTAAGACCAAGTACAGTGGCCAAAGAGTGAATCCATGCACTAGTGGCTACCCTAGCTATTAGTAGGGTTAGAGTTTTGGGTTGTATAGGGCTTGGATTTGGGGTCATAATCAACATTAATGCTATAGGCAATGTGGAGCTGGTTTTCACACCTCAAAATTTACCATTTTTTTACATAACCTTTAAATTTAAAACCCGTAAATTCTGGGGATACTACAACCCTACGTAATACTAGATCGGTTCACTCCTACCATTCCAGTACCAAGTGCTAAGGCTAAGAAAAATATTTCCATCATCATACATTAATACATAAATTAAAGTTCACAAACCAATAATTAGAGTACGCATAAATTTTACATAATCCGAAATACTAGAGATAGTTCTTCAGAGAAGAAAAATGGATACAGTATTAAAATTGTTTCTGAAGTTTCAAACATAGTTAACAGAGAACAAGAATAATAATCTCATAAATGGAAAAAACGGCCACGACACTCTAGGACCCGATCCAGCCGAAATCATCACTTGGGCCCACCTGATGTCCCATAGACATCAATGGAATCAAAGAAGGCATCACCTACCTGCAACACGTCAGACGGGCCTTCTGCTTGTAGGAATGAGCAATACCCATAAAAGGAGTGATTAGTACACTACGTACTGAGTAAGGTAACTGAGCACTAAGGCCAACACATAAGCACATAAAATCATGCAGGATAATATTCAACTTACACATTCAAACCCACATATATAATATATAAAGTCATGCAGAGTATTATACAACTTATAAATAAACAAGCCCACACATAAAGGCCCAAATAGTTCAGATCAATTATTTAATTAATCTCTTATCAAAAGTCAATTCACACCATTTCTTAATTTAGTCCATGCTAGTACGAAAGCCCCCACTATTATAGCCGGTGGATCGGAGACAAGTAGGGCACAATGCTCTTGCCCACTATTATTAGTCGTTGGATCGGTCACACATAGGGTATCATACCCTAACCACTATTTCTTACTAGTGGATTGGTTGGCCCTAGCTCACATGGTGTTCCGTTGTAAGTACTTAGTATCTTTTAAGTGCCTTAACAACTTAGGTGTTTGGTTTATTGAGCTCGGAATCTGCCACTATTATAACCGGTGGATCGGAGACATATAGGGTAACATACCCTAACCACTATTATAGTCGGTGGATCGGACAAATATAGAACAACGCGTCCTAACCACTATTTCTAACCGGTGGATCGGTGGGACCCGACTCAATACTCTTCCACTTTACATGATAAATGTTTTAAGTAGGCCTGTTCAATGGGTTGGGTTTGTCATGGTAAGTTATAATCCAACCCATGAACTTAAGTTATAATATAAATGGACTGGGTTATTATTTTAAATGGATTATTATGGGTTGAACCCATATATATATTATTTAAATATGGGTTAGTATGGGTTTAATTATAGTTGGCTATGGGTTGCCATGGTAACCCATAAGATGCCTATAACTAGCAGCATGAACTTGAACATTTCGAAAGCTTTTTCCGCCTCCGATTTTAAAATTCTGCTCGGATTTCTCGTCCGTGAATCCTTAAAAATTGAAAGAAAGAAAATGAAAGAAAATAAGCTTCTTTCCTTTGTTTGGTTGTTTGAGAAATTTTAGTGGAAAATTAAATTCTTGAAAAATATTTTTAGTATTTGAAGAAAAGTTTAATATTATTATTTAAATTTTTTTATATATTTATTAAAATTAAAATATTTTATTAATATATAAAAGTTTTCATAAATTTTATAATGAAATTATAAAATTTGTATAAACTCAATACTAATACCAAACTTTTTCAGAAAAATTTTAAAATATTACATGCAGAATGTGGAGTCCAAATCTTCGCCTTAAAAATAAAATAAGTTTCTCTATTCAATGATAAACTGTCGGGATGTCATATGGCGATAGATGAGAAAATAGTGTAAGGATGAATATTTGATTATAATAAGATTCTAAGGCGCGGTACGGCGATAGACGAGAAAGTAGAAAGACATTCAACGCAAATATAATACGGAGGTTAGATTAATCTTTGTCCGAATATTGCATATCCTTAATTTATGGGAAAAAAAATTTTGACGGGTCAATTAATTGTGCAGAGTAGCGAAAAAATGCATATGATATACGTATGATATCTTAATACGGCGTTGCACGGAGACGGGGACGAGGAAAAACGCAAAAATGTCATTTTTTTAAAATCTAGGAAATGAAGACGATAAGAAACGTCAAAAAAATTATATATATATACATATGATATACATATGATATACATATATAGGGGAGGGGTCACATACAAACTATAATTAATATACAAACATAAGAACTAATCTCATCCATTGGATCAAAATTTAATCACATTCAAGATTTTACTAATACCAAACCTAAAAACAAATCCAAACCTATATCCAAACCAAATATCCAAACCTCTAAACCCTACACCCTAAACCCTAAACCCTATAAACCCTAAACCCTCTAAACCCTGAACCCTAAACCCTAAACCCCAAACCCCAAACCCTCTAAACCCTAAACCCTAAACCCTAAACCCCAAACCCTAAATCCTAAATCCTAAACCCTCTAAACCCTAAACCCTAAACCGTCTAAACCCTAAACCCTAAACCCCATAAACCCTAAACCCTCTAAACCCTAAACCATAACCCATAAACCATAAACCATAAACCCTAAACCCTCTAAACCCTAAACCCTAAACCCTAAACCCTAAACCCTAAACCCTAAACCCTCTACACCCTAAACCCTATAAACCCTAACCCCTAAACCCTAAACCCCATAAACCCTAAACCCTAAACCCTTAACCCTAAACCCTAAACCCTCTAAACCCTAACCCTAAACCCTAAACCCTCTAAACCCTAAACCCTAAACCCTCTAAACCCTAAACCCTAAACCCTAAACCCTCTAAACCCTAAACCCTAAACCCTACACCCTAAACCCTCTAAACCCTAAACCCTCTAAACCATAAACCCTAACCCCTCTAAACCCTAAACCCTAAACCATAAACCCTCTAAACCCTAAACCCTAAACCATAACCCTAAACCCTAAACCCTCTAAACACTAAACCCTCTAAAACCTAAACCCTACACCCTAAACCCTAAACCCTCTAAACCCTAAACCCTCTAAAACCTAAACCCTAAACCCTCTAAACCCTAAACCCTCTAAACCCTAAACCCTAAACCCTAAACCCTAAACCCTAAACCCTCTAAACCCTAAACCCAAAACCCTAAACCCTTTAAACCCTCTAAACCCTAAACCCTCTAAACCCTAAACCATAAACCCCCTAAACCCTAAACCCTAAACCCTCTAAACCCTAAACCCTAAACCCTAAACCCTAAACCGTCTAAACCCTAAACCCTAAACCCCATAAACCCTAAACCCTAAACCCTCTAAACCCTAAACCATAAACCATAAACCATAAACCCTAAACCCTCTAAACCCTCTAAACCCTAAACCCTAAACCCTAAACCCTAAACCCTAAACCCTAAACCCTCTAAACCCTAAACCCTATAAACCCTAACCCCTAAACCCTAAACCCCATAAACCCTAAACCCTAAACCCCATAAACCCTAAACCCTAAACCCTAAACCCTAAACCCTCTAAACCCTCTAAACCCTAAACCCTAAACCCTAAACCCTAAACCCTCTAAACCCTCTAAACCCTCTAAACCCTAAACCCTCTAAACCCTAAACCCTAAACCCCATAAACCCTAAACCCTAAACCCTAAACCCTAAACCCTAAACCCTAAACCCTCTAAACCCTCTAAACCCTAAACCCTAAACCCTCTAAACCCTAAACCCTAAACCCTAAACCCTAAACCCTAAACCCTAAACCCTCTAAACCCTCTAAACCCTAAACCCTAAACCCTCTAAACCCTAAACCCTAAACCCTCTAAACCCTCTAAACACTAAACCCTAAACCCTAAACCCTCTAAACCCTAAACCCTAAACCCTCTAAACACTAAACCCTAAACCCTAAACCCTCTAAACACTAAACCCTAAACCCTAAACCCTCTAAACCCTAAACCCTAAACCCTAAACCCTAAACCATAAACCCTAAACCCTCTAAACCCTAAACCCTCTAAACCCTAAACCCTCTAAACCCTAAACCCTAAACCCTAAACCTTAACCCTAAATTCTAAACCCTAAACCCTCTAAACCCTAAACCCTAAACCCTTAAAACCCCTAAATCCTATAAACCATAAACCACAAACTCTCGAATAATAATAATAATACAATATCTTAGCATCCATAAACTTTATTTAGTAAGTCAAACCATATATTATGCAAAAATATACAACAATGGCAGATTATTAATCAAAATAATATAAAACAGCAATACAAGAGTAATCAGCAATAGAAAATACAACATCAACAGAAAATCAGCCAACACTACTCTGATTAATCCTAATCAGAAGATTCACAACAGATAATGGTGAATATGGAACAAGATACCAATATTCAGACATCAATCAGCATACCAACACCATACCAGCATATATTATACAAAAATTTACAACAATGGCTGATTAATAATCTGATTATTAATCAGGCTAACATAAAACAACAGCACACCATTATTCAGCAACAGAAAATACAACACAACAGCAACAGAATATTAGCCCACATTAATGTAATTAACCCTAATCACATTATTCATAATACAATAGCAATAGAATTTAATCAAAAAACAACAAACATAACTCAGCAAACAATCTTAGCAAATTCGAAATCAACTAAAGTTGAGGCATATTACTTCGATCGAATGCTGAATTAAAAAAATCTAAAACACACACAAACAAAAATTAGACAAATCAATGCAAAAAATTAGGTTAACAAACACTAGATTACATAATAATATAACAACAGTGAATATATTAACATGTTTAATACTGTCGTCAAGAAAAAAATTCGACAGTAAGAATAGCAGGCATTTTCGGGGAAAATGGTGACAAACAAAGGAGAAGGAGTACCAGCGAAAAATGGTAGCGGAGAATAAACAAAATCGATGATTAAGCTTTGGTAGGTTGAAGAAATGTGCTGGGATGATAATACACCGGCGAAGACGAGCAAAAAAAATGGTGATACAGTGTCGAAAACAAACGAGAAAAATTGCTTGTGAAATGAAAAAAATTGAAGATCGGTACAACAATACAAGTATTTACCTGCTGGAGACTGAAATCGAAGATGCAAAATGGAAAAAATTGAAGAGGACGAGCGACTATTGACGGAGCAGGAAACAGACGACAATGGAGGAAGAAGCTCGAGCTCTGAGCGGAAGTAACAGAGACAAACGACGCACATGAAGGCAAAATAACTGAGGCAAACGACGCATAAGAACGGCCGATGGAAATAATTGAAGAGGACAAGCGTCGTTTGACGGAGCGGCTAACAGACGACGATGGACGCAGATGCTCGAGCTCGGGAGGAAGAAGGGCGGAAGTAATAGAGCCGACGCACGCAGAAGAAGACAAAGGCAAACGACGCGTCGACCAGGGGTGGAAATTTGTTTGATCCGACGGTCCGTATTGGTTAAATCCAACGGCCACAATCTGTTCCTACGTATGTACAGTAATAAAGGTACGCACGGGACCCTAAATCTACATATATATATATATACATATATACCTATATACATACATATATATATATACATATATATGTATGTATATATATATATGTATATATATATTAAAATAAATTATATATACATATGATATACATATATATATATACATATATACCTATATACATATATATATATATATTAAAATAAATTAGATCTACTAAAATTAAGCAAAAAAAAAATTTGACGAGTCAATTAATTGTGCAGAGTAGCGAAGGTCGGAGGCAACACTGGCGATGGAGGAATACGACAAGCAGTTATGTTACAGCGGCGTTGCACTGAGACGGGAACGAGAAAAAATGCAAAAATGTCATTTTTTAAAAATCTAGGAAATGAAGACGGTAAGAAACGTTAAAAAAAATTATATATATATGTATAGATTTAGGCTCTTGTACAAACTATTATTTAAAATACAAACGTAGGAACTCTTAATAACCGTTAGATTTAGAGGATTTAAGGGCTGAGATTAAAATAAATTTAAGTTAGGTATGTATTAAATCTTGATCATTGATCAAACACTAATCTAATGGTTATAATTAATTTCTATATATGTATCTTAGAAATAGTGTGTGTATATATATATATATATATATATGCTAAAATAAATTAGATCTACTAAAATTAAGAGAAAAAAACTTTGACGAGTCAATTAATTGCGCAGAGTAGCGAAGGTCGGAGGTAATACTGGCAGCGGAGGAATACGGCGAGCAGTTATGTTACAGCGGCGTTGCACGGAGACGGGGACGAGAAAAAACGCAAAAATGTCATTTTTTAAAAATCTAGGAAATGAATATGGTAAAAAACGTCAAATTTATATATATATATATATATATATATATATATATATATTCAAATGAATTAGATCTACTAAAATTAAGAGAAAAAAATAAAAATTCCTAAAATTTTTCTGGCAACCAAACATAGAAAAATAAATTTCCATCTAACTTTTTTTCATTTCCTCCTGGTTTTCCACAAACTAAATGAAGCCTAATTGTATTCTATTGCTAAAAAAAAAATTCTCCTGTTCTATTTATTGAGATTCCGAAATGCAAAAGTCACTCTGACCGGCTTACTTAATCATGTCATGTACATGGAATTTAAGACGAGGAGTTCATATCCTCTTGTTTCTATGCACGGATATTGTTCGAGTCATGTCGTAAATGATTTCTCAAAAATAGATTTCATGAAACCATTATTATGAGTTGTTATTTCATTTTACAAAAATATTTTTTTCTCCCCCAGTACATTGACAATTTGGTCCGACATTTTTTTGGATAAGATTTGTTTTTACCGTTTAAGTGATAATAAATAAAAATACGAAGACGTACGTTTAAGCTCATCATTGATATTCCATTGTATTTATGAATTTATGTTAATTAAATTATGTATTAAAAGCATTTGAAATTTCTCTAAAAAAGTTACGGAAAAAATTCATCTTTTTTAAAGAAGAAAATAAAATAATATTTAAAATTCCTCTTCTTACTCTAATTAAGATAGTGTTGTATTAGAAGTTTTTATAAAGAAGACAAATATACTAAATAAATGTGATCATCGTTCTTTTATAATATGTTTGACACTTGACATAATTATTTTATTATATTGGAGGCGGTGGTTGTGAATTGAAGAAAAGGATAAAAAAAATAAAAAAAAAATAAAAATAAATAAATAAAGAGGAAGGAAAATAATTGTAGTAATTGTGGTGGTGGAAGCGGTGTTAGTAATGGTGGTGGAAGGGATGGCGGCAATGGTGGTTGAGACGGTGATAGTAAAGGTCAAGATAGGCTTGTTTGTATATATATTAACCCACGCTAACCCATGGCTAACCCGTATAACCCATGGGTTATGATGGGTTGGATTAAAAATTATTAATTATTTTCTACAACCCATTGTGGGTTAGATCATGGGTTATATAAATTATATAGGTTAAAATACTATGGGTTGGGTTAAAATATGACCACCCATTTGAACACCCCTAGTTTTAAGTATCTTATTCAAAAGCTTTCACCCAGACATGCATGACCAACTTCTACCATTCTCATCCTCCAACCCTAGTTAACCACACCAACCATGATGACCATAACAAACCCTAACTCAGCCTCCTCCATACTCTTATAATATCCTACGTACTATTTTCCACCTAATGTATTCAAAACCCCATACAACTTTTCTAATATCTCCCTTACACCCCATATCAACTTTCTATACGTACATTTTTCTTTCATGCACACTTTATGTCCTCCATGCAAATGTGCGAACTTTACATACAGAAACTTACGCCCACATGTGAAACCCTAAATTTCCATCCAAACCCTAAATCCCATACAAACCCTAACTCCCATGCAAACCCTAACATCCATGCAAACCCTACTCCCATGCGAACCCTAATGTCCATACATGGTCAAATAACACACAAACCATCCCCACATTAATACACTCTTTATCATTATATTACAACAGCTATCATGTATGTCTTATGAGCCACACCACACCACAATAACAACACAACCCATACACATAATATACATGCCATAATTTATTGCACGAACTTACCTCAACTCCATATCATGCTACATAAATGACAGTTATATAAATACACATAAAATACATTATAGTTCATATCACATGGTATGCATGGCATAAAAAAACACATAATACACAAACGGCCTTAGTATTCCCTTACCTAAAACGTCACCGGTCTTGGAGCATAATCCTATACCTCTTTAGGGCTTTGACTGGTCTCACCTATTATGAGAAAAAAACTAGAATTAGGTTCCCTCCTAAAAATATTATTATTTACTAACTTATTCTAAGACTAGGTTTTTAAATAAAATAATACTACACTAATAATAAATATACGAATTACTACTAAAAATACTAATAATAATATTAATGTAATTCAAAACGGATGGTGATATAAGGGCTTCTACCCTCCACCAAAATAATACTAAAAATATCATTAAAACATTGTTAATAAAAATAATACTAATAATAATACTCGAATTATAATAATAATAATAATAATAATAATAATAATAATAATAATAATAATAATAATAATAACTTAAGCCTAGATAATACAAGGTAGGGTTTTCGACCCTACCTCAAAATAGCGAAGGTACCATTTAATAATAATCATAATATTAATAACACATATTACTTATAATAATATTAATAATAATAAAGATAATAATAATATTAATAATAGTAGAAATAATAATAATAATAATAAAAATAGGAGTATGCGCACCATTTAATAAAATAGGGCTTCGGCCCTCTTTAGATAGATAATAGTAATAATAAAATAATACTACTACTAATAATAATATTAATAATAATATTAATAATGATAATAAAGCTTATAATAATACTACTACTAATAATAATTCGAAACTAACAACTTAAATAATTTATACCTACTCTCGACCCTACCAAGAAAATATAACATTAATATTAACTTAATAAAAAAAAATAATAACGATGATAATAATAATAATAATAATCGAATAAATGTTAAAAATTGAAATAAAATAGAATAAACTTAAATAAATAGGGGAGAAGGGCTAAGAGGATCTAGGGTTTCACCTTGAGTCGACGGAGATGGGTGGCACCGGCAGTGGTGCACGACGGCGACAGCCGGAAAAGAAGTTAGAAAAGGAAAATTTTGAGGTTTGAGAAGAAGAGGTGGAGGATGAGGGTGGAGGTTGAGCTGTTGGTGGTAGCCTAGGCTGAGAGGAGTAAAGTGAGGGTGGCGGCGCAATAAGTGGCGGCGATACACGACCGCTGAGGTGGCATTCGAAATGAAGAGAAGAAGAAAGAGAGGGGAGGAGAAGGTGAAAGGAGAAAAGGAGGGTAGGAAGAGGTGGAGGGAGATTAGTAGCAACTTTTGGGTGGTGTAGAAGGCAGTAATAGCGACAAATGTGGTGGTGGACGGTAGCGTGAGGGGTTGCAGGTATAAAATTTTGGATGGTCAGGCAAGGAACTTTGCACACCTGTGGTGGCTCGTGCAAGAAGAATCGAGGGAGATGGGTGGTTTAGTTAGTTAGAGGGCGGTGCCGAAAAGACTTAGGTAGGCAGAGATGGTGGTGTAGTTGGCTGACGGCGGAGGAAAGGTCATCTGAAGTCGGAATGGTGCACAAGGTAGGTTCTTAGGATTTCGAGGAAGAAGTTTCAAAATCAACCAAACAAGGGGTATTTATAGAGTTTGGCGAAGAAGGTAGGGTTCTAGGGGTCGGTAGGAGGATAATGTACGTAGGGTTTGGGGTAGCCGTCGACGTCAATCAGCTAACACAACTTTAGGTCGGGGTCAACTTTTCGCGCAGGAAAAGGAGAGTTTTACGTGAAAGAAAAGGGAAGTGGGTTAGGTTAGGCTGATCTACAATTCAAGGGGAATAGAAAGAGAGGAGAAACGGCCGGTCAAGTCAAGCATGGTCGGTGGCACCATTTTTGGAGCTTCGAAGCTGCAGGTCGACGGCGGAGGAGGAAGGAGGAAGAAGGAGGTGAACTGGGTGGCTGGGAGGAAAAAGAAAGAAAAGAAAAAGAGAGGAGAACGGGGCTGGTTGGTGCCCGTTATAAATTTTTTAAATGGAACGCGGCGTTCCAGGGGAAAAGAAGCGACAAGCAACATTCTGACTGCCGAAGGAAGGAAAGAAAAGAACGGAAGGTTGGGTTGCAGGAGAGAAAAGGAAGAAAGGGGAGATTAGGCCGCGACAGGCCCAATCAGAAAGAAGAAGAAAAATGAAAGAAAGGAAAAAAAATGAAAGAGAAGAAAGAAGAAGGAAGAAGGAAAAAGAAAAAGGAAAAAGAAAAATTTAGGTAGGTTGGGGTCAATTAAATTAAGTAGAATATTTTGGGTATTTAAAATATGAATATTTTAATAAAATAATATTAAATTTTCTTTTTAGGCTAATTTAAGGTTTTTAAAAGATTTTTTCTAAATTCCTTTTTAATTAGCAAAATGCCCAAATTTTCCCTTATAAAAATATTTGTAAATTCCTTTGCATAGAGGCATTTAAAATATGAATATTTCCAATAAAATAATTAATTAAATTAATTCCCTAATAAATCCTTATTTAATTACACTTCTTAAAATAAATATTTTTTGGGCATTTCACTGATCATCCTAGCATAGAATGTTTGGGCAAGCTAGTTTAATGTCCGACTCTACAGTAAGATGGGATATATATCTCTATTGGATAATTATCAACTAAGGGTTACAGTTTAGTTCAAACAACAACCATAGTGGAGGACACCACCCACCCTAGATAATGCTCAAAGGAAAGAGTAAAGGCAAAGTGCAGGTCTATCGTCCTACTTTGCATAGAGGCAACAATACTCACTCTAAAAGAGCTTAAGGTTTTAGAGGAGGCCCATTAGGTGGGCACATGAATGTGATTAGTTAGGTGAAGGCTAACCACTAAATAGATGTCATTACTAATACTTTTGCCATCTTTTACATACTAGAACATGCATCATTCTACACTATGCTTTTGGTGGTAAGGTCTCTTATCGGAGATGTTTCTATACTATCATCATACTATCTTTTAATGTTGTTGATAAAGCTAGTCTCATGCCTACTAATAGTATCATTCCATCTATTATGTTTCCACCTTGATAAATTTGTTGCTAATGTTGGACTATTTTGTGATGTGGTTTTAATCATAGGTGGGATAGTCTTTTCCTTAGACCTAATAGGATTTAACTTGAAAGACTTTGATGTCATACTAGGCATGGGCATGATGGGGAAGTATTGGGAAATTTTAGATTACACTTAGGAGTGTGTTATTCTCATAGAAGCTTTAGGTGGTAGGGTATGTTATTAGAGATAAAATCTTAGGCTTAGTGTGAAGGTTATGTCTACCCTCACCATTGATTTGTTGGTTTAGAGAGGTTATTTCATACACTTATGCAGTATATGAGAATTGAATGTCAACTTTACGGCTTTAGAGGATATACTAGTTGTGTGCAAGTTTTCCTTTGTGTTCTCAAAGGAGATACCCAACATGCTCCTAATTTAAGAGGCGAGCTTCATTATCAACCTCATTTTGAGAATGAAACTTATTTTTAGGGTAACCTACCTATAATATCCCATTCTTGAAAAGACAATATTTTATTTACCCTAAGATTTTTTCCAAAATTTTCTACCTTTAATATATTTTAATTATATAATTACTTTTTACATAAAAATGTTGTTTTAATATTCTTCAAAGTGATTTCTTATTAAAAGTGTTGTTTTGCTGCTAGACGCAAGTTTCCTTAAAATACTATTTTTGTATGTTAACTTTTTAGTATCGTCTAGGGAAATATTTTTATAAAATTACTTTTTGATCCTAAATGGATTGAAATATATATTTGAAAATTTTGGTGGAGTTATAATTATTTTTTCTATTCTTTTAAAAAGTATTATTAAAACTTATTTTCAATGAGTTTGTATGTTAAAAAGGCATAAAATGTTTATGGAGAATTATTATAAATTATATTTGAGTTGAAAATGATTCAACATGATGTATTATTAAGTTTTATTATTTTCCTAATATTTTTGATATTTCACTTTAAAAATTCTTTAAAGGCTATATATTTCACCTTCAAGTCAATATTTCATGTATCAAATTTTATTAATAATTCATGAAATTTTACACGTGAGTTCAAAATAATATTTTATAGTTCACGATAATTTCTATAATTTTCTAAGATTTTTTTAGTGTTTTTCCTAATAAAATTTTAATTAATAGTTTTTCTTTTATTAAAAATTATATAAAATCGAGTGAAATTTTTTTAAGCCAAAAAATGCATGTTTACGCTACATTGATCATTTTTTGATGTTTTTTGTATTATATTATATTTTTGAGTAATTTTTAGCTTTCAAACTTATTTTTAATTATTTCATTTTTTTTACACTTTAAAGATTTCCTATCTCCTTCTTTAGGACATGGTCGACCATGGTAGACCCATGCCCAACCACACATGTCCATAATTTTGCACATTAATCATCATATTTCTTATATATTTACGCACATACTTATCTTAGCATTAATTCTAACTTATGCTTAGCACTCAAATATGAGAAAATTTAAACAAAAAAAATTCACTTGATAATGGTTTCTAAGACAAAATCTAGGGTTTTAGACAATAATTTCCTTGATAATTGTCATCAAAATTTGAAGTTTATGTAGGTTTAGATAATATTATTATAAATAATCATTATAAAATGGGGATTTTGATAACAATTTTGGCTGAAAACTATAATAAAAAGTTTCATAGAATTTTTTCCACTTTAGATGACATTTTTTTTCTAGAAATGGATATCTAAATTTTCACTCAATTTTATTTTATTTTTAACTTTAGATAATGGTTTTAGCATAAAACCATTAACTTATGACTACATTTTTTTTCTTTATTTTCTTTATTTTTTTCCCAAACTACATACACAATTGTATGTTCTCATAACCAAAACATGTAGTGTACACCTCATCATCGCATTTTTCATTAATACTCCATTTAACCAACTAAAAAGTATCATATACATTAAAACATATATTCCATAGCCTTACAAACACATAATTCTTCAACATAACAAGCTAGCTAGGTTAACATATATATATATATATATATATATATATATGTATATATATATATATGTATGTATATATGTATGTATGTATGTATGTATGTATGTATGTATGTATTTATTTATTTTAGCATTAGTTTCCTTTAACATAAGAATGAAACAAAACCTAACACACAAACATATATATTGGAATACCAAATTAGTGGAGCCTAAAAAGGATTGATAAGACTTCCTATATCAACAAGATATGCATTATTTTTGGGAAACCAATCATTGAAGAACTCCATAGTTAAATGTGTTTGAATTGGAGCATTTTAAGGTTGGGTGACCTCTTGGAAAGTTTTTAGGGATGTGTGAGTTGGTTAAAAATACGTTTAAAAGGACTCGTGTTAATCTATATAGCCAGTCATCAATTCTAAAAAAGCGCTCCAAGGTAACTACCTACAACCATAACGAGGTTGGGATGTTGCAAGTGGTATCAGAGCGAAACCATGATCACAAACTAAACTTGAATAAGCCAATCAATTTCCTAGCTAGATAATTCTTGTGATAAACTGTAATGAGATTGTTAATGGTTGAGGCACAACGATGATGTTGTATTCTTCAAAGGGGGTGTATGTAATACCCCCAAATTAGAGGTGGCTTTATAGGCTTAAAATAATTGATAAAACAATCTATACCAATAAGGTATATCATAAAAGAACTTCACAGTTAAGCATGCTTGACTAGGTGCAATTTAAGGATGGGTGATATTCTGGAAAGTTTTTTAGGATTTGTGTGAATTGAAAAACAACAAGCTCAAAAGAACTCACATTGATCTATGATGTTAGTTATTAATCCTAGAAAAAGTTCGCTAGAGTAATTACCAATGACATTATAGAAGTCAGGGTGTTACATATGCACGTAAGTCTTTAATGAATATGTTTGCTACATCAAGGTTCCTAGCTAGTTGGGAACGTTGATGCATGTTTTAGTGATGGAGATAGTTACTAAATGAACTAAGAATATGCATTTTCACTATAGCTAAATAATCCAAGTATCGTCCAACTAAAAAATTAAGATAGAACCTCAACAATTATTATAATTAACCATAATCATAATATAAGGTAAATTAAACCCTAAAAACTTAAAAGTAAAATTATATCCAACCCAACATGCCTCAAAAGCCACCAAACTAAAATCCCAACAAATCATGCATATCATGCTTGAATTTAAACATGCTATATAATAAAGTATTAACATGGTATAATCAAGATCATCCAAAAACAAACCCAAGCTCCACAAATAATCAAGAGGTTGTAAGCCTTAAACATGCCAAAACATTTAATATTTTCATAATACACTTTCATATTCACATAAACATTACTTATGCCGATATTCTTTAAAATGGATGCAAAACCCTAGCTATTGTGCACTTTCTATAACAGAATCTCATAGAAGGAGAAGATAAGAAGATTTACCTAGCTAACTACTCATAGCAACGATGAAATAAACACCAAAAACCATAAATTGAACACTAAAAGAGAGCTCCTCTTGGTCACCTTACAAATATTAATGATAAAATTTACCTTAAACACTAAGAACTTCAACATTTTACTAACCTTAATTCACTTTTAATTTTGGGAAAACAAAGAAAGAAATAGAAAAAGGGTCAAGATAAGTAAATAAGGATATCAAATAATAATGAATAGAGGTTAAGGATTTTAAAATTGGGCCAAGGTAAAAAGAACATCGAGAATAAGGAAGACAATGGATTAATGATATGAAAAATTTAGGTATCATCCACTCAAAAAAGAAAGAAAGAAAAAAAGATACAAATCTAAATGTGTAACCCAAAATTGGATATGTGCATATACAATCTTGACCCATTGATCCCTTCTTTCATCATCATCCTCATTCAGGTATCCCTTCTTTATAGAAGTTATGGGGAAAGTTGCAAATATTATTTATTTAATTAGTCTATTATTAAGTAAATTATCAAGCATATCATTATTAATTATTTAAAAGTATGAAAAATGAAACATAAATTGCTAGGTTCTCTATCATAAGATCTTTTTTGTACTATCTCATACATGAGTATACAAACATAATAGCCACAATCATTGCTATTTGATTGTTGTGGACACTATCAAATCAATGAGATCATTTAATTTGTAAGCTCATATTAGCTCTAACTATAGATCTCAGAACAAAATATAGAATACTTGAAAAGTTTACCTAGAAAAACTCATATCAAAGATTCTTTGGATTTGGAGGGTATTTTCCAACTTTTCTACCATAGGCGATTTGTATCACCCTAATAGAGTTTATGCACAACCTTAATTATAATTATACTAACAAAATAGAATATAATATATGCATAAATAAGCTAATGAATATAAGAAATATACTAATGTTTCAATTAAATATTTCCCTTCCCATTGAAGTTGATCAAAAGAAATATGATGAATCTGCAAGGAATCAGACACGTAGACAATGCTTTTTGAAGCACGTATGGTATACATAACCAAATGTCCTTATGAAAGGTGAGGTACAAGAATGATATTTTTGACTCGTCTATGATGTGACTCTATAGATACTATATGTGATCATCATACCTTATATTCATGCTATCACATACTAGTATGGATCCACAAATATAAAAAAGGATGATAATCCACTTGTTTGAGCATATATACCTTTGCACATGCAGATGAAAATAATAGTGTATATGAACTAATAATTGATAACTAACATAAGAAACCATACTAGTATTGAAATGGTAAAATTTTCTAAGAGCATATTAAATAATATTTACTTAACATATATGGCAACACTACTCATTAACACCCATATTTTATTATAAATTTTAACAATTTGATCTACCCTAGTCAAATAAGTACCGCTCATCCCAAAAATATGGGAACGCATGTCAATTTCAATCATATCACTAACATGAAAGCTTTTGTCATAATAATCTAGTATAACAAACTTTCCATATTTATTTTTGATCTAGCCAAAGTTTCCTCATGATTTTCCTTTTCCTAACCCCATCTAATCATTGTTGAGGTAACTAAAGCCATTGATTTAATTTTTTTCCTTTATCTTCCCTATTTATCTTCTTGCTTGTTATAACTTTCCTATTTCCCTTTGGCTTAGGAGCATTCTTCAAATGTTATTCCTTAATTAATGGTAATAAAACAAATTATAATAATCATATTAAGACCTAACTAGTTTATTTTAATGAATAAATAAGGTGTATTAACGTTGATGGAGAATGGTGTTATCTTTTCAATATTCAAACGTATCTGGTTTGTGGCCAAGGTATAAAGCTTCCATGAGAATCTCCCATGGTGAAATTCTAATTGCATTCTTTAAAAAAGAAGGTATAAATGTATCTTTTTTATAGGCATGTCAATGCATGCATGCTTTTGATTAGAAGCAAAGGGAGTCCTATAGACCATCACTATAGTGGTACCATGAGTGGTGTGCAGTCTATCTTTTGTTGAGAGAAATGAGGGATCCTTTTCTAAGAAGCTAAGTTTATGCATACTGTAATATATAATATTTAATATCACATATTATTAATCATTTGTGATATTTTATACACATAACAACAAATACAATTCAAAGTTTAGAATGTTTACCTTTAAAAGAAAATAAAAATATGCATTTACTTCACAACTATCTTTAACACTATCTACAATGGGTATGTGAAGAGGATCTTATAGAACTAGATTAGATGGTTCATACCCTTTAGATTTAATAAATGATAGCTCCTACTACATACTAGCCATTTACCGTGTCACTTGCTTTAATATTTACATTAGGGATGCCAACTGGTAGTTGATTTTTAGAGATCGTGGTTCTCAACCACACAATCTCATTTTTATGACACTTATCCAAGAACCTAGTGTATCCTGGGGAATTATTTAGTTCCTATTGCTAGTGAAATAACATTATATTCATCAATACCCTCCATCAAGTCTGATTATGTCACATTATCCTGATATGTACACAAGCCAAATTTATAACTGAGAAATAAGTGTATATAATAGTTTCATAATGACATTAAGTAAGGTTAAGGAAAATTCTTTGAACTTGTAATTTTCTCAACCCCTTCCTTCACCTCCTCGTTTTTATACTAACCACTTTTACTTACTCTTGCCATCTTTCATAACGAGGGTACAGGAATAGTTGAGGCGCTTGGATCCTACTTTTGTTCTTCTAAATACAAATTTAAACATAAAACTTACAATTGTAACAATATTATAATGTTAGACCTACATATTTAAACATATAAAGTTTAATGTCATGCCAACTCTTCCTCAAAACTCACATAGCTTTTTCAAGATACATTGTGGAAGTACCTATTCTTCTTGGACACTTCTAAATTTTGGGCACACAAAACCTATATTACAAGTCAAATGTATACAATATTTTAGGCAATATCTACTAATGAAATGTTTTAAAATAAAAATCATAATTTTAAAGTAGAAAATACCTAAAATGCCTTCATTTTTTAAAGTGCCAAACACATCACAAGTCTTTTGATTTATATAGTGTAACACCCAAGTGGCTTTGTTTGTAATGTAAATTTGTTGGGTTTTTGCTTTTCTTAGCTGAGTGCTACTTTAAAGTTGAATGTCACTTGTCGCAATGTTTTATGAACCATTTCATATTGAATTTTGGGACGATAAACACTCTTTATATTTTAAGACATATATATTGAAATTAACAACAAATACCAAAATGGATAAACTAACGATAGTACTTACATTGGCATCCTTACAAATAAGTTGTTTGCCTCCTTTATTGACCTACTTTTAGTTGAGGATATTGATAGGAACATACATATGCATGGCTAGTCACATGTAGTTCATAAAAAGTTCTTGATGCTTTTCTATTGGTTGACTCCTAATGTTCCATTGTACCTCCACCTTCTATCCCTTATCTCTCATATCTATCACTATCTTCAAAATTGTAGGCCCCATCTTGTCTTCTTTATTATTGGTATCTCCTTCTCTGGTCTTCTTCTTCTTATTATTATTATTATTATTATTATTATTATTATTATTATTATTATTATTATTATTATTATTATTATTATTATTCTAACAAATAAATGAATTATCAATAACTGAATTAGTTCAAAGTCTCAACAAATAAACTAACACAAAAAATTTAGTAAAAAAAATATCACATATCATATACCATATACTATAATGCCATGAATTATGCAAATATCATAGATTAGAATGCCATAATTATTCACATATAATAATTTACCATTAATTAATAAAATATTCAATGCATAAAATAATTTATATTAAAAAAATAAGCATACATATCACATATTATAATGTTATGCAGTTACTCTCATTGTATTCTTTTCCTTCTTTTTTTCTTCTTTGACTTTGAAGAGGTCTCATGATCCGACATATATATCACTTCCTAATGATAATATCTTCCTCTAGTAATGCCATTATTATCATCATCACATGGTTTAGTTTCTCACATAATTGTGACACTCTTTCATTTCCAGTTAGCGTCATTTTTATCATCACATTCATTGGCATTTTTTCGTAGATATTACCACATACAATATTTTATTAGTGGGATCAATGACAAACAAATCTTGTGATACTTGTAAACCCAACATGAAACGTTTTTTTATACCCTTCCCTATTGAGATATACTAATGTAAATATATCATTATATTTAATGTCATGATTATTATCAACCCACTTGCACCCAAAAAAGAGGTATTTTAAATGTAGTGTAATCTAACTTCCATATATATATACACTCAATAATGGCATACTAATTTATATTCCCATAAGTCTAATTATTATCTTTTTCACTAGAATTATACATTACCTCAACCACTAAAGACACTCCACTATTTTGCATTGTATTCTTTGAACCATTTCTTCACATAGAATGTATAACCATGGACGGCATAACTAGTATATAAGAACACTTCTAGGTGGGGCTTTAGGGAAAGCCACATCAATGTCTCAGAAATTAGAGTTGGTGAATGTCCGATGAGGGGAATGATGTGAATTATAAGCAAATGTATGAAGGAATGATTATATTTATCTATTATCAAGTTCTCATTCTTTAATCAAATTTTGATCGCTAAAGAATGCATGTGTTCTTTAACATGTGGTTGAACATCATTATTGTTATGTAATACATATAGATATGCTTTTTTCAACGTGTCAATGTCCACATGCCCAATTTTTTTTGCCCCTAATTCCTTGTCATTCAAGTTTCCCTAGATGTCAATACTTGGGAATATTGATAGTTTAAGCATTTGATAATTAATTTGTGCAAATTTTGATTGCTTCTTCTACTAACTCTCAAAATTCTATGTTTCTGGCTGATATTGATTCTTCACATATCCTTTTACCAATTTTATAAATACCATAAATGGGTACAGTAATTCCCTCATTTCTAGTATTTAAAATTTTCATTTTAGTGGAAGCATTTACAAAAAATATGAGTTGTTATTGTCACATCCAATAGAATGAGATGTTTCCCTAACACTTAACCCATGTTGGATGTAAGATCAACAACCACTTAGACAAAAATATTAGGTATGGCCAACACATAATCCAAGTTAAGACAAAACCAATAGAAACAAATAAGAGAGGAAAAGAGAGAAAGATTTAAATAATTACAACTAAGAAAACATTTATAAGAAAATTTTATAATTCCAAAGTGGGACACAAATCACATTGAATTACCCTAACTCTCTAACCTAACCCAAAATCTACCAACAACCTGCAAGGTATAGGTCGTAATTTGAATAGGCAGAAGAGTAAACCAATGGTACACTCTGCATGTAAAGATCACATGAAATGCATAAGAGTAGGAAACTTATCATGCTTGCATATTGTAATACCCCCATTTTCAAAACATAAAATACTTACAAATTAATGCGGAAGCTAAACAAGAATGAGAGCATTGCCACCACATCTAGTGCAAGTAAACTCCATTATTACAGTTACACTAGATGTTAAGGCTAAAACTTAAAATAAAAAAAATAGAACAAAATTCCAAAACATTATTAATATAATAAGACACCATAATAAAGTTAAAATAACAACATTGACAACAACTAACAACATATTAGAAAATTAAATAACTCTTACTACACTTAAAACTTGATAACATCAAAACACTAATAAAACATAGAACTCCGAAAGACAAACTACTCTCTCAAATCATAATACAAGCATGTATCAATCCTCAAGTATGGTCACAATCTACCTACATATGATTATCTGCTCACCATGTACATCATGGAGCATTGCATTCCTATTTAAAACAGTAACAAGTTAGATAGGGGAATGACTAATTAACATATTATTCATATAGAAAATGACATAATTTATAGAATTATCATAAATCCCCTTTTATTAGTAACTACATACACACACCATCCAATTTTATCTATTAAAGGGGAAAACCCCAACTAGAAGGGTCACCTAGCAAATAAGTCTAAAAACATCCAAGAATAACCAAAACCAACCACGGAAGATACACCTCCTAGGCAATCCTAGTGTTCCTAGCATCAAAGGATAAAATCTAACCTTGGTCATCTAGTCCTTAAGCATGCACACCCCCTAAGAGGTCTAAAATCCTGATAGAGTAAACATAGAGTCTTATTGGTTGTCGTTCAGATAAATAAACCAAGTGATTACACGTCACTACAAACTAAGGAAATGTTATTGTCGATCTCCAACTCTAGGAGACTAACCCCCAGAGGACCCCAAGCCTAACTCAAATCTTCCACTTTAAGTTTTAGTATTTTACTCAAGGCATTTGTATAATGTAATTAAATCACACAAAACCATATATACACATTCTCATAACCAACTTTCTAAAATTAGACATCTTCCATATATGGTACTTTCCAAAAATAGTAACTTCCATAAATAATATCTTACATAATTAACACCTTCCATAACTATCACTCTCATAAATATTGCTCTTATTAAATAAGGCTTTCCACAATACCACTTCCCAATTTAAATAGTTTTCAAAAGGATTTGGCCACTTGGGCCATAAATCAACCACCGGTATAATTTAATACCAATTAGGAAAAATAAAGGTATGCATATATCCTAATATCATAAGATAACACCTACCATAAATTTCATATGATCACCAATATTAATTAAAATAATATAAACACTGTACATACATTCCGAATATATTAGCAAAAGCAACAATAAAACACCTATAAATAATTTATATTCATAAACTCATATTTTAAAATAAAATCCAGAGTCATGTTAACGAAATATAAGGATTTTATAAGATAATACCACACACATATATATATATATATATATATAAGCACATTAAATCATATAATAAAAAATAGTATTATATATATTAAAATGTAGTCGACAATTTATCTATAAATAGTTATAAAAGTAAGTGGGTTACCAGGAAAGAAATCTACACACCAACTAGTTCATAGATAGCTAGTCTTATAGATAAAATAAATATATTAATATTTGTTAGATACTATTCTCATATTTTATGTATGGAAATTAATTTAGTGGCTGAATTCTCTTACTTCTAAAATAGTAATTGGCACTAGAATTATTTCATTTTAAGAACTGATTTACAAAAATTAATTATATTATAGCTTAGAATTTGTGAAATTAACTAATTATCTAAACTTAATTAACTAACCCAACTAAACTAGTTTGTCAGTTCATAAACAAACATGTTTTGACGTGAAAACTACTCTAATCTTGATCTATATATACAAATTAGTTCTTTTAATAGACCCATAAATAAGAAAGAGAAAAGAAGCGGAAAAATAAGCCCACATGGGATGAGGTTAGACTATTTAAAATATCCAAGTAATTAGAAAATAGATTAGGCATTTACTTATTAATAATACAAGGAAAAACAAGGTTTTGTGTGCCCTCATAATTTTACGGGTTGCAAAGTTTGACTAAAATACTATTCAAGATAGGCTTTTATATAGTATTAGTATATGAAAAAGAAACTTCACATAGCCTTTGCAAGACTACCATATGCAAGACTACTTACATTCCTATGCCATTAAGAGGGCACAACACCTTGTGTTCATCTACGATATTCTATAAAAATACAAAATAGGTGTAGTATAAGTGGGAAAATATAGAATATCACTTACCTATAAATATTTGTGGTATATTCATGCTCAAACTTTACACATCATGCCTCGTTCTAATCAAAGCGGTAGTAGCAACTCTCCTATTTGATTTTTTTTCCTTTTGTTTTCTTTTGCTCAATTTTGTGTATTATTCTAATTATGTGGCTATAGGTATTATGTGTTTGCTAGCTATTTATATGGGCAGGGGTGTTAGGGTTACAGAGGATAAACTTAGCAAAAGATAAGTTTCAAAACTTATTTATTTACTGAAAGATAATTGATTGCTAATATAAATTAAAATGGCTAGAGTCTTATTTATTATTAAATTTTATTTACTATATATATAATTAATAACTATTTATGAATGGATAAGAAATACAAGTAACAATTACTTATATAATTAAATAAATAGATAAAAGTAGGTAGGGTGAGGTTCACATGCAAACTCTTTTTATTATACAAACATAAGAACCAATCTCAACCATTAGATCAAAATTAAATCAACATTCAAGATTTTAATAATACCAAACCAAAAAACTAACCCAAACCCATATCCAAACCAAATATCCAAACCTCTAAACCCTAAACCCTCTAAACCCTAAACCCCAAACCCTAAACCCTAACCCTAAACCCTCTAAACCCTAAACCCTAAACCCTCTAAACCCTAAACCCTCTAAACCCTAAACCCCAAACCCCAAACCCCAAACCCCAAACCCTAAACCCTAAACCCTAAACCCTCTAAACCCTAAACCCTAAACCCTCTAAACCCTAAACCCTAAACCATAAACCCTAAACCCTAAACCATAAACCCTAAACCCTAAACCCTCTAAACCCTAAACCCTAAACCCTCTAAACCCTCTAAACCCTAAACCCTAAACCCCAAACCCTAAACCCTAAACTATGAACTCTAAACCCCAAGCCCCAAACCCTAAACCCTAAACTATGAACTCTAAACCCTACACCCTAAACCCTCTAAACCCTAAACCCCAAATCCTAAACCCTCTAAACCCTAAACCCTCTAACCCCTAAACCCTCTAAACCCTAAACCCTAAACCCTCTAAACCCTCTAAACCCTCTAAACCTAAACCCCAAGCCCCAAACCCTAAACCCTAAACCATGAACTCTAAACCCTAAACCCTCTAAACCCTCTAAACTCTCTAAACCCTAAACCCTAAACCCTAAACCCTCTAAACCCTAAACCCTAAACCCTCTAAACCCTAAACCCCAAACCCTAAACCCCAAACCCCAAACCCTAAACCCTCTAAATCCTAAACCCTAAACCCTAAACCATGAACCCTAACCCTAAACCCTACAAACCCAAACCCACTAAACCCTAAACCATCTAATTTCCATCTAAAGGCATGCATGTTTCAACAAAAGAAAAAAACATACTAACCAAATATACATTCATTTAGTTATACAATATGAGAATGAAAAAAAATAAAAAGATTTGAAATTTGACAATTCCTTAAATTGAACCTTACACAAGTTTGAAAAGAAACCTTCCCCTATCATTTAAACTACAATAAAAATCATCATTAACCAATACCTTCATGAAGTTGGAAAAAAAATTGCATCCAACTCCAATCTTTTATTCCAAAATCTGTCATTCAAATATAAAAAATTGAGATTAGTTACAATTTGATGTAAGGAATTTAAAAAAAAAAATGGTTCCAGCCTTCTCAAGCTAACCTGCAAAATTTTCCTACCTCAAACTAACCTTCCTAACCCTCTCTCCCAAAATAGGACACCCCTGCCCTGCCCTGCCATGCCCTGCACTACCACCACAACAAATCTTCAGTGTTTTTGCATGTGATTTTCTTATCCTCCAGGCCAGATTCAAAGCCTAAAATTTCATTAATTACAGACTAATTTCAGTAACATTACAATCATTATTACTAATCACAGTAGCATTAATCCATCCACATGATTAATCAGACTAACCTACAGCCACCAAACAATCAGCATTGACAATTAATCCATCCACAACAGAATACAACATCCCCGACACACAATCAGCATTGATAATCAGAGCATCAACATTGCCATCAAAAAATTGATTACGAAAAACATATAAGAACCAATAATAAAATCTCATCTCATACCGATAAATGAAACAAGCTTCCTATAGAAATCAGTAAACGAACAAAGCAATTACACGACCACCTCCCCCGAGCTGCCGATTTCACTCCATCCCTTAACCCTGGCGGGGATGATAAATAGCTAGGCAGACTTAGCCCCTCCGGCGAATTCTCCGGTGTTAATCCATCCTCGGGCGGTTGTGCTCCAGCCAATTTTCCTCCGGCCACCCTCCAGGAACTAAGAGCGCGATAGAGATGAAATCACATAACAAACCCTATCAACTAATTTGGCTTAACAAAATTCAAATCACGCAAACAAACTTACGAATTGGAGGACACAGTTCGGAATTATATCGACGGTGTGGAGGTTGTGCGCTGGACTACTGTCGTTGTACTGCGCCAATGGTGGTGCTTTTCCGCGTCCCTTGTGCGGCGGAATAGTGTAGTGGCTTGTGTCGAAGAATGGAGGAGGTGAGGTATGGTTGAAGTGAACAGGTGCAGAAATGGCGATGGAGAGATGCGATGGAGAGAGAGGGAGACGGGAGGTGCATAGAGAGGGAGACGGGAGGTGTAGAGAGAGGGAGACGGGAGTTGCGAACTTGCGATTGAGAGAGGGAACGCAAAGGGGGGTATGGGTCGGGATAGAAAAGCAGACAGGGAGAGTGGAGGGCGGGATAGAGGGACGGGCACAGGGAACAGTAAAAAAATAGGGATGAGTTTTCAACCGTCAGATATTTCAGATCCAACGGTTGAAAACCATTCCTATGTTTGTACCCAAAAACAGGTCGGCACATAAGCCAACTTCAAAGTAGGTATATATTTATATCCTTCATACATTATTATTATTATTATTATTATTATCCAAAATTATGGGGTATTACACATATTAATTATCATACGATAATCCACAGATCACAACAACACATGCAACCATGAAATAGATACTATTTAACCACAAGGATCTAATAATTAAACATGGTGTGTATTGCTTACACTAAACAATTCAACATATTATTTATTGATTACACTAAATAATTTAACATAGTGTTTATTGATTATACCAAACATTTCGACATATAATCCAATTATCAACTTTATGAGGCAACCAACCAAGATACAACAAGAAATCAATGTAATTCGACCTAGGCTCTAAACCAATGATTAAGCCTTTATTAAGTCGATCAACTAACATTGAGAGGAATGCAATCACATAATCCATGAGAGGAAACTAAACTAAATCACTAACTTCTAAGATAGCTAATCAAGGAATTCACATGACATAAAACCATGCATACACAAAACTCAAACACCAAATCCTTAAGTGTGCATACACTTTGAAGGGTTTGTGAATTTCTAGAGAGAAGAAATGACCTCTTTGATTCGAAGGCCTATGTATGCACACGGGGTCTTATTGTGAAGTAATGAATCATTTCCCACCTCATGTTGTCTTTCACTTTAAGTGATTAATATTTTATTCCAAACCGACTTACAAAACAAAAAAGGGTACATGATCCACACAACAATCAACCATACTTGACCACCAAAGTCACAATAATCAATGCAATAGAAGATAGAGGGTTAGGCATTAAGCCATAACTTGAACACTTAATTTATTTAATTTAATTTAATCCTTGAGGTCCATTCATTCAAAGAGTTAACATAAGTTAATTGTCAATAGGGAGGTTAATTGTCAACACGAAGGTCCACTAAAAGTCGACTAGGCCCATCTTATTTCAATTATTCCATACTTAGGCACATTTGGTCATAAATGATTAAAATTTCCTTAAACCCTAATCTTTCCAATTTTAACCATTTCAAGGCTAAGCATTTATATAATTTAACAAAACTCATGATAAGGCTAGATAACACTAAAATAACACTTGAACATAAAAACATTAATTCTAAAAATACTAGCAATAGCAAATAACCTATTTTAGATGATACATGATTTAAGTATATAGAGTACATAAAACCCTAACTATGAAATACTAGCATACCATAATTTACATGCTTAACATACATAATAAATCATGATACATTTTTTTTACATTCATTCTGGAAAAATAACACAACACATGTAGACAATATAGTTATCTATATAGCACAACAATATTATATCATGCATATCTAAGCCTTAACATGCTCAAATCCTAACATTATATGTATGAACATTTAGGTAAAACACCTAATAGACTCAATGAAAGATATGGAAAATCATGGAAATACCTTTTTGGATAATATTGCACCCACCAAGACATACAAAAAATTAAATGCATAAAATAGCATGTTTGCACCCATTATCACATATAAAAACTTTATATAATTAATTCCAAATAATTAAACACATAAAATACACATAAATTGTGGCCTCATAACATAATTGAAAATTGCTCAAATATTCATAATGGCATACTTTTCATGTTTTTACATAATTAACATAATCTATTATAAAATATTGTGCTTTACATAAAATAATTAGAAAAACATGGCTCATGGTCACAACATTTAAACATAATATCACACACATAATTACACATTGAGCCTTATCATACAAGGAGGTGAATGAATTTAGCCAAATTCCAAGCTCAAGTAAAAGGGAAAAAGATCCTATGATTTTAAGGTTCTCTTGAGTATCCTCTAAATCACAAAAAATATTATAAGAACTAGATTTGAGAGTTTCTAAGGAGAAAAGGGATATATCTTTCAAAAAAGATGAAGAACAAGAGGAAGAGAAATGTGATAAATCTTCACTATTTTACTAAGAATCTAACATTCTATATTTATTTAAGAATAAATAAATGTTAGATAGAGCAGAAAATAGAAGAGAAGAAGAACATCAATGAGGATAAGAGGAGGAGAGGGGTTGGTTTTAGCTCAAGAACAAGGGCATAAGGCTTAGCAAAATTCAAACAAAGTGAAGAGGGAGGAGAGAGCAACTAAGAGAGCTATAATGAGTTCAATAATTAATGGAAAAAATAAAATAAGACCCATAAGAGGACACAAAGTAGGGTTTAAAATCATATTAGTTCAAATAGAGAGGGGGTTAACTCGCATCATACTTGAATGAAGAAGTAAAAAGGTGGTTGAGTATGTAAGAGGGTGTATAAGGTTTATTACAACCAAAAAAATAAGCTAAAGGAAGATGAGGAGTGCAAAGGTATGGATATGGAAGGGAGAAGGTGTGTTTGGCAAGTTAAAGCAGGGGTAAAGGAAGAAATATAAGTTGGGTGCAAGAAATGCCAAAAAAGACACAAAAGGTCACTTAGATTATGACTAAAATTAAGAAAAGGCTCATACAAGTCCAAAAAGCATTAGACAAGTCATAATCTAATCCAAGGGATGTACGAGGTAATTTTCATGGTCTAACAATAATATTATGATTTATAGATCATTTTCAATTATGGAAATATCAATAAAGAAGAATAAATTAATAAATATATTAAATGAATCCCAAAATTTTCCAAAATTTGTGGGATGGTACAAAATAAATTTAGGAATACAAATACATAAAAAAATTGGGCATAAGAATTAAATTGGATAAAAAAAATAAAAAATTACAAAATAGATAAAATTACTCAAGCCTAATTGTATGCCTAGCTGAACTGGTCGACTACTAGACCACTAATTAAAATATATCCCTAGAATTTGGCTAATCGAATACCAGTCTATGCTGATTGATCATCAGTCCAAGAACCCTAATTCTAATTCATTTGAACTTAATTAATCTAATAAATAATTATCTAATATTATTACAAATAATTTTAACACATTAATTTTAGAAAAGCCTACAATAATTTCTATAATTAATTTCAAATAAAATAACATATTTATACCTAGGTTTTAAATTAAGGTAAATTAAGAATGTGATATTACATATTCATTTAACACTTATGATATTCGTAAATCTCCTTTCCACTTAATCACTTTACTTAAATAATAATGTTACATCAACCATCATCTTAATCCTCAAGGAATCAAGGCACCATAAAATACCATCATCGTGTAAGGCTTATTACAACACTTAGAATACTTTCCAACATTTCACGTTAAATTCATTCCTTAAGAAAAGTCAAATTTAGAAAAATCAATTTCAACCATGAGAATTCAATGTTCAGGTCAACTAAAGGCCACCTAAGTCCTAATATTCAACATTAGGAAATATTTGACACCAAGGCTATGTTTGGTATGGGGGTAAAGCAGGTGTAAAAATTACAAGGGAAATTATCTCCCTTCTTTTTTATGTTTGGTATGGGAAAAAAAAAATTCTGGAGTAAAAATATACTCCTGGGCTAGGGAAAAAGATTACCCGTTTGGACCATCGGGTAAATCTTCTTCTGCCTGTCGACTTATTCGACGGAACGCAGCCTACCTGTCGAAGTCGTCCCCTACCCCTACCTATCGAAGCCTGCCTGTCGAAGACTCGAACCCTGCCTGTCGAAGCCTACCTCTCGAAGTCGAAGCCTTCCTCTCCGGATCTTGAAATAAGCGACATCGTCTCCGTCCAAAATTTGATCTACGTAATCGACGGAGCACAACGCCATCGGGGCATAAAAAGCTTGGCAGTACCCTTTGTTATTCAGACGATTATCCATGGTTATGCTCACCACACAGTCCCCGTACACCCGCGTAAATAGCTCACGCACCTCCTCTTTTGAAACTCGATAGCCGTTGGAGAAGGTCAAGACTCAAGAACAAGGTTCGATCTCTTTCTGGGGCCTCGATCAGGCTGGCCCTCCAACTTATGTCTTCGTCGGATTGTATCACCGAGTCTGGTGGTAGAACTACCACTTCCAAGGGCCCAAACGTGGGATAGGAAACTTCGGAATAGTAAGGCGAGTACCAATTAATTCGGATCTTTTTCTGTGAGTCTGTACTGATACTAAAATGTCGAATGTTTCAGTACCAAGTTCAATAAATTTGGATGTCAGTACCAATTAATTAATTTTTTTTTCAATCATGCATTGACTTTGATTAGAGAGGCCTCTCGGGTCTCTTAATTAAGCGACATAGACCAGCAAATAATTTCAGAAAGATAAGAAAACCATGGAGTTGTCTCTGAGGAGGAGTTGATTGAGTGTTGGTTGTTCTGATCATGGAGGGAGATTAAAATAACAATCAAAATAATTAAGGAAGAGAGGTTGCAAGGAGGAAGACGGTGCGACCCTGAACCACGCCAATATGTATAGGAGGAGGGGTCGGGTCATGTTTGTGAGTTTCACTTTCACAGCGAAAATTGATTGGAGGCTTCTGCAAAGACATAAAATATTCCCTAAAATAATTTATTTTCACATGCCAAACAAAAAAGGTGGATACATTTTCTCCCTTAATTATTATTCCCTTAATCATTTCTCCCTTAATTATTCCCCCTTAATTCATTTCCCTCCTTCCAAGCATATCCCAAACTAACTATTTTTCCCTTATAGTTTTTTTCCTCTTCAACTAAAACTAAAATAAAAACTGTAATACCTTAAAATAATTTTTTTTATTAATATATTTAATTCCAAAATTTTCTAAAGTATACCAAAATAAATAAATAAAAAATTGTCACTTAAATTACTCACTTTTCACCAAAAACCTTAATATGTGTATATGTACTTTAAATAATTCACTTTTATAATTAGAATATTTTGAAACTAAAATATACTTATTTTTATAAGAAAACATAGAATTGATGTACCAGGAAAAAATATCGCTAAAAATCTTAAAACTTTGAAAATTATATATTTAACACTAAACTAATTCAAAATATAACATGCCATATATGAATGTTTATTTAAAAATCAAAACGAATATAACATAGTTATTTAAAATTAAGAGAAAAAATGAGGGGAGAAAATACCCTCGGTTGTGGTACACATAAATCCTAGTTTTATTTATTTTAAATTATTTTACACTAAATTCACACTAACATATATACCACTAAAAGCATAAAATAATAAGCTTAAATATTAATATTTTTTAAGCTTACATAAAATAGTAACATGCTTAAATAATAGTAAAGACATCAAAAACTTGACAAAACCACCAAAGGTCGAGAGCTTCAATTTACATCTACAATCATTTTCATCCAATGTTTACCATATTCATATATAATAATATTGGAATACCTCAAATTTTAATAACCCTAATTATAATGCCCTACACTATTGTGTAATGGATGGATGAAAATTTTTGACAAATTTTGGGCCTTTGATTTTAATTTAATATTATGATTTGATTTGTAATAAAAATTAATTTGAAATCATGTTGGAAAATAAGGTTTATTTAGTTTTATAGGCAAACCCAATGACTAGTTCTATGAACCGATCGAATGGTTTGTAGTTTTAGCTAAATTGAGTTCCTTTACCAAATCGATTGATTGGTTGGTGGAATCGATCGACTTGTAGATGAACAGTAAATTGTTAGACCCAAACTGATTGACTGATTTATCAAGCTGCTCATATTTTCTTAATTTGGATTTTTTTTAAATCCCTTAGACTAAAATGGAAACTTACCAACTCATACCGATTGTCCCTAAGATATTCCTAACCATTTTTATGACGCTTTTAACCCAAAATATTGCCTTGATTTGTTTGGGAGGTCGATTGAGACACATGAGGGAGAGAGGTGACCTCGGCCATTACCTTCTCACTCCTCTCTCCTCTGCCTAGTTTTGAGATTGATTGCTTTGACCCCAGACATACTTCTAAGCAGTTGGAAGATTCCTTTCATACTAACCTCCCATTTCTTCTTTTATGTATGAGAATTCTAGCTTGATTGACCTGAGTTCCCTAGAGTCACAAATTGAGCTCAAGAGACTAGGTTAGCAAATTCATCCGTTCTAATCGAATTCAAATGGTCACAAGTAGGGTTTCAAGTTGCCTTCCAAACCGTTTGTGTTTTCCTTCCATTGGTTGGCTATAAATATCCCCAATTCTCCCTAAAATGCACTTTTTTTAGCCACCGAAATTCCTCTGAGTTCTGCATTCTCTTATTTTCTCTCCACACTTTACGCACTTGCCAATTTATTTGCACAGTCTCTTGATCCTACCTCTATCTCTATCTTATTTAAATTGTTAAGTAAGGTAGAGTTAGATTTTTGGAAAAAGATTGAGTGGTTTAGTTGAGATTTTTCTTAGTTCTGTCTCAGTGGCATGCCCTTCTCCCTTTATGTTTCTTTTGTGTAATTTGATGAAGTTTTAGTATAATAACTAAGTTAAGATTTTAGTTTTTAAGGTTTTAAGAGTTGAAGTTTTTGTAGACTTGAAAATTCCTTTTTTTAAGGGGATTTAGCCTACATTAAGTAAGTAATTCTTTCTCTTAGAATGTTAGCATGTGTATATCCTTGAAAAGTGATATCTTAGTTTTGTGCATGGTTTTCATGTTTAAATCCCACAAATGGAGAAAAGAGCATGAAAATGGGTAAAATAGGTTATGATGATGTTAGGTGGAGAAATGCATGTTAATCTAGATAAGAATATGTTGGTTTACGTTGATGCATATTCTAATGTAGTTAGAAAAGGATTATCATGCAATAATCTACACAAAATTTGTGAATTGATGCTATGTCAAGGTAAAGTGATTGAACAATTACTTTAAAATAGTCAATTGGTTCCTAGAACAGTTGACTGGTTGACCTAACCCATTGATGGGTTCGCCTGTAGAAAGCTTGGTCTTTCTCTCTCCTTAAACCTATCGACTGGTTTGGAACAACTAATCTACTAGTCTATGAACATTCAATTATTTTTCCCAAACCAACCGATCAGTTTGAGAAATCATGGAATAGTTGAGTTAAACCGATCGATTGGTTGACCCAAACCGATCGACTGGTTGGTGCAACCGATCAACTAGTTCAACTGGTTTGAATAATTTGTTTCTTCGTGGTTTGGTTATACTTGGGGGTTGTGTATGTGAATATATCATGATTATTAATGGGATAAAATGTAGATTATAACATGAATTATTAGCCTAATTAAGTGATTAAAATGGATCATAACTTATGGCATACATTATGAGTAATATGAAGGCTAAAGGCGTAATTCACTTGTAACAAGTGATAATATGGAAATAAGAGTAATAAGAATCAGTAAGGACATGAATTAAACCATATGATGGATATGAACTTCATTGGCCAAAGAAAAATGGTAAGCTTACATGGTAGGGAAAATGGAAATAAAAAGGATTAATATGGTTTAGTATAGGGATTTGCCTCATTTTCTTGTATGAGCCTTGTATGATCACCCATCCTTATGAATAAAATACTAATAACTTAAAGCAAAAGAAATTTAAATTTGAGTATGGGATAGGGTTACCCGATTCTTGATTAGCTACCATGGATTAGTTTACCTTCAGACGTTTTGGTGCCTTCGAGCAGGATCCTGAGAGGTCTCAATGCCTTGCTTACTCTAGATACTGATGATGTACTAGAGGGTATTGATACCAAAGGATCTGGTTACCTAGGTAGTTGGTTTTGGCCTGGACTTATGTTCGCTTGGTGATTGGATTTGATGTGGACTTTATGTCCCTTTTAGATAGACTTCCATGATATGTGGGACTATAGGGTGGTGTATAGTCCATCGCTTGATAGTAATAAAATATGGTTGTCAAGTAAATAATTGATTAAATGTAAATGATGATTAAGAGAATGGATAATATTTGGCAAGAATGGAATTAATGGAATGATTGGTTGGAAATGAGTAAAGTTGGTTATTACACTTAGTTAATAGTTAACCTGAATATTTGATTATAAAATGGAATATTGATGGGTTGACTCACTTATCTCTTACATGGATGAACTAATGGTATAACCTAAGGATTTGATTAATTGGAATAAACCCTATAGGTTGTTTGTTTCTCCTTACGATTTAGTATATTCATGCTTATGTGAGGAGGTTGTGAGTCCATGCATGAAGTATGCTACTTGTTGGAATTATGCATGACATTATGACTTCATATATTGCTATCTTTATATATATATATATATATATATATATAATATTGTAATCTATATTTATACATAATAATGTTTTATACTTAGATACATTTAGGGAGCAACTTGGCTTACTCGGTACGTAGCGTACAGATGTGCCCGTTTGCTCAGTCACCTCCTCGTTCCCATGAGCACAAGACCTTGTACAGGTTTTTAGGGATAGCTAGTAAAGGGCATACCTTAGTTGGGTTGGGGCTTGTGAGTGAGGATATCCAGAAAGTTTTGATGAGGTCCATGGAGGACCATGGCATTTGTTTTAGGCCTCGTGCCCCAATCCATGTTCTGTAATTTCATAATTTTAAATGTGTATTCTGTAATGATTTGATCAGAACCCATTAGGGTCATCTGTTGTAAACATTTGGACTCATTTCAATCAAATCATTATTTGTGCACTCTGCTATTTTAGTATTTTATTGGTTTAACCTTGTATCATTATTTGTGCACTCTATTTTTCTAAGTGTTTTCTACTTCCACAAAAATGTTTTTAACAAAATTTTTTGTAGTGAAAATTGGGGGTGTTATAGGTTGGCATCAAAGCTTTTTTTTTGAAAATTTCCTACTTTTAAGAATTATTAAGGTGATACCACAGGTTGGTATCAATGCATTTTACTAATGCATTTTACATTACAAATAGTTTTGAGCTGATACCGTCAGAAGGTATCAGCCTTAAGCTGAATTTATTTTCTCGATTTTCCTATAACTTCGATTATTTCAAACTCAGATGTTCATGAGTGAGAGTTGGGTTGGGAATGTGCTGTAATTAGCTTGTGTTTGTTTATATGAGTCTCAGCACTCGATGGCCAAAACTATAGCCTAACTTCTTTTAGTCTTTATGACATGATGGTCGCTAACCACAACTTCAAATGCATCAAAGCTTCCATGGAGACCGTTGGAGCATACATGTAGGGCCATATCTGAGCACCTCAACCTTCATCGGTGCCTACAATTGCACCAGCTTCTGAGGATTGGCTCAAGCAGGCTAGGCGTCATCACCCTTCCATCTTCAAAGGTCAAGAGGACCTCGACATCAGGGAACAGTGGTTCTGAGACATGGAGAAGACTTTCATAGCTTGCGATTAACCAGGGGAATAGAGGGTAGACGTGGCTATCTACTACTTTAGAGGAAGGACAGATGCATGGTGGAAAAGTATTTAGCGAAGAGCTAGAGAACCTACTAGCTAGGTCCATTCTTGGAAGAGCTGTGAGGTAGGTTATACTCGACTCACCTATGGATAAAGAAGTACAATGAGTTCATGGCACTTCGACAAGGGGCATGTCTATCGAGAAGTACTATACTCTATTTATAGACCTAGTTCAGTTATTTAGCGAAGGGGTGGACAACCTACGATCTGGGTCCATTCTTGGAAGCACTGTGAGCTAGGTTATACTTAACTCACCTAGGGATAAAGAAGTATAATGAGTTTATAGCGCTTCAACAGGGGGCATTTCTATTGAGGAGTACTATACTCGATTTATGGACCTAGGTTAGTTTTCCCCTAAAGTGAAAGCTAATGAGGTGATGCAAGTTCACTGCTTCAAGATCAGATTGGGATCTGATACCAGGAGTTGTTGGTGGGAGTCACTCTACTAGACATGGTCAGGATGTACGAGCAAGCTCTAAAGGCGTCTCAAGTCATCCAGCCTTGGAGTTCCCAATCAAGAAATAAGAGGAAGTTTGAAGGTCACTAGAATTCTAGTGACCAAAAGAAGGCTTACTCCAGTAGTAGCTTACCATTGAGGTTTGGTCGGAGCTTGGGGTCAACACCTTGATTGGGAGGTTTTTTAGGGCGTCATGCTGAAGAAAGGCACTACCACTATAAAAGGTGTGGGTCAAATCACCTAGGGGTTGACTACAAAGGCAACAAGGTGACGTGCCATGGGTGTGTCATGGTGGGATACCAGACGTTTGAATGCCGGGTTAGTAGTGGCAGTGACATACTCCCTCTTCCTCCCCTTAACTCCTCCATCCTTCATTTGTCTTTGTTTTACCATTTTTCTCTAGTGAAGCTCTGTGTAGCTTATACAACCTCACACAACCTGGCTTTTGCAGCGTAAAAGCCTCACATTGCTCAAGCCTCCCTGCATGACAAACTTATGCCAAAACCCTCATATATACATTAACACTTTATGCTCAACACACCTTAGTTAGGTTTGTCCTTCACATAGCCTTCCTCCTTCACAAATATCCCCTGGTTGCATAAAATCCTAATGCCACCACCCCCTAATTCCATCACAACCTCATGCTCAACACCCCACAACTACACCACTAACCCACACTAACACCCCCTAGCAATGTCAAAAACTCACACCAAACCACCACCCTTTGCATCACTTCTCCACGTTTCACCCCGTCAATATGAGGATCTCATAAACACCCCTATTTGCACAAGTATCTCACACTAATCACCCCCATTTTGCATCAATTTATGATGTTACCCCTTGCTACACCAAATCTATTATAGGTAGTTCAAGCCTTGCGCAACTTAGTTTACTTTAGTTTTTCTCCATTTTCCACCCTCATTTTTCTTAGATTTTCCTTGGTTATTTTTTTAATTTATAATAATGTATTAAACTTGATTCTGGAATGATTTTTTTGGTGGTCTTATAGGATTCAACTTAGGGTTATACATGATTAGAGATGGTTTTGGTAAGAATACACGTCATAACGAGGGTTTTGTGTGCAATGTGTATTTTTATGTTAAATATAATTTTTGGTATTTTTATCTGGATAATTTAATTATAGTAATGTTGATGTATGCCATGTTGTGTTGTATGATGGAAAAGTGAGAAAAAAATGAAAGCATGCGATAGTTAATTAAGTCGAGTTTTGTAGGGAAAGAAGGTTGACATGAATCATTTATCTAAATTTGGTATATGATGTTTGAATCATATGTGTGTGTGTGCGTGTATTTTGGTTGATTATTTTCATGAGGATATGTGGTGGAGGTAAAAAATCATTCATGTTGGGACTCATAGGGTTTTTGGTGAAAATATGGATATTTTGGCTATCTTAAGGGAAAATTGATCAATATAGATAAAATGTGAAATATGTGATATTTCAATGTGTTTATTGGTTAAAAATATGCTAAATATATTATGTGGAATACTTGGAGAAATTAGGAATGTCTGAAGTCCAATAAAATGAGAAAAGGCTTAAACTAGGAATAGTAATACTAAAAGCGGGGTCAATACCGTACGTGTAAAATATTAGAGTTAGAACATGATTTCAGATATATTGTTAGTATTTTCATTTTAGGAATATGAATTAAATTTGGTGGTTATATCTTATATGAGTCTTATGGAAAAAGTTATGCTTAATTTTTGAAATTAGGGCTTCATAGGGATTTGTGAATAATAACCCTAGAAGCAAGGTATTATCACATGTGTAAGACGTTGGTTTTAGACCTTGATTTTTGAATATGTAGTCAATGATAACATTTTGAGGATGGATATTAAATTTGGTGATAAAATGAAGACCGTGTAAGAAGTTATTATTAACTTGTGAAATTAGGATTTCTTAGAGGAAATATGACCTTTTTCCTTAGGGGATGTATCAATATTCATGTGGTTATGTTTTATGTATTTTGGATAATTATTTTAAGACATATTATGTGAATTTTATGTCTTCATGTGTTCCCACCCAATCTTGAGATATATAACCATGAATGATACACTAATCACTCAAAATGAAAGATCATATGAGCCAAGATAGAGGTGTTGTGTATCTGTTCCACTGGACAATTATAGTGGCTCAAGAAAATTTTGTCCCAAAAGGTGCATTCATTCATTCTATTGGATTATGAATAGTAGGGTCCCTGAATTCAAAGTAAATAATAATATGATATTGAGATAAATAACAATGGATAAGACATTAGTTAGTTAAAGTGAAATATTACGTGAGTCGGGACCAAGGTGTTGTGTTCATTCCACTAGATGAACATAGTAGCTCAAGTGTGTTCTACCCTGAAAGGTGCTTCAGACTATTCCATTGGTTTAATAATAGTGGACATGAGCATATTATCTTGGTATATGTTGGGTCTGTTCCACTAGATAATAATAGTAGCTCAAATGTGTTCTACCCTAATATGTGCTCCAATATATTCCACCGAATTAAGAATAGTAGAATCCTTGAACACAATGTAAATAAAAATATGGATTATTATTATATCAAATAATGAGTTCCAGAATTAATTTTTACTTTGCATCATGTTATGTTAACATACATATATGTTATTCTCTTATGTGAACTCATATATTATATGTAACCTTGCTACAACTGTATTGGTACCTTACTTAATACATAGTGTACTAATAATCTTTTTTCATGAGTGTTGCTCATTCTCATAAGAATATATCACCTTTTTTTTATAGGTGATTGTTGGTTACTACTCTTGATGTGTTTGCCTTTAGTAAGTGCATAATTGAATTGGTATAGGGTATGATTATCAGGATATCCAGGATGTCTCTACCTCTCTACCTCTCTATGGACTATTAGTCCTATGTTTTCATTATACACGTTCCTTCTCTCTATTTCACATCCTGTATCATGGTGGAATGAAGTGCTTTCCACACTTGATTCCTAAGTATGATGTTACTTTTGCCTTGCACTCGACATAAAATAGGTATAGGGAGTGCCTCTTCCATATTAGATGTAGAGTAACACCCTTTCTTTTTATGTTTTTACTACTATAATTAACTCTTTACAAAAAATTAAGTCAAAAATTTGGGGGCAATACATATATATACATTGAGATACATGTATTATCATGCTTATACAAATTAAAATATAACAAGAATGCTACAATACCCTAGATGGTCGACAAATCACATGCATGGCATAACATATATTTTCACCTTATAATTTAATGTATATTCTCTTTTAAATAAATCACACTTTTAATAAAACCCTAGAACATGCAAGCTTTACCAAAAAATTAAGATATGTACACCCAACTCAAATCATCACCAAACTATCAATACATCTCCTATATTGGTACACTTTGTAATACCATTGGGGGTAAAATATCTATTGTCCACAGTGAAACTAATATCCTTGAGAAGCTTATTACTGAAATGGGAAACATGTTGAATGACCCTTTAATTTCTTTAATGTCATATAGTTCTTATAAAGGTGACAAACAACCCATGTAAAAAGGCCTTTTATCTTTGGGTTGTCTTAAAGCTTCATTTAAAACCCTTAATTCATCTTACCATGATTGAATGTCATCATGATAGTTAAAGGCACCATGAATTCTATTACAAAACTCCAAGCTATATGAACACTCCAAGAAAAAATGTGGGATGGTTTCATCCTTCCTATTGAAGCATAGAATCAATACACCTCATCAAGAAGTACCATACAGTGAAGCAGTGATTTTGTTGGCAAACATTCCTAAACAATAATCCATGTGATGAATTGGTTTTCTAGGGCTTCCAAAGAACACAAAAAAAAAATTAGTGTTTTTAAAAGGATTATTATATAACTAATAGTTAGTTAGGATGCTAAGTGGGTTAAACACTTCCACTTCTCGTATGTCCATTCCTAAGTCCTATACTATATATACTTGACATGTATTGATAGTTAGGGTTATACTGATTGATCATTGTAATAATGATAGCCCATAAAAATTCTTGGTATGATTAATAAAAAAACTTAAATGTAACTAATCTATAGTCTCTCTTTTGTTTTTGATTTCTTGGTTGTTGTTTTTTTTCAATGCGTTGAAATGTGTATTCGATTCCTCTTAAAATCATTTCTCTCATTCTAAAATGTCAAATAAGACTTTTTCTGTTCTAGTAATTGGCATTTGATTTTTATTTTTTATTTTTTAAATTGAGGGATGGGTTTTACCAAGTTTAATGGAAAAGAAGATTTTAGGTTGTGGAGATTAAAGGTACGTACCTTGTTAGTGTAGTAGGGACTTCAACATGCACTCCTAGAAGAAAATAAGTTACTAGATTCTTTGGACAAGAAGGAGAGAGATGAAATATTAGAAAAGGCTTATAGTACAATCACCTTGATTCTTGGAGACAAGGTCCTTAGTGAGGTGTGGAAGGAAAAACGTACAAAAGGACTTTGAGGAAATATGGAAGATCTATATAGGACAATGATGAAGAGAGTTATCTTGAAGCAATGCCTGTACTCATTCAAAATGTAAGAACGGGAAACCCTATTAGTAAACTGCCCCAAAATATTTATTTTGAGAAATATAATTAAATAAGGATTTATTAGGGAATTTATTTAATTATTTATTTTATTATAAATGGGAAGGATTTATTTAGGGAAAATTAATAAGGAATTTACAAATATTTTATAAAGAAAAAATTGGGCTTTTTGCTAATTAAAAAAGAATTTAGAAAAAATCTTTTAAAACCCCTAAATTAGCCTAAAAGGGAAATTTAACATTATTTTATTTAAATATTTTTATTTTAAATACCCAAAATATTCTAATTAATTTATTTGACCCCAACCTACTTAAAATTTTCTTTTCCCTTTTCCCTTTTTCTTTTTCCTTCTTCCTTTTTCTTTCTTTTCTTTCTTTTTCTTATCTTTTCTTTCTTTTCTCTATTCCTCCCGATTGGGCCTGAGGCACGGCCCAATCCTTTTCTTTTCCTTCTCCCACGGCCTAGCGCCATTTCTTTTCTTCCTTCCTGTGGCAGCCAAACACTGTGTGTCGTGGTTCTTCCCCTGGAACGCCGCGTTCCATTTAAATCTTTATAACCGTTGCCAATCGGCCCGGTTCTTCTTCTTTCTCTTTTCTTTCTTTTTCCCTCGACCGCCTGGTTCATCTCCTTCTTCCCCCTTCCTCCTTCGCCGTTGACCTAGACCTTCAAAGCTCCGAAAATGGCGTTGCCGGCCACGCATGTCTTGACCGGCCATTTCCTCTCTCTTTCTCTTCCCCTTGACTCGCAGTTCAGCATGGTCTAACCCATTTTCCTTTTCTCCCACTCGGAGTCTCCCTTTTCCTTCGCAAAAGGTCGAGCACAACCTCAAATTATGCCGGCCAATTATCGCCATCGGCTACCCTAAACCCTACATGCATTGCCCTCCTACCGACCTCCAGAATCCTACCATTCCCTCTAAACTCTATAAATACCCCTTGATCGGTTATCTTTGAAACTTTTTCCCTGAAACCCTAAGAGTCTACCCTGTGCACCACTGCGACTTCAGACGACTCTCCCTCCACCGTTAGCCAACTTCCCGCCACCTCTGCCCACCAAAGTCTTCCCTGCACCTCCCTCTAACTAACTAAGCCACCCATCTCCCTCGATTCTTCTCGCACAAGCCACCACAACCGTGTGAAGTTCCCTGCCCATCAAACTAAAATTTTACCCCGCAACCCCTCGAGCCACCGTCTGCCACCACATCTGTCACTTCTACTGCCTTCTACACCACCCAAAAGTTGCTGCTAATCCTCATCCACCTAGCCATAACCTTATTTTCTCCTTTCTCCTTCTCCTCCCTTCTTTTTCTTCATCTCTTCCTTTCGGCCACCACCTCTGTTGCCGTGCGCCGCAGCCCCTTGTCGTGCCACCACCCTCACTTTACTCCTCTTAGCCTAGGCTACCACCAGTACCTCAACCTCCACCCTTATTATCCATCTATTCTTCTCAAACCCCAACTTTTTCACTTTTAACCCTCTTTTCTGGCCATCGCCGCCGCCGCCGCCGTGTACCATCGCCGGTACCACTCATCTTCGCCGACTCAAGGTGAAACCCTAGACCTTCTCAGCCCTTCTCCCCTATTTATTTAAATTTATTATGTTTTTATTCCAATTTTCAATATTTATTCGATTATTAATATTGTTATTATCATTATTATTAATATTATTATTGGATGTAATATTAATGCTAAAATTTCTTGGTAGGGTCGAGAGTAGTCTTAAGTTAATTATGTGGTTAGTTTCGAATTATAGGCATTTATTTGTATTATTATAAGTTTTATTATAATTATTAAAATTATTATTATTATTATTATTATTATTATTTCATTATTTCTATTATTTATCCAAGGAAGGTCGAAGCCCTAAATTATAATTATGATTAGCATACTTGTATTTTATTATTATTATTACCATTTTTACTATTATTAATAATATTATTATTATTATCTTTATTATTTTTAATATTATTATAATTAATATATGTTATTAATATTATTATTACTATTATTAAATAGTACTTTCATTATTTGGAGGTAGGGTCGAAAACCCTACCTTGTAATTTTAGGCTTATGTTATTGTTATTCTTCTTATTATTATTAATAATAATATTATTATTACTAATATTTTTCATTATTATTAATATTATTGTTATTACTATTATCATTATTAGCATTATTTTGGTGAAGGGTAGAAACCCTTTTATCACCATCCATTTTAAATTACATTAATAATATTATTAGTATTTTTAGTAGTATTTTGTAAAGTTATTTTTAGTATAGTATTGTTTTATTTAAAAACCTAGTCTTAGGGTAAGTTAGTAAATAATAGTATTTTTAGGAGGAAACCTAATTCTAGTTTTTCCCCCATAATAAGTGAGCCCAGTCAAAGCCCTCAAGAGGTATAGAAGTGTGCTCCAAGACCGGTGACATTTTAGGTAAGGGAGTACTAAGGTCGCTTGTGTATTATGTGTTTTATATGCCATGCATGCCATGTAATTTGAATTATAATGCATTTTATGTGGATTTGTATAACTGTTATATATGCAGTATTATATGAAGTTGAGGTAAGATCGTACATTAATTTGTGGCATGTGTATTATATGTATGGGTGTGTTATTATTATGGTATGATGTGGCCCATAAGACATGCATGATAGGGTTGTAAAATAATGATGGGGAGTGTAATAATGTGGTGTTAGGGTTTTGCATGGAGTTGTAGGTTGCATGGTGTTAGAGTTTTGCATGGAGATGTGGGTTGCATGGTGTTAGGGTTTTGCATGGTGTTATTAGGGTTTTCATGGTGGTATTAGGATTTGCATGGTAGTATTAGGGTTGTATGGTGGTATTAGGGTTTGCATGTTGGTGTTAGGGTTTTGTATGGTGGTAATAAGGTTTGCATGGTGGTGTTAGGGTTTCGCATGGTGGTATTAAGATTTGCATAGTGGGAGTTAATGCTTGCATGGGAGTTAATGGTTGCATGGGAGTTATGGTTACATGGGAGTTAGGGTTGTTATGGTTACTATGGTTTGGTGTGGTCAACTAGGGTTTGGAGGATAAAAATAGTAGGAGTTAGTCATGCATGTTTGGGTGAAAGTTTTTGAATAAAATACTTAATACACTAATCATTTAAAGTGAAAGACTATTGAGTCGGGTCCAGACCGATCCACAGGTCAGCAATAGTGGTGTGGACTATTGTCCCGCAAGTGACCGATCTACTGATGAAAAATAGTGGTGTGGACCATTGTCCCGCAAGTGACCAGCCCACCGGTAATAATAGTGGGGTGACCTCGAGATCAATAAATGCAAACTAGAGTTGCTAAGGCACTTAAAATATACTAATTACTTATAGTGGAACATCATGTGAACAGGAACCAGACCGATCCACAGATCAGAAATAGTGGTGTGGACTATTGTCCCCCAAGTGACCGGCCCACCGGCTAAAATATTGGGGCATTCTTATACTTACATGGATTTGACAAAAGGCATGGTGTGTATCGACTTCCGATAAAAGATTAATTAAATAATTAATCTAAACTTTTTGGGCCTTTGTGTGTGGGCTTGATCATTTATAAATTGTATAATTTTCTTCATGACCTTATGTACTATATGTGTGGGTTTGAAAGTGTAAGTTGAATATTGTCCTGCATGATTTTATGTGCTTATGTGTTGGTCTTAGTGCTCGATTACCTTACTTATTATGTAGCGTACTGATCACCCTTTTTATGGGTGCTACTCATTCCCACGAGTAGAAGGCCCGTTTGACGTGTTGCGGGTAGGAGATGCATATTTTGATGCCATTAATGTCTATAGGACATCAAGTGGGGCCGAGTGATGATTGGGGCGGATCGGTTTTTGGAGTGGTGTGGCCGGTTTTCCCATTTGATATTATTATTCCTGTTTTATTTTAATTATGTGAAACTTCAGAAAACAATTTCATTATTGTCGCTATTTTCTTCTCTGAAAAAACTATCTCTAGTAATTTGAATTATGTAAGAACGTATGTGTACTCTGATTTCTGTATTTATGAACTCTGGATTATTTAATACCGTTGTGAGTTGTTTTCCTTATCCTTAGCACTTAGTACTGGAACGACAAGAGTGAACCGGTCTGTTACTAAGTGTGGCGGTAGCATCCCTAGAATTTACGGTTTTAAATTTAAAGGGTTATTTTTTAAAAAAATGTGTAAATTTTGGGGTGTTGCAATTATACCACTTAAATGATTTCAACAAGGTTTTGCTGGATCTTAAAAATGCAAATGCCAAGATAGAGAATTATGATTAAGCTCTTATATTATTGAACACATTACTTTTTGAAAGTTATGAAAATTTTATTGATATAATAATATTTAGCCATGAGAAGTTATATCTTAAATTTTTATTTACTAGACTAACATGTAAAGAAATGAAAAATCAACAATTAATAAATGGAAGAAATCACTATTAAAAGTTTTTCTATCATAGGTAGGCCTGAAATGAAAGAAAAGAAAGGGATTAAGTTTAGTATCAAAATTGTGGAAATACTTCATGGAGGTGTTTTTATTATCAGAAGAAGGGTCAATTAAGAAAGGATTGCCTAGAGAGGAAGAAAGGGAGATGGAATAAGAAGTTATAAGAATAGAAAAAGGCATGTTGATCAAGGAAATGTTGAGGTTGTCTCTATTGGATTTGATATTTTTAGAGGTTTTGATGGTTTTAGCAATAGTTGTTTATTAATTCTAGGTCCTAGATTTTGGATGCACATTTCACATGTGTATAGATAAGTCCATGTTATTGAATTACACAAAATTTAAGGGTGGTCGAGTATGCATGGAGAATAATAAACCCTACTTTATGATGGAAGTTGGTCATATCATGCTAAAAATGACCTTTGGTGGTGATTCTTTTGTTAAGGGATGTCAAGCATGCACCTAAATTAAAGAAAACTTAGTTTCCCTTGGTAATTTATTACTTGAAGGCTATAATGTGTAAGATGAGAAGCAAACTTTGAAAGTTGTGAAAGTTTCCATAGCTGCCATGGTGAATGGGTTGTATGTAATAGAAGAAAGAATATTTGATATTGCAAATGTAGCCGATGAAATTGTTGAGTTCAATTTTACTCCAGAAAGGCAATGACACATAAGGTTGGGACATGTATGTGATAAAGGTGTGCAAATACTCAACAAGAAAAGGTTCCTTGGAAGAGTTCATCTAAATTAATTTAAAATTTTTGAACATTGTTCGTTGGGGAAGGCTTGTAAGCTATCTTTAAAAACTAGCATATATAAGTGATGCAGGAGCATCCATTGAACATAATGATTGTCATATTTATTCTAATCCTCAAGGTAAGGAAGATGATTTAGCTTTCTTAATGTTGGAGCCTATCATGTTAAATATTCTTGATAATTCTAACATACTTGACATTGAAAAACATTCAAGTTATTCTTGCAGGTATGTTACATATTTGCAAGAAGATGATGTTCATACACATTGATGTGTAAAAGTATTCCAAGGCATGCAAAGTTATGACATACATGGGATGATACATTACAATAAGAGATAAAGTGATGATATTCATTATTTGTATAAACTTGTTGTAAACCCTAACCCTAAGTATATTTTATGTAAGTTAGGGTATAGCTATAATTTCATGTATGTATCTTAGTCAATTGTATAGCTTTGTAATATTAATCCTTAGTATCATTTAACCAATGATATTATACTTTGGATTAAGGTTAATATGGGCTTAATTCAACCATAATTAATGGGTTGGATTAAGGAAGGATACTCGGCTGGTTTAAGCTGGTCACCACCGAGCTTATTCTCTCCTATATATACCTTCCTTGTGCGCAGCTTGTATGGAAAAATTGAAAGAGAATATTGAATAAGAATTTTGATCAAAATTTGAGCAAGTTAGCTAAAGTCTAATCCTCCCTTTTGGGTCTACATTGAGCAAGGAAATCTAGTGTGATAACTAAAGTGACATATACTTGAGTAAGATCCCAATATACCAAGAAAGAACGAACCAACTTAATTTGAAATTACATTTCATAAGGAGGTGATTGTTGGATGTAAAGTGAGAATTGAAGAGATCAAAATAGAAGATAATATAGCTAAATTAATGACTAAACCTCCAATAAGACCCAAGTTTCTCCATGGTGTGTAAATTTCAAGTTGTCAAATGGTGTATTCAAAGGTGAAGAATTGCTAAGAATTAGGTAATTTTGTTAGCTACACCCTTGATGTCGTTATAGTTAGCCATTAGAATGTGAGGCATAAATAGTTGTTTATTTTTAAAAGGGTTGCTATGTAACTAAATGTTAGTTAGGAGGATGATTGGACTAGACACTTCTAACCTCTTTTCTATCAATTCATAATTCCTATCCTACATGTACTCGACATGTATTGATAGTTGGGTGTAGTGATTGATCATTGTAACAATGATATCCTATAAAATTTTCTTGTATGACAATACAAAAGCCTAGATTTAACTAATTTGCATTCACTCTTCTCTTTTTATTTTCTCGGTTGTTTCTTGCAGTGCACTGATCTATGCATTATGTTCCTCTTGAAATCATTTCTCTCATTCTCAATCATTAAATAATAATTTTTTAGTTCTAACAAAAGTTTTAAGGCTTTGATGAAAGCATCATTGTAGAAATTATAGATCCAAACCATTGAAAAACTCTATCAAATATTTTGACAATTGTAATTTAAATAAAATAAATCAATCTTAGGGACAAATTGGTGTGAAATAAATTCTTTTAAAAGGAAAATATTACCATAAATTTAACTCTTAAATTTACATGAAAGCCTTAAATCCCTCAAAAGGAGATCTTATAAAATTAAAATCAAAGTAGAGAATTTATGGAAATTAGCTATTTTTTTATAAAAAAATATTATAGTAAGTATGGTAAATATTAATACTAATATGGTGAAACATCATCACAAAAATAGTTAAACATAAGAATAACAATACTTGCATATAAGTACAACAATAATAAATAATAGTTCAATAATGATGCAATATCATAACTAAAGTGGAGAAATTTGGGCATAATAGTTAGAATCATAAGCATGATCATTATCAGCAAGGAAATGATAAAAATATCTCCACAAAAATAGCACGATAGTAGTAAAACATATGCATAAGAATAATGAAATATCATAAATAATAACATAGAAAAATCAATACATTAATGAACATGGAAATAGTAAAAAAATGAGCACAAAAAAGGTGAAACATCAATAACATAATAGTAAAACATAAGTAGAAAATTGGTTGGGGTTGGCTCTTTCTGAGCACTTGCAGTTACAAACACGTGATTCCTTTACTTTTGAGACATATACCGTAATTTACCTCTATCGTATTGATCAATGGCAGGATTGACAGTGACGTCTAAGATAAGAGTATTGTCTTTTGAGATAAGTACAATATTGGTAAAATATAACCATAATAATGGTAAAACACAAAAGAATGGTGAAAAATAAATATAATAATAGTGAAACTTAAGGTAATATTTCACATGTTAGAGTTTTTTACTTTAGAAGTATAACAATATAAGTGTCTATTTCTAGTAAAAAAAATCTTTAAAATATTTTGATATTATTGTTATTTTTTTATACTTTTAATAGGTGAAATTGAAATTTTAGTTTTTGAAAAAAAAAACTAAATAAAGCAAATAAATTCAACTTATTTTCTAATCTGCCATCGTGTTTTACGTGAGACATAGTACTCAACCTGTTCCCGGTAGCACAGCAGACGTTTTGATTGATCCAAGGAAAGAATCGACATCGAGATCCTAAATATTTGTCTCTCGTGAGGTTGCCGAAAGTTAGGGCCTTCAATGTCGTAATTTCCATCAAACACGGACTATGACAAAACTTCTATTCTACCATCCTTGGACCTAGGCATGATTTGTCGGACCGTGATAAATTTATATTCTTCGTTTTTGGGCATACAATTCTATGTTTCTGCTCGTTCAGTGTACAAGGATTTAAAACTCGACGCGTTCAATCGAAAGTCTTCCGGCTATTTTGTGACTGGGAACCCCACCGGGCGTTCAGATACACTTGCATCCCAGTAGATCCAAGCATCGCGAATAAAAGCTTCATCGTTATCCATAAATCCCCAACATCACTTTCTTCTTTATACACGTTATCCAACCACCTCCGTCGGCTTATTTTTAGCTGAGAAACTCTGAATACTATCTGAACATAAGTTTCTAAATTGTTTAATAGTGAATCACACATGTTTGAATAAGAACTTGACACACAATACCTAAATCAGTAAAATCCAAACAGAAGTGGGTCACGAAGCAGAAAGAAGAAAATGACGGGTTCCCTCGTCAGAAGGGAACACAATCTTCAATAAATGTAACATGCATACGCGTAACAAATATGCGGCGAAAGATATTTATATGAAAACGTTACTATCATAAGAATAATTGTTTTGTTCAATTAGTAACTAAAGGTTTTGCTGATTTGAAAAGGGTAGTTAATTCGCAACCTGAATCTGGCTAATTTACTGATAAATCCATCTCATTTTCGTTAATTTTCATTATCTACGGTATGATCAATATTAACGAATCCCGAGTATAAATATCAGTAGTTGTGGAGTTAAGAGGTACATTAAGAGGTACCGACTGAGAGTGTGTACATTACCACTGCAGGTAAGAAAACACACCATGAGATTCAGGGTGAGAGTGATATTATGCTGTATGCCCACCTTCATGCAACCTACGGTCCGACGCCCTAGTCCTCCAGTAGTGGAGGAGCAAACCCACGGGATTTCAACTTCTTTAGGGGCCGATAGCCAGCGACGTGGTAAACAAGGTCGCGGGAATGGATCGAGATCGACGCCGATGCTTCATTGGAGACCTGCGCTATGTACAATATCAGAGAGTGACGTTGTCATGCCCAGGAAACAGGATGCTAAGTTTGCTGGCCCCAACAAGTTGAAAAGAAATACTAGTAACTCAAAGGTTAGCAGTCCTCCTTGCACTGTTTCCAGGAAAAATACTCAGCAGACGAGTGGTGAATCGAGAGGCAGCAGTCCTTGTGTATCAAGGCAGAGCAGCCAAAAGAGATCGAACTCAAGAAGCAGAAGTCCTCGTGTTTCCAGACAAAGCAGCGTGCACTGGTAAGACATGCCTCGGAATACAATTGGATATGCAGATACCAGCAAGCACTGGTCGTTTGTTTCTGATTTTGGTCCATATCATTTATTTCAGGCAAGACGGGGCAGATCAGATGGGAATACCAGTTTTGGCAACGCCAGGGATATTTTTCTGACAATGACGGTCAAACCGACGAGGAAAACCGTGCCATGTACTTTAATGCGTACATATTTTTTATTGCCTCGCGGCGTCCCAGTATGTATCCTCATGTTTTAAGATCCGCTAGAATATAAATATAATCTTCTGAGAAGAAAGGGGAATAATGGCCAGTACCAGTATCAACGCTACAGCCCTAGCCAATTAGACATGGACGTATAATGGATCCCGCCCAGCAAGCTAAAGTCACTTTCTATTACAAAGCAAGCATGAATACTGTAACTCCCCCACCCTCCTCATGTTTCAACACTACAGACGGCCTGCAAATAAATTAACGAACATAAAGACTGTCGTGCAACAACAGAAGACGGCTACGACAACAGAGCTCGTGTAGCCGAAGGTCGATGTTCGTTTTAACCTACGATCCCCATTGTAATCAGGCGACCCATTGACAGCCAAATACATCAACAGAAATGAGATTCAATCAAATCAACAAGAGCACTGAGCTCAAATCCAATTGATATACGTAACCAACAATACAATGTATAGTAAGCTCGAGTCCACCGTGGCCTCAAGTATCTAAATTCAACAGGAAACTGCGGCCAATCTCTTGCCAGTAATGAAACTATTAAGTCATCACTGCACTAACAAAAAAATTAACAGGGTTTACTTGTTGTAGGACCATGAGATGAAGCCGAGATTCTTAGTATTAGCTACTTCAGAGAAGCCATGAAAAGAGTCAAGGGAAGTACGGGTACGTCGACAAAGCTAGAGCATTTTCTTTCCAAAGCAACTCAGCCGGACCGAAAGCATCGTGAATAAACTTTTAACAAGTCGGTGAAGCACTCAGCCAATCAGTACCCATTTATCTGGGCTATTGTCGCTGATGTTCCCATTAATCGGGAAAATGGCACCTGTGGACGGCCTCTCCGCCCAGAGAATTGATCAGTTGACTTGGGCTCCGAGACTGATCCAGAAAAGGCTTGAACAAGTTCAACAGCTGAAACCGCCTTTCCACTTCGCCCAGTAAAAGCATCAGCACTGGCTGGCTTTGGCTGCTCAACAGGCTTGCGCCAGGTCTCTGGTGAGGGCGGTCTCTCCTGCTGCGGTTGCTGGTTCTTCTCAGCATCCCGGCTACTTCTCCAGTTCTCATTACGCCAATTCTTTTTCTGTGTGTCATTCCTCTCAGCATCTGCTCGTTGTTCTCTCCTCTCACCTACTCGTTGCTCTCTTTTATCTCCACCCTTCCCACTGTGATGGTCAAGGGGAAGACTTTCAGCTCTGCTGCCATAGCGTGATGTATTTGCATGGATAGGTGCTGTATCAGGCCGTGGTGTATCATTTTTCATCCTTCACATCAGGAAAAGAGAGTAAAAAAAAGGTCAAATCAAATCATCAGAAAACGAGTGAATTATGCTATAAGCATATCACAAAAGGAAACCTGGTTGGACTTTGAACTGGATTATGATTGTTGACAGCACTGTCATCAACACCACGCTCCTTCAAGACCTGGAAGACATACATAATATGAATCAGTACCAACTAGGATCACTTTCTCAAATATAAACAAGATACATTAGGGACTTAAGCACTCGTACCAAAAGAAAAAGAGAGAAGAAATCTAATAACAAGAATTAGAGTTACTCACATTTAAAAGTTGCAACACATCAAGAAAGATGAAGAAATGAGAATTCCAAATATTTCAAAGTTATGATATTACACTACTCACCAGTTCTCGGGGTCGAGCACCACCAAAAACTCCCATCCTGCAACCAGAGAGATATGTAAATCACCTACATGGTTTTTCTAAACATTCCTTAAAAATGAACGTCTGTATACTTGTACACAATCATAGGACCAAGAGAATTGCATTTCATCATGGATTTCCAATAATCACTGCCCCCGGAACATTGCAACATCAGCAATGTGTCGGTCGTCAAAGCATTGAGATGATAGCCCATAGTAGTTAATCAGACAGCCAAACTTGAGAAGAAACAACTACACAATGGTCATCAAGATGACAAAATATAGGTGTCACAGCACAAGGTTTATGTAAATACATGAATTCCAATTAAAGTATATCAATAAGTCATTTACATTTTTTTCTTTTTTTCCTTTTCCTTTTTTTTGGGGGGGAGGGGGGGAGGGGGCTGAGGCTTTCTATGATAGCCCATGAGGTTTCGAATTACCAAGTAAAGAATGGTATCAACTATGAAGATCACAGGGCTTCTCCCATGGTGCACAATGTGTGCAAGCAGATCCAGAGGAAAACAGCCTTTTTATTTTAGTAAGCAATCTGCTAAACTACAGAACAAAGGTTCAGAAATTCAGATAAGCAGACACGAACCAATCAACAAAAATAAAAAAATGCATTGCATCTGTTGCCACACAGCTAGTCCAGTGATTGCATCAACTAATGCATGTTCCATATTTGGCTTTGTGCTTGAGATTCAACTCATCAGTCATCCCACTGATTCCTTTAATACAGATTATTATTTTCTGGAAATTCGTATCTTACTACTGCCCTGACTCACCCCCTTGAATAAAATACCATCCAATACAGAGATAGACCCCTGATACATATTGGATTTTTGGCTTAACAATAGACGGAACGTCTAATACGCAATGAAAAAAATAAAATCACATACAATATGTTTTGGCTGATATGGTCTGCCATTTACCAATATTTAATTCATAGTTGCCGAAATTTGTTGCAAAAAATATATATAAAATCACACCACGACAATCGTCAACCGTGACATACAAAATATTGTTCAAGATACCACAACACTACAATCACAACCGCAATTTTACTGTCTGCCCCACACTCCATCATCAAAAATTGAAGAAAGACCTTGGACACCTAAACTATTGAGAAGGGAACAACCATCCTCAGAAACAATTAGACTATTTCTTCCCACTCATTTCAAGTTTCCAAGTCTCTTTTGTGATAGCACATGGTCTAAACATGCAATAAATTTGCGCAGAATCAGATATTTGCGGATGATAAATTATGTGTCATGGTTATTACAAAAAACAATAAAACATGTTTTTCTAGCCAACTTTATACTAAATGGAGTTCTTCTAATAACATATTACAGAGTATTACAGTAATACTATTACTCTTAATAGACTAGGTTATAGATAATAGTCTTATTAATACTAACACATGTAACATTTAAGTTCTTAACTTTTACTTATGAATTTAATAAAAATCAAAATCTTCCTACTTAGTAGTAATACTTAAAAACTTATTTACATATGTAAATAGATAAAGTTAGCTTAGTAGTAATACTTAAAAAGTTAGCGATAAATTTGTGCAGAATCAGATATTCGCGGATGATAAATTATGTGTCATGGTTACTACAAAAACAATAAAACATGTTTTTCTAGCCTACTTTATACCAAATGGAGTTCTTCTAATAACATATTACAGAGTATTACAGTAATACTATTACTCTTAATAGACTAGGTTATAGATAATAGTCTTATTAATACTAACACATGTAACATTTAAGTTCTTAACTTTTACTTATGAATTTAATAAAAATCAAAATCTTCCTACTTAGTAGTAATACTAAAAAACTTATTTACATATGTAAATAGATAAAGTTAGCTTAGTAGTAATACTTAAAAAGTTAGCGATAAATTTGTGCAGAATCAGATATTCGCGGAGGATAAATTATGTGTCATGGTTATTACAAAAACCAATAAAACATGTTTTTCTAGCCAACTTTATACTAAATGGAGTTCTTCTAATAACATATTACAGAGTATTACAGTAATACTATTACTCTTAATAGACTAGGTTATAGATAATAGTCTTATTAATACTAACACATGTAACATTTAAGTTCTTAACTTTTACTTATGAATTTATTAAAAATCAAAATCTTCCTACTTAGTAGTAATACTAAAAAAACTTATTTACATATGTAAATAGATAAAGTTAGCTTAGTAGTAATACTTAAAAAGTTAGCGATAAATTTGCGCAGAATCAGATATTCGCAGATGATAAATTATGTGTCATGGTTACTACAAAAAACAATAAAACATGTTTTTCTAGCCAACTTTATACTAAATGGAGTTCTTCTAATAACATATTACAGAGTATTACAGTAATACTATTACTCTTAATAGACTAGGTTATAGATAATAGTCTTATTAATACTAACACATGTAACATTTAAGTTCTTAACTTTTACTTATGAATTTAATAAAAATCAAAAGCTTCCTACTTAGTAGTAATACTTAAAAACTTATTTACATACGTAAATAGATAAAGTTAGCTTAGTAGTAATACTTAAAAATTTATTTAAGGCCAAAGGGAAATGTAAATAGACAGGTGAACTACTTAAATATTAAAACAAATAGTAGTACTTACTAGAAACAAAGGGTTCCATTTTTTAAAAGTAAGATGCATATCAAAGAAAGACATGTCCATAAGTCTCCTCTCTTGTCCTACCAACAAGAGTTCGTGGTGAAGGCCACGACAAGCAAAGGCTGACGTTTTCTGCTGTAGCCTACTAGGTGATCTTGAGACCGCAGATTTAGGGTTTGATGCCGCCAAGTGAAGGCCACAATGAGTATGACTGTTATGTGAATTATTGGCCTGAGTTGTAATTGCATTATCTATCTTCTACACTTTCTCGCTTTCCTATTAAAAGATGCTCTCTGCGCTGCTGAGGGCCAATATATCAGAAATTTATTTGTAAAATATCACCGATATCAGATATTGCACTGATATATCAGCAATAAGTTTGTCAAATTTTTTATTTGCCGCATTTCAGGCATTTGACGTATTGCCAGACCCAGATTCTACGAAATATCGGCCGATACAACATTGCAGAACCGATATTTTATTTTATGGGTCTAAATGCAGCCAGCCATGTCAAGAATTGGAGTGGCCATTTGCAAGGTCTGATGCTACAGCAATGCAATAGACACCTTAAGAAGACCAATACACAGAAGATCTGATAATGCCATCGTGTTACATAGGTAAACGAAACAGCGAACACTTCATAAGAAAGCACTTGTTTGGCTCTCTAGGCAAAGCATTGAAAATGAAATCAACTGCATAGTTGAAAGTCTGCCCCCTGCCCCCCCCCCCCAAAAAAAATATTCATATCCAGAATGCAAACAGAGTATTTGAATGCAATAGATGTCAAGTTAATGGAAATGAAGACATTGGCCACAATATCTTCATTCAAGGAAAGAAAAGCAAGCCATTATCAGCATAGCCCAGTATTTGAGACAAAATATAGGACGGAAGAGACGCCAAAAACCGGAAGCCTTACCACTATTAGCACAAGCCTTTGTTTGGAGCTACTTAAAAAACTATTGATCCAAAATAGTTACTTTTAAAAAAAAATCTATGAAACATGTTTTGAAAATAAAATAATAATAATTCGGATAACCTTTTTTATTTAACTAAACAAAAGGGGTAATTAGCTACCCATTACACTTTACATTGTGTTACCAACACTAATTTAAGTAGCATCTTCACTACCAATCATATGACAGAGATGAAGTAGAAATGTAATTAAACAAAGAAATAGGCATTATTCATGCATAGTGGCGGGAGAACCCATGCATCTTCTCGAAAAGACAAATAACACATACAAAAGGGAGATCTAAGACAAGCCACAGACCTTGGCTTTTCAGCACTTTCTGTTTCTTGTTCAACTGGGGGAGATAAAGGCTTTGATCTTGGAAGTAGCTTTAACTTTGGCCTTTCTGCCGTTTCTCCAGGAGGTTGGGTGTCTGATGTTCCATACTTGCTTAGTTGGTTAGTTGATTGACCTCCATTACCATAAGAAGCATGCAATTTTCCCCTGGCATCCATGAGAGCTGGAGATCTTGCCCTCTCAAGGCTAACAACCTCAGTTTCATCTCTGTTCTCTTCATCAACAATCGTCATACTCCTTTCAGCATACCTAGCCAATGACATCTCATAGCTTTCCTTCTCATTGAAGAAATTTCTCCCAGCATAAGAATCATTTGGCCTAGTAGTATGCACAGGATTTGGAGAGTCCGGTTGTCTAATAATCTCCACATCAACCTGATGATGGACAGGCTTCGTTTGCCATCTTCCAGAGGAAACTTTATCAAGAGCACTAGCCTGTGCAAGCTTTGACACAGCACTCTGTTCACTGTGTCCGGCCCAAGGAGATGATACTGTCTCAGTGCCACCAACAGGCTCCTTCCTAACACCCCATGCATTAGGATAACCCCCACCAACAGCTTGTACACCACCGACAGACCTAGTACCAACACCCAAATGACTCCCTTCCACAGCCCTGGTATAAGAACCAGCACCTACGACATTTCCAATTTGGGATCCTATAGCAGGACCTTGTTGAGCAGAGAAACTACCAACAGCCTCCTGCTTAGGCTCCACAATACGCCTTGGAGGAGCACGGATACTTTCATCACTTACAATCCTCTTAGGACCAGATGCGCCATCAAGCGGCTTTCGCTCATCCTCGTCAAAATTCCTACCTATATGAGCACTGTTAGAGAGAAAAGAGGTCTTGTCGTCTAAAGTCCTCATTGAACCAGACGAATTAGGACGTAGTCTGTGATCAGATCGACCAGTTGAGTTACCCCACGAAGATTGACGATCATAACCGGAACGATCAGCAGGCCTCACAATCCTGCGGGCAACAAAAGAAAAATCTTATCTTAGGGTTTTCAAAATAAATATCTGGTAATTTCTCTTATATATCAAAACATCATGAAATCGAAAACGAATGAAGGGGGGAAGAGACACGGAGTATTATACATAGATCTAGGTTTTTCCAGAGAGTTGATTCGAAATCTCATAAATCCAATTAACAGCCCCAGATGCATAAAAATCTAGGATCCGATACAAACTAACCAACCCAGATCATAAATAAATAAAGAAAGCATAGTTGAACGCAATGAGAAAATTAATTAACATAATTAAATGAAATCAAACAATCATGTATGCAGAAGTATTCAGATTTATGAAAAGAAAGACGTGAACGCAAGAAAGAGAAGCTTACACGCCGGGCGCAGAAGGGAGAGGGATATCAGAAGGGATAGAACCGCCATGAAAGTCTTTCAGCGTCATGGTAGAGCCGCAGGCTTTCTTCTTCGACATCGTTTTCCTCCTCTCTCTCTCTCTGTAGAGAACCTACTCTATCTCTCTCCACACGCGCGCGCGCACACACACAAACACTTACTCTCCTCTCGCTTACCGTATTCAATTAACCGCAAAATCGAGCTTCAATGATCGAGCAAAAAACGGAGATATCGGCGGCACGGAATCTATGGGTTGAAGAACGTAAATGTATTTGGAACAGAGGAAGGAGGGAGAGGGAGAGGGAGAGGGAGAGTTCCACTGACAGGGAAGGATTCAGAAGAGGAGAGGAGGAGAAAGGCAACTTATGAAAATGATAAATGGGCTCTCTCTCAGCAGTCTGGAGAATGAAGCTTTAATTTGTTCGGGTCTGTCCGATGATTAAAAAAAAAACAGTTAGGGATTCTCCATGTGAGCAACTATCTTGTTGGTCAGTCAGGATCCAAATGCAAGGGCCTGGTTTGGATCTTTGGAAGCCCATATTACGGCCACTAAACAAATGATCCGTATGGTTACAGAACGTAAATTACCCTTTTTATTTTGCTTACGTTCCGCGTGAATCGATGGCAAAGGAAAAGGATAACGTATTTGTCCGATATCCACGAGCATTGATTCCATGTTTTGCTTATTCTCTGGCATTATACGTGGTAACTGTTCAAAAGTAGACCTCAAAATCAGTTTTTGAGGTCTAGGGATGGGTCTCCGTCCCCGACCCGTCCCGTTACCATTCCTAGACCTCAAAAACTGATTTTTAAAAGTTCAAACTATATTTTCATCTCTTAATATTTGACCCCTCCATATTCAAGCGATAATTGTTTGTTCTTTTTTTTTGGGTACAATCTCTCCCTCAACTATATATTTTTCCATTCCATTATTTGTTTATCTCCTTCGGGGAATCTTTTTTTTTCTTGAGATTTGTATCATAAATTTGCTATAAATCGTTCGCAAAAGATTTAGCATTTCTAGAGATGTTTTTATAATTGTCGTAACTATTAATTATTAATAAAATTTTAAGTCTTACCCATATTGTTACTAGGGCCATGTAAAAAATTTAGGATCTAAAGATGCGATTCGGTAGTCCAAAAATTCGATCTAATATTTAAGATATTTGATTCGATTTTAGTTAAAAGGATGCTTTGTTTTTGACTATAGTATCCAATCCAAAAAAAATACTCATTTTTATAATTTTAAATTTTATAATAGTATTTTAACACCTTTTTCTAGATATAATAAGATACTTAAATGAATATAAACATGAATATTAACTAATATGCGGTATTTACTTAAAAAATATTACAAAAGTTATTAAAATTGATAAAATAGTACTTTTTTTATATGGATATTGAATATATCTAAATTAGGTACATATTTAGTCCACATTTTTTTTTGATATTCAGTCTAAGAAATGTAGAGTGGATATCTAAGATTTTTTTTTTAAGAGATACAAATATATAGTTTTACACACCCCTAACTACTACCACTTATGAGGAAATTAGTAAGAAAATTAATTTTTTATTATAACATGCATTGTGAAGAAAAAAAGGATAACTAATATAGATCGTAATTATCTGTATGATAAAATAATTTGGGCTAATCGAATACTAATATATTAGTTTAATTTTCTGCATATAAAAAAAGGTATGAAACTCTAAATATTTTTTTTACCTCCAACTTCTTTTGCAATGGATCATGATTTGAGTCTAGGACTGTAAATAACTTTAGTCAGTTCGGTATTCGGCTTAACTCGGTTCATTCGTTTAGTTAAATGAGTTGAGTTTGAGTATCACTTTTGAACTCATTTATTAAATGAGCGAAGTCCAAACTTGAAAAAGTAGAGCTCGGTTTCTTTTATGTATTTGACTTGTGAGTTCGGCTCGACTCGGTTTATTAAAAGTTCGGTTCGACTTATTTGTTTAGTTAAACGAGTCATGTCTAAACCTTATTTTAAGTTCATTCAATTAAATGAGTTGAGCTCACGTTGAAGGGTGTTTGGTTCGATTTGACTCATTTACAATCCTCTTTCGGCCACTTATTTTTATGAATATATATATATATTGTTTCATGGCATTTTTATGAGTTCACTTATCGAGATTCATTATTATTTGGCGCTATGCTCATCAAATACTATGCATCCAAATTCATCTAAAAATATGCATATAAATTTATTAATTATATTTTATTCGTAATTAAGTAACACAAACTAATAAGAATACCAAATAAAAAAAATATATGAAATAAAATAAATTAATTATGGATTTCATCGTCATTATCGTCATCGTCATTATTATTATTATTATTATTATTATTATTATTATTATTATTATTATAAATCTATTGTACTGTTAATGTCATAAGATTTTTATTTTGTATTATTTTTAGTTTATGTTAATTAATTACCAATAAAAATACGCATGAGTCGCTTTCATGATGTGGTTCACCCAATTTCATGTAATGAAGTGAATAGTTTGTATAAATTTTAGAGTTTTGAATTGGTAATTTTTTTGAATATGTGTAATATATAATTTTGTATAAACTTAAAAATACTTCATATAATGAATAGAGTAGTTTCGTATAATGAAACGGGTAGTTTTGTGTTATAAAACAAGTACTTTCATATGACAAACTGCTTTTTTATCATATAAAATTACTCATTTAATTATACAAAACTACTCACTTCATTATACAAAACTATTTTTAAATTTATATAAAGCTATAAAGGACATGTATCTAAAATTTGTGAAGCCAAAACTTCTAAAATTTATGCAAAATTATTCGCTTCATTATTCGAAATTATCTGCTTCAATATACTAAAATAGGTGCACCACATCAACATATGCATAGAATGTCCATAGGTCACTACCAAAGATTCACGGCTTCCCATTGAAGTAATTAAGCGCTCATGGCATCCCCAAATACTAAAGTCCTTTTTATCCATTTTGTCATATATCATCCCGATCATTTGTACCTATCTGGTTATCTAGAGTTTAACTCCTAGTTAATAACAATGTTTAAGATGACACCAAGCTCATCCATTCCATTATTAGTGGTTCAAACTTATATTAGTCATGTTATCCGTCATATTATCCACAAAAGTGCCCTATGTCAATGCCAAACATATCATTCATACTAGTGGTTTATGTCAACACTACGTAGATTGATCATATTGCAACCATGTTTAAGCCTACACTAAATAGTTTTAACACCAAACTTGATCTCATATGACCCAAATTAATCATCTATACATATTAATTGTATGACCATAATGTTTAAGTTTATAACAAACTTATTCACATATTATTCATAGTGTCCATACCAAACATATTGTCCCTATTACCACATTATTTTAAGATTACACCAAACTAAATCACATATGTTATCCATATTATCAAAATGCTTAATATCACACCAAAATTAATCATATATCATCTATACCATATATTATCTTTATTATCATAGTGCTTTAAGCTTACACCAAACTTGTTCACATATTATTCATTCCAAGCCATATTACTCATATTTCTATAATGTTTTAAGATTACACCAAACTAAATCATATATTATCTATACCAAACCATATTAACACCTAAGGTCTTCAACATCCACCAATCATGATTAATAGCCATGGCAATAAAGTAATTCAATATAATATGACCATCATGGTGATAGAGACATAAAACAATCATTATGGAAAGGAAACATAACATGGTCATGAAAGCTAGGAATACAACATGGTCATCATGGCTTAAGGAGACAGCATGGTCATCACAACTTAAGGATACGCCATGCCCAAAATGTCTTAAGGAGACAACAAGGCCATCGTGGCTTAAGGAGGCACAACATGTGTTTAATAAATATTTCACAAAACATATACATGGGTGTTTCATATGCTAAGATCAAACATAGAACACTGTATATAGATATCATCAATCTCACACACCATATGGGTGTTCATAGGTAACATTAGATTCACATCATGCAAATGTTTAAGGATACCACTAAACTTATGTTATATAGGTGTTTGTTGATTACACCTAACAAACATATCATTAGTATTTAAGGTTTACACCAAAACCTTGGCGATTCAAATATCACCCATGCCACACAAACATGTAGCGCACATAAATCTAGGGATGTAAACGAGGCGGGTTCGGGTCGGGTATACTATACCCGTATCCATACCCGATAATAAAATCTATACCCGAATCCGTACCCGTACCCGAACGGGTATCCGCTAGCACATCTATATCCGTATCCGTTGGATATCCATTACCCGACGGATTATCCGTTTACCCGTTAATGGATATTATTCAACGGATAAATCCATTACCCGATGGATAAACTCATTTATAGTTAAGTCAAATGACAATTTTAACCTTAATTTATACTATATTTATTTCAAAATTAATGGTAAAAGAGTAATTATATATTGGGTAAACGGATACGGATATGGATACGGATATAGTTACGGGTACGGGTATGGATATCCCATACCCGTATCCTTACCCGAACCCGATGGATATTTTAATTCATCATCCATATCCGTATCCATACCCATTTATCCGTACCTGTTTAAGTATCCGTCGGATAAAATCCGTCGGGTTTCAGGTAAAACCCGCCCCGTTTACATCCCTATATAAATCCCACATCCAAATATATTGCAATATTGCATAAGGGTTATATGCTTGATAGAAACACTTTAAAAGCTAAACCAAAAGGGTTATTAGTGTCAAGTTAGAAATTATTATCCAATGTAGGACATTTATTCCAACTTTAAACCACTCTACAAACCAATGATCAAAGTAAGGTTAGAGTCAACTCCACAATCAACCAAAATCATGAAATTCAACTTTGTTCATAAGTTATTCAAAATAGTCATAAAATGACCAAAATACCTCTTCAACATCTAAAATATTATTTTAAGAGTTTAAATGTCTAAAACCATTTAAAAATACATGGAAATATTTTGAAGGCCAAATAAAACCATTTAAGATATTTAAATGCTGACGACACTCATATTCCTCAACAATTATCGACGAATATGATGGAAATACTATTTTTCCCATTTTTATCCTACATCATTCATTTTCCATTTTAAGGCATATTAACACAATCACAACACCACCTATCACTTTTATTTCTCAAATAACATGATTATCATCCATATACTCTTATTTTATTTCACAAGTAAATTTCAAAATTTTCCTTTAAGGCTTAAAATCTTGTATTTAATATAACTTTTGCCATATTAGCCCTAATACCAACATATTATATATCATATCAAGTCTAAACATATCAATAAACATAATGGTGGGCTTGAAAATAGAAATATACAAGCATAACATGAACAAAGTTTGGTGGTCAAATATTACACATACTTCATTTCCTATTTGTTTGTATCCATATTTCCACAAAATGAATAGATTGTAATTATGCAATTCATCTCATGCTTTTACTCATTTCAATATCATACTCCTATAACTTTTGCAACATCACATAATCAAGTTGAACCTATTATATCATATATGCATCTCAACTTTCATGAAATGGAAAGATTATGCACATATCATATAATATTGTACACTTCATCATATTAGTATATTACATTCATTTCCATAACATCCTTATCATGCTTAGACAACTATTTATCTAAAACAAGACATCAAAATATTAAATGACTCATAACGCATTCAAATTCCATAATATGTTTTTTAACATATAACATATGTTTATTAAGAGTAAGTCTAGTCTTTATGTATCTTATGCTTAATCTTAGCAAAACAAAGCTCAAGCAAGATTTCTTTCTGTACTTATGTCATACAAATAGACCACAACCATTAGAAAAACATGTCAAAAACCATTATTTTTATAAAAATACCTTAGAGAAGTATATATGAAACCAAATGGAACCATGTTCAAGAAAAGTAATTTTTAGCAACAGAATATGTTGTTGCTAAAAATATTTTTGCCAACGATATTGTTCTTTCTGGCAATGACAACCAACCGTTGTATATCATAGTGCAGCTAAACGATTTTGTAATGAATTTTCAGCATTGGCAAAAATACAATGTTTTGTAACGATAAATCTGTGGCTAAATTTTATTGTTGCATAAATAATTAGCATAAATGTTAAAATATGATTATATTTTACAATGATTTCTCTACTACCAATAAGATACAATCTTTTGCAAAGATATTCCTGTTACAAACAATATACTTTTTTTTTTGTAGCCAATAATCTATAATATGTTTTGCAACAACTATACTGTTGCAAGTAATATACAATTTTTATCACATTAATTTTTACCAATAATTTATTGTATTTTTGCAACAACTTTCATGTTGTGACTATACCATTTTTTGCCATGACTTGTTTGTAGCTAATAATGTACAATGTTTTTTTACAACAATTATATTGTTGCGAATAATATACTATTTTTTGTAACTAATAATGAATATTATTTTTTCCAACATTATTTTTCACAACAACTATTTTGTTGCTAATAATTTTTTTTAATAAATATGATATTTTTGGCAACATCTTCATTGCCAAATAATGAAAATTTCCTACAATAACAATATTTTTGTTATCACTTATAACCTATTCAAACACACATAATATACATATATTAATTGAATACAAATGTCAATAGCAAAGTTATTTGATCATTAATATAAGATAAACGATTCATAAATTATATAATTGTCCAATACAATTGTCAAAAAAAAACTATTGTTCAAAATATCCAACAAGACATCACAATTGCCTGAAGTGTTATTGGGAACACACTCTTGTTAGGTGTTTTGTTCAAAAGGACATCCAAAAAGACTTCTAAATATACCATCTTATTATGAAAACATCAACTAATAATAAAAATTTGTTAACAAATAAATCAATAATTATCATCAATGCTGTCATGGAAAACATCACCAGCATCATCAAGCATATTCCTAGACTTGAATAAATACCAAGATTATCATGCCTCTTACGTACACACACACACACACACAGACAGAGACAGTGTCATTAGCAACCTAATCCAATCATTTGATAGATCCAATAATGACTATTAAATCAAATCTTTCTAAGATAATTATGCAATAACCATGATAAGAAATACTAATTGATTTTCATCCCAAAGCTAGTCTATAAAACAATGAAAAGCCCATTAGTTTATTATATGCCCCTATCTCTTTTTGATATATATACCATTTTTGGAGGTTTTCATGAGTCCTTATTCCTATTCATATGATAATTCTTAATTTTCTTTCCTTTTCCTAGTTTATTATGCCCCTAGTTAGATGACTTAGTATCTATAATTAAGTGTAAAATACAATCAAATTTTTTCTATTATAGTTTATTTTTTCTTAATGAGGCTCCACATGAACTCATTAAATGCAACTAGTGACTATAATGGATTACTTTCGTCAAACTCTACCATTCTCTAGATCAATAATTTTATGAGTCAAAATCTTTGCACCTATTCCTAAGTGGCTAAATCATCCTTGTGAGTTTTTCTTTAACATATATGTTTTATCAAACTCTTCATCTTTTGAAATAATTGATTATATACAAGGCTCAAAAATACTACACAATGCAAACTAGCCCATATCATAGAATAAGTACTAACTTGAATAAGTATAGAACTCAGAATTTATCTCATAATATTGGTAGCCATCATTTGACTCATTTCTAACATTCTCTTCTTAAAAACAGCCATAGATTGATCTTTTTTTTCTTTAAGCACATCTATTTGACTTTATAAACTAGATAAATTATTTTGTCAATCATTTATCATGACTTGTTGCTCATCTATCTTACTTTGTTGTTGTATGATTTTTTTTTCTTCTTCTTGAATCCTTAATATGATAGAGCCACCATACTTACTACCTTTCCCTTGTGTGTACCTAGACTTTGGGGCAAAAATATGAAGTAACATCTCTTCTTGTGTTTGAGGGGCTCCTTCTTTATCTTTATCTTTCACATGATGGTGGAGGTCTCCCTATAATACACATTAGAAAATTTTAAATATATATAGATTCCTAGTTATTATAATTAATTCATTGCACAAATTAATGTATTCAACAATGAATTCTTTGGTGATAAATACTGAAAAAACTAAATGCACATCACAATATAATTTGGAGAAGAAATAAAAGATACTAATACAAATATAGGAATAATTTACATGAATTTTCTTAGAGTGCCCATCATTAACCCACTCTAATACTTCTTGATCATTTGTGTGTGTGTGTTCAAGAAGCCAAATCATATGAACCCTTGGCTTGAAATCATCATTCTTCTTTGTCTGTTAAGAAACATTACTTAGTTATTTTTTATTTCATCAAGATGTAAAAATATATTAAATATAATTATTTCATATCCTTACCATTATAGTTTCCACAAATGGGAAAGATAAGTTTCTTATGGTGTGTTGACACCATTTGTTTGACTTTCGATTATTGTTGTTTTTTTGACTTATTTTATAAAATTGAAGAACAAAATAAATCAAGTTAAATATTATATACTTAATGAAGAAACAAGTTTGGTAAAAAAAACTTATCATTAATGGTAAGAGTTATCTTAAATTTTATCAAAATTAAAAGTTTCACAACAATTTTTCTAATTTTCTAAGCAAAATTAATAGGTGGATTTTCCAATCATTTCTCATGTGTATCCCCAAATTCTTTATAGTAAGAATGCAAAAAATATTTCCAATAACGCTATAAGCTTTGCATTGCAAACAACACAAATGTTTTTAATTTGGGCAATTGAGCACTATCTATTATGTTGAACTTGTTCAATGGTGTGGCAATAAAATAATAAAACAAAACACAAACTATATGGTTAAATAACATATTTTGGTATTTATAAAAAGAAAATAATGCACATACACCCCTAATTTCACTAGCTACCGCATTGTATCACCGTGTTTAGTTGCCACTTGAATCCAAGGTGATGCATCAATGAGGGCTTTAGTCCGCACGATATGGTCACAAAAATTTACCAAGTTTCAAGCATTTTATCCAATAGCTTGGAGAACATAGTCAGGTATGTCAACAACTATGTTTGTAGTAACACCTAATGTCTTCTTCTCAATTACATAAGATTTTTACTTGCCTATGTGCCCCATTTTCTTTTTAGCTCTAGTAGTTGATTCTATTCCAAAAATAAGATAATAAAATCAAGGCTTAGCCATTCTATACATCATTAGAATTTAAAAGAAAAAAATGTATATAAAAACAAGGTTAGTTAAAAATGCGCTACCTTGACTGCTATTTCCATCATTTTGTGGGTTTACATTTATTGTAGGCCTATTTTCATGCATATATTGAGTTCTTATTCATGGGAAAGCATTGTTAGATTCATCTCTTTCTCTTAGAAGTGTATCAATAGTCTTATGCAAGTTCAAATTCATCTAAACTTTATCAACAAACTTCTTTATTGCATTCCTTTTGGTTCCACCTTAATAGTTATATAAACACATAATAACATATAGAAAATAAAATTAATACCACTGATAGAGCATAATGGGAGAAAATTTTTAAATCTCAAATATGTAGACGTAAACACTTAAAATTTTGAATGTAAGTATTGATTGAGCATCTACCTGGATCATTTGAAGGCATCATAGATAAAATAAGATTTTGATCTTCTTCTTGAGTAAGACTATGATTATTAGAACTAATAGCATCCACAAAAACTATATTAAGTTCACCTTCATTAAAATTATCTTCTTCAACCTGATTGCATTGTCATTTATTGTGTTGGGATCCATTGTAAACAAAGTTTAATTTCTACTTACTTTCCCATTGCCATTTTTTCTAGCTCTTATACCCCTACCTCCAATATCTACAACCTTGTTGATAAAATAAAGGCACATTTAAAATGAAGAAATTAAATTGTATGTGCAAACTAATAAATTCAAATATAGACATTAATAATTACCTGGTGGTGGCAATTGCTTACCATTTTGTTGATGGGTTAGTTTAGAGGCACTCCTAGTGATGGCAAGTGTTTGTTCGCTAGTTGAGGTTCATCACAGTAGCATGTAGATAAAATTATTAATTAATAAGAAAATATTATAATAAGATCCAAACTAGCTAAAAGCATAACACATTGCCCTCTACAACCATTAACACTTCCATTTACAGTGTTCTTACATAGTCTTTAATCGATCTTGCCCTGACATATGTGCAAACTAAATCAAGAGCATGGACTTTCATATTACAAAACACTACATGAAATTTGAAATAAATAAATATTTATAATATGCTGAATCATGAATCTATCAAAAAAGTAATAAAAACTTTGTAGAATAACTAAAAAAAGATAAATAAAAAAGCTATATACTTATACAAATATATACTTAGAAATAAGTCATAAAATAGTCAAAGCTTAATCTTCAACACCACTAGTAACAATAAATCATCCTAATATGAGTTTTGCTTCTTTTCTTCCCCTAACTTCCTTCCCTTTGTTGATTTATGCTCTTCATTTCACTTGTCACCCATTTGATAATTTTTCTCCTCATTTTACTTTGAAACGATTACTTGCTAAAGAAACATTTTCCATAGATCTTAAGGGTTGGAAAACATAGTTATAACCTTGAATCTCTCCTTATTTTGCAAATTCATCATTAATTTGATGTCATACTTGCTCTTCCTCCACTTCTAGCATGCAATACAGGTCTCGAGGCTCTATCTTAATCATAGCATTCCAATCATCATGGTTTTTATCTAGAGCATAAAATACCCACTCCAGTTGTGATTATAATATAAAAGGCTCATATGTTTTTAATGAAAAACCTTTTTGTATGCTAGTTATTCCATATTCATCCACTTTATATCATTTTCCTTCATGTTATATATTATACCAATTACATTTCAAAATAACTTGGTTTTCACTAGCTTATTACAACTCATAAACATCTCTTATTAAACCATAATAGAAGTTATTTGAATTACCATCTCCTTTTACCATAACACCACTATTTTGGCATCTCTTATCTACTTCTTGATCAAGTAAGTGGAATCTAAGCCCATTAGCAATTGACCCACTATAATGCTTTATGGTGCTTAAGGGAGAACATGCCGAGTGATATAAACTTTCATTAACTGATCCTTCTTATATAGTTTTTCCACCTATTCACCAATGAAGGAAGGATAAATACATTTAAACATCATGGGTAACATTTAATCATATCTATAAATTAAGAATATATGACATACATGGTCATAAACCTAATCTGCAAATTGAACCTTATATCTCCTCTTTATATTTCAAGGATTTGGATGGTCGATCTATAGTTCTTCTTTTTGAATCCTAATATAAACATGAAATTCAAAGTTGAAGGAAATTGCATATATGACCTTAAATTACATATATGATAAATACTCTTACATAAGAATTTTAGAATGAGAAATGATTTACTTTAAAAACTCTTAAAGCTTATCATAATTATGGAGGATATATAAGTGAGCCTAGTTAAACTCCTCAAACCTAAGATCCTGAAGAATAGGCTTTTCTAAGGGAGTCCCAATACATTTAAAAATGTCTATTGATTTCTTTGGTCATTGTTACCAACTTCGTTACTTCGATATCTATGATTAAATGTAGTAGCCTTATCATTTATGTACCGAGAACAAATGGTAAGGCATTCATTTGCTAAATAACCCATTACAATTGAGCCTTCTAGGTGTGCCTCATTTTAAACATTGAATTTCAAGGTATGTACATACCTAATAACATAAATTTTGAAACAAAGTTAAATGTAGAGATAGGTTATCTAATGATGAAAGTAAATGAATGTAAAACTCATAATTTATAAAGTACCTCTCTATTGGATACATCCAATGATATCTCAATGGCCTAACAATCTTCGTTTCTCCCAACACATGAATAACTAAGTGCACCATACACGTGAATAAGGATGGTGGAAGGACCATTTCTAACTTACACATTGTTTAAGGAAATCAATTCAATTAATGGTTCACAAACATGTTTGGGAAGGAGCCTACATATAGCAATAGGAAGAAGTTTCTCAATAAATATATTATTATTGTGACTCTTCATGCATGAGATATTCCATCCATTATGTTTCACACAGTGAGAGATTTAAACAATAGCCATAAGGAGTCTTTAACTTTTGAAATGTCTCACAAAATAAATTTTTTTCGTCATCCCTTAACGTATAGCATGCTATAGGCACTCTTATTCTATCCTCTTCAATAATTGGATGAAGTTCTTCCCTTATACCTATTGACACTAAATCTAATCGAGCCTTCAAGTTATCCTTGGTTTATCTTTGATATCCGTCAATGTCCATATAATATTCTCAGAAATATTTTTTAAATGTGCATCAAATCTAGGTTATGACACAACTTTAGCTTATGCTAATAAGGCAACTCAAAAAATATGTTCTTATTCCTCCAACCATATAAGCTATTTGTGTCATCCCACTTCCTATTTATAATAATCTTTCCAAATGGTACCTGCGTAAAATGATTACATTACCTCAAAACATCATCACTCGATAAATGGGATAGGAGAAGTACCATTTTCCTTTGTTTTATCAAAGGCTTAGGGCAATATTCTCCAATAATGATCTATTGGCAACCAACACCTATACCTCATGTAATAGATCTTATTTGTTATTGAATGGGATCCAGGTTCCCTATAACAACATGGGAAAGAAAACAATACATTGGTGCTCCAACTAGACAAGTCCACATGAGCTAAGAAATTGCTAATAGTCCATAGCATTGATGCACACATAATAAAGTTTTGTTTAACATAAGCATCATATGTGTCAGCACCAACTTCCCATAATTCTTTCAACTCTTCTAACAAGGGTTGCAAACAGACATCTAGATCCTTTCTCGGCGAATGAGGACCATCAATAAATAAAGATAATATAAGATAAGGAGATTTCATACACATATATGGAGGTAAATTATATAAAACCAAAATAACCATCCAAATGCTATGAGATGATTTCCCAAAATTATTGAATGGTTGGAAACCATCTGTAACTAAGCCATCTCACACTACGAGGATCTTTTGCAAATGATGGAAACTCTTCATCAAAATACTTCCATGCTCAAGAGTCTATTGTATGTCTCATTATGTCATCATCAACTCTATCTTCTTTATGCTAATGTATGTCCTTTGCTATCATAGCTTCCATAAATATCCTTTATAGTCCACACTTTATAAGAAAATATCATAAAATTTTATAGGGAACCCTCTTTCCATCAATCTTCCACCTTAAGGTATGCCATTGTGGGTATTCTTGTGCATCAACATTTTCACGCCAATAGATGATGCAAACATTTGGACATGCATGAATTTTTATACTTTTTAGACCTAAATCATGGATGATCCTATGTCACTTATCATAGGAATCGGAAATATTGCAAACTAATGTCCCATTTTGAAGCTTTAGCATTTCACTAAAAGAGGCATCACTCTAACGTTTCATACACTTAAGATATAACAACTTCATAAGGTACCCCAACTTTGAAACTCTAGAGCCATCCAAAGTCAAGTGCTCTTTATAACCCTTCAAAAGGTGATAAAATCATGTTGCTTCACCAGTAGGCTCTTTTAAGGTGCAATTATGTACATTATTACCATCATTCAATAAAAAATCCATCCCAGCCACACCACAACCAACTTCTAACATATTTAACATGTTATCATGATCAATGGAAGTCTTCTTTTCAGATGGAGAGACATTCAACACCGCATCATGGTTATCCACACAATATAACTTTGTAGAATTTCATTATTCAATAGATGAAAGGGAAATTATGATCTATTTTTTGAAGTGCACATTTGCACACTTATTACATGGACAACTAATTGCTCTTTTCAATTCCAACTTTTCATCTGAATGCAACATGCTAAAAGAAAAATCTAGAAAATGATCAAACCCTTCCAAATATTGTGGTGATACTCGATTCAATTTCATCCATTATTTATCCATTGACATAACCTAATTTTCATTTCCATATAAAGTTAAACAATTTGGATGATATATAGAATGACCATAAATATAAAAATATTCATAATTTAAATGATTTTCTCTCTTGTTTTAAACTTAGTAAATCATACAAAAATATATAAAATACCCAACCACTTACTTTCTTTTTCTATCCTTATCAAATATTCATTTCCTACTACTATTAGTCTAACAAATGGTATCTAAACTCTTAATTTTGATATCAACAAGTCAAAAAGGAAAAAAAAAGGTGAAATGTATGTCATTTTTAGCTACCAATTAGGAATACGTCTTGATGCAATTTTAAGCATGAATAATACTCATACAAAAACTATAATATCTAATGAAATAATATATCCAAGAATATCATCAATTATAACTATTAAACTACTACAAAACCAAAAGAAAAACTCTTAGAGTCATTATACAAATGAAAAAAAGAATAATACCTATAGTTGTCAAAATAGATATATGTAGTCTGCTTTTTTTGATAAAAGGAGCCTATAAGAATACTGAAAATTGAAAACATTATCATTATTATAATGTTAAAATTATTGTATATGAATATATTGCTATTTTATCACACTTGCTTTAATCTTACTACATATAATAGAAGACAACTTGTTCTAATGGTCATATTGAATCGACTTGATCTTACTCGACATGATGTATGTTTCTATTATTCTATATGTTCATTTTTATCATTTCCTTTACTTATATGCAAATGAAATTTTTTTCTTGATATGGCTCACTATAAATATTTGTAACCCCCACATGAACTTGGTTCCTATTTTCATTTTAATAATATGTGCATGAAATATATTTTTTTGGTCAGGTTTATCCTTTTGTAGAACTGCCATTAGGAAATTATGTTATGAGATGTCAATCAATTCAATTGTTATTTTATATAAATATTAGTTTTTTATTTTCATTTTAATGAACTATCATGTGTAGTTTTTAAAATTCAGTAGGTACTGAGTTAAAACAAAAATTAGCATAATGTTGAAACTCTATTCAACAAAATGTAGCTGTTATCCAAATTTATTATCGATGTGTTTCAATCTAACTTGGATAAATTTTCCATCAAACTTGTGCTACTACAGTTCTAGATACAATTGGAAGCACATATAAATTTGATTAAGTACTATATAACATGCTCTAATAACCTAAAGCTAAGATTTAGAGCTAAATTCTATGATAGTAATTTATAAAGCTGCATGCCATATTTTTGAAATATAATTTTTCTATTGTTGTTTCCTTCTAGTTTTATCTCAAATTTAGTATGCTTCTAAGATAATAAAGGGGTTTAAATAATGAAGGAAGGAGTTATAAAAGTATATGTTCAAGAGGGTTGAACTAGGTTATTTTTATATGGGGAGTATGAATGCTTAACCTATGTTTACTTGTTGTTACTGCCATTTAATTTTAGATATGATTTTTAATGGTTTCACCAGCTAAATGCCTTTTTATATACCTATAAATGATGGAAAATTTATATTACTACATGATAATAGATTCAACTAAGTTTTGATAGGTTTGATGGTTTGGAGAGGCATTTTTTCTTCATGTTTTTATAATGCTTTTGTCACATTCAAAAAATCTGATTTCAAACATGAATTAAACTCTTTTTAAATTTATAATTAAAAAATAATTAAAGAGCTATAATACGCTAGGGAATGCCATTTAGAAATTGTGGAATCTAGTTAGGATAGTTTGGATGAGTTATTGAGCATTTTTGGAGGTGATCTATGCATATTTGGGACTAATTTTGCCGAATAAGTTATACTTGATCTCAAATATGAAAATAGGTTGTTCTTATCTTGTAAACAAATTTAGTGGTCTTTCATATGAGTGGTATCTTAGTATTTTAAAAGCACAATCAAATAGGATAAGTTTAGATAGGTTTTGCAACATTTTCATAAATAAAAGCTTCAAGATTTGAATTGATTTTGTAGTTAAGCTCTAAGTCTAATTTTTTATTTTGTTACAATGATTTTTGACATGATTTAAAGGTTAAAACTTGAAATGATTTAGTGTAAAAGCTTAGGGATATATATGGATAAGTTAGGGTTGAGTTTGAGGCCATTCAGACATCAAATTTTACATTTTTACTTATGATTTAGGGGGCCTATTTTTTTGGATAATTTTGACACATAAATTTGGACTTTCAACCTTTTTTAGAATATGATTAATTATATAAGAATGATATTTGAGCTTTTTTAGTTAGAGGTTAATGCATGATTGTCTACCGATGAGCATCAAGTATTAATTTAAAATTTAGAAATACATTCTCCTCATGGGATCAACTCTTGTTCACCACATGATACTCACTATTCATACGTTAGGTTAACATTAAGGAGTTAATATATAACAATTAATGACACAATACCATACTATCATCACTAGGAACACATATCAACTACAAGCATTATGGAATTTATATATATAGGAAGATATTCTCCCAGTTCTCATACAATTTCCCCCCATCCAAAAAGAGAATTTTTTTTTCTTTTACCTTGGGAAAGGACTAAAAATATTTCTAAATAGGCGTAGAGTGAGTAAAGGAGTTAATTGGTGTGAAATAGGGATCATTTGCACTATTTTATTATCCTCATATGTCACAACTCAATTATTAAAGAGACGATCTCTAACAGTAGGGTAACTAGTAGTAGAAAATAGAAAGTGATATTTCAATCTACTGACTAAGAAAAAATCAAATGCATAATACTATAATAGACTATGCTCTAAGGTAGTGCCATTTTTTTTCAATTTCTAAATAATAACAATATCTAGAAATTTTCGTAAGCCAAATCTTTGTGTGTAGTGCAGGACAAATGAAAACATAGTGTGAGTAGAAAGGTAACCAAAATATAGTTGAATTTTAGTAGCAATCTATAGAATTTAATAATCAAAATTACTAATGGTACTATACTACTACTACATCATCCCAAATACTTGAATTCTATGTACATGATGATGGTCAACAAAACATAACATATAATGAGGATATTCTATTTAAAATATACCCAACATTCAAAAATTATTTGATATTTTAGGAAAGGGTGTTGGGATACTATCTTGCAGGCTCTTTCACTTGCTAGTTGGGAGGAGAGTGTAACTAGTAAAGTTTATCACAAATAGTTGCCGCTTAAGATGTTGAATAGGAATTATGTTGGTTTATCTCAGTTGGAATGTTGGGTGGTTGATTAATTTTGGTAGGATAAGCATCTAGGTAATTTTATAATTATCATACAAATAAAATTAATCAAAAAGAAAAAAAGGCATTTATTACTTATACAACCATGCACTTGTCATTGATATATTTTCTTATATGTTAGTTTCTTTCCATGAAGCTTTTAGTAGCTAGATTTTTCTACAATGTCAATTCACTAGAGGTCGAGGCCATAGAAGCACTAGATTTGATCATTTTTTTGGAATATATAGAATTGATTTTGATTAATTAACAACTCTATCATTATATTCTATTTATAATGTCATTGCTTGATCCTTAATTTGTTTAAAAAGCAAGTTATAGTGAATCATTTGCTATAGAAAGGATGGTTAAATAAGCTACCATTGGAGACCTACTTCCTTATACTCACCTCTAATATTCATCATGACACATCATTAATTGATGACTTCATTTTTTTTGTTCAGTTGGTAAAAGTATTACATAATATTGTTCTTAATATTAATATATAACCATAACCAATCTCATCATAAGCCCCTTCCAAGCTACCCTTGGATTTCCTTTTGGTTTTATATCAAATTTAGCATGCTTCTAAGACAATATATAGGTTTAAATAATAAACAAAAAAATTAGAAAAGTATATGCTAAAGAGTGTTGAACTAGGTTATTTTTATACATTACTTATGAATGCTTAAACTATGTTTACTTGGTGTTACTGCTATTTAATTTCAAATTTGATTTTTGCTGGTTTTACTATCTAACTTCATGTTTATATAACTACAAGTTGATGGAAAATTTAGTGCACATGTGAGAATAGATTTAGCTAATTTTTGATAGGTTTTGATGGTTTAGAGAGGCATTTTTCTTCATGTTTTTATACTATTTTTGCAACTTTTTGCAAATCTAATTTCATTCTTGAATTCAAATCATTTTAAATTTATAAAAAAATAAGTGTATACCTATAATAAAATAGGGAATGCTATTTATAAAGTGTGGAATCTAGTTAGGATAGTTTGGATGAGTTGTTGAGCATTTTTGGAGGTGATTTATGCATATTTAGGGGCTGGTTTTGCTCAAAAAGTCAGACCTAGTTTAAAATATGAAAACATGTTTTAATTACCTTGTAAAAACATTTAGAGGCCTTTCATGTGAGTGGGAACTTGTTATTTAAAAAAAAAACAAATGGGATAAGTGTAGATAGGGTTGTCAGCATTTTTCAGAAATAAAAGTTTTAAGTTTTGAGCTGATTTTTTAGTTTAGCTCTAAGCTTAATTTTTGTTGTTGTTAGAGATTGATTTATGGTATAATTGGAAGGTTATAACTTTTCATGAGTTAGTTCTATAAAATATATACACTTACCTTGCTTATGTACTATAATAGTAAATGGCTATACTTATCTTCTATTACAATATACAATAAAATATTGCCAAAATTTCACATCAACTCAATAAAATTTATTTAATTTTAGTAGATTAATTTATCAATCAAAGAATAAATATACTAAAATACAAAACAACTAAAATAAAAAATATCTAGCACTAATATAAATCTTGCAAATAGAAAATAAGAGATTGGAAATTAGGGACCTATACCAATATGAAGGTTTAAGAAGAATTTTACCTTCCCCGCCAACTTAATTTCTCGACCAAATAGTTCTAATAACTTCAAGTCAACTTCTATTGGCCATACCTACACATCCATTTCATGAAAATGTAAGGGTTAAGAAGAGTTGATCAGGGAATACATCAAAGACAATACAAGATGCACATGACCATAATAAGGCTAGACACACAGAAGAGTATAGAGTATAGGCAAATCTTGTGTGTAAATCCAAAACAATAGATCTCCAAAAAATCATCTAATCTTCAAATGGACCTCTATAGTTAAAAAAAAAAAGAATAAAAGTGATTTTATACTATCCCAAAATTTTAAAATCCTAAACTTTATTTATCAATAAATTAATTTAACCTAATTTTTAAATTGTATTTTATTTAATAATCCTAAATTAATCATAGGAAAATTGTATTGATTTTTTTTATTAATTATTACTAATTCAAAAATTTTACTCTAAAAATCTAACCTAAATTCTACACCTAATTTTTTTTCTTTTTTCTTTTTTCTCCTTCTTCTCCTTGAATTGTGCTATCCCGGCTTAGGCCCTCTTTTCTTTTTATCTTTCCTTCTTCCCTCCTTGGGTGATCCAGGCCCGTTCCCCCTTTTTTCCTTCCTCCTTTTCTCTTGTATTTTCTTCTTTTCCCTTTTCTTCCTTTCTTCTTCTTCACTTGTCTTATTCCTCGCATCACTCTCCCCCTTCCATTTATATGCCTTGCCTCTGCACCCTACATGCCGCCTATCCCCCTCGCTTTGGTCTCTCAACCATGCAATGCCATGCACTTTGGCCTGCACCTTACTCTGCACCCCTATCGAAGCTACAAGCCACCCCTGTCGTCTTCCCCTATGCCTCAACCTCTTCCTTGTCTCTAAATACCCTCCTCAAGCCTATCCTTCCTCTCTTCTCCCGCTTGCAAGTCACCACCCCTATTTGTTTTTCTTCCTTCCTCTACCTTGTCAGCTCCAACGCCACCATCACCGTCGACGCCCAACCAACCCCTGCCACCTCTCTTCTCTTCCTATGCCCTACCATCACCTACAAAGCCACCCATTTCCCTTTCCTTCACCCATGCCTCTAGCCATAGCCAGCTGTATTTCCACCACCACCGTTGCTAGTCCCTTCTCCTCCATCCTTGCCACAATCACATTGGATCCACCCCACACAAGTGTCCCATCCCGTGCAACCACCCTAGTAAGCTCTCTAGTCTCCTCCCTTCTTATTTCTCTCCCTCTTAGTCATGCGCCACCTTACACCACTATTAGATTCCAGCTCCACCACCACTAAACACCACCAACTCTAGCCAATCCTAGTGCCTCCACCCCTTTTATCCTAAGCTTCCAACCCTCACCCATCCCTCCAAATCAATTACTGCCCTCGCTGCTGCCACCTCCATTTCCTTTCTCCTCTTTTATTATTCCTTAGGTTAAAGTCTCTTTTGTTTTTTTTTTTAAAATAGAAACTGTATATATTCCCATTTCTATGTAGTATTCCCATGATAGCGGAAGAGGAGGCATATGTTGTGCATACTTAGAGACCAGAGCCGCTTCGGTAAGGATACATTCATAGATAAAGTTTTACTATAGTTAATGTGTGTTACTTGATGGCATGTATGAAATGATAAATGACTCTAGTGTTGTATATACAGTTTTGGGCTTGACAGTATTTGAAGGTAAGAAAGTTATGTAGTCATGACTGTATTGATTTCAAGTGTTTATGTATATATATGTCCATGTTTTATGATATTGCATGTGTAGAAAGTTGGAGAGTCCTTGTTTTGGTGTCTTGTGACCGAGGTAAGGTTTTTGAGACCTAGAGGCATTTTGGTTAATATTGTGAAATAGTGTAATGTAGGGTACTTTAGGGTGTTAATTGACATAAAATAGGTTGGAGATACTACATGAAATAACTATGGCAAAAATATAGAAGTTTATGGTAAATATAATATGGGGAGAATGACTATATATGGGAAGAGTAAAACTTAAGGGGAGTTATGATCACATGTGAGTAGAGTGGGGGTTTGGTATTGGGGAGTGAATATGAGGTTAATGATGGCATTTTGGGTAATCATGCAAATTTAGAAAGTCCTTTGAGCACCAGGGAAGAGTTATGACCAAAAGGGTGAAATTAGGGTTTGGGAGGCCATGGCGCAAAACCCTAGGTGTAGGTTATTGTAACACCCCCAAAATTCACTACTGAAAAATTTTGTTAATTAAAAGGAAATTAGCGGAAGCAGATAAATAAAACGTGAACTGTGGGAGTATTACCGCCACACTTAGTACCAGACCGGTTCACTCATACCGTTCCAGTACCAAGTGCTAAGGCTAAGAAGATGAAATACATCTTGAAAGAAATTTAAGATACACAAATCAGAGTAGCGCTTCAAATCGTTTACCAGAATAAAATCCACCAAGGGTGGTTACAGTACTAACATATACATTTAAAACCAAGAATTTAAATGAAAAAGAGAAAAGGCCTAATGGTACCGGATAATTCCTTACTCTCTTTTCCCGTAGCCCACTTGAGTAGCACTTGAAAAGACCTGCAAGGGCACTGCCCATTGAATAGGCAGGGGCCCCAAAAGGGAATCCCTTCAGTACTACGGTATTGAGTAACCCTTTAATATCACTCTTAAAGACAGGCCCGTGATGTAACACATACTGCAAGCTATGTACATATGTAAACAAAGATGCATACATAACAATCACACATATAGCAAGTTATAATCCACGATCGATACTTTTGGGCCTTAAGCCATATCATAGCGTAAAATCGATACATTTGGGCCTTAAGCCATTATTCCATCATTATTCAATCAATATCATATTTTATATCCATGTGAGTGCGAGAACCCCACTATTATAGCCGGTGGACCGGAAGGTATACACACAGGGCAGAACGCCTCTGACCACTATTATTGCCGGTGGACCGGAAGATAAACATACAGGGCAGAACGCCTCTGACCACTATTATTTGCCGGTGGACCGGTTTGGCCCCGACTCACATGGTATTCCACTATAAGTGATTAGTATTTTTCCATAAATTTATTCACATACAAAACTAGTTTTATTGAGCTCGGGACCCCCACTATTATTACCGGTGGACCGGAATATATATAAAATCATCATCCAGGGCACAACGCTTCTGGCCACTATTATAACCGATGGACCGGGATATATAAAGAATCATCATCCAAGGCACAACGCTCTTGGCTACTATTATAACCGGTGGACCGGTACTCAATATCATAATCATCTGGGCCTGGCTCATTAATATTCCACTTTCAATAATAGTATCTTTCCTTTCTTTAATCAGCACATCAATCATATTTATTTGCCTCGAACGGGAGATCAATAACCCGGGACACAAAGGTACACCGGTCGTACCGATGCATATCAGCTACTCAGTACTCTTCAACCACGAACCCAAGGACGCAAAGGTACCCTGGTCCTACTGGTGCATAAAGCTAACTCAGTACCCTACTGACAAGGACACCTAATCCATAAGTATGCATACCCCCTAACTAGGTCCGTAGAGCTAGAAAGAGTAAGATATAGGGCTTGGTTAGGGCACAAAGGCATACCAGCAAATACCAGAATAATCGTGGACTAAACCACGTCCTTAGGGTAGCGACCCCTAAAGAGTCACCATTCCCGATCTCGAGGTCTTTCACTTTAAGTAATAGTGTCTTAATTAAAGTGATCACAAAAAGCACAATAATCTGATACTTATTCACTTTCAATCATTCCGATATCATTAGTTATTTCTTATTCAGAGGATTATCTAGGATGTCACAGAGAAACCATCAAGGCCATACTAATCATCAGATACTCTTACTTGGCTAATCAACATTATTTAATCATGTTATAAAGGTCCACGATCACAAAGACATGTGAGGTACAAATTACTCATTTGCCCTTTACTTATATAATTGCTAAGTATTCCTTCCTTACTTGACAATTTACTATATTACCCCTTAGGTTACATAATTACCAAATTACCCCTTGTCCAATTTAGATTATCAAATTATCTCCTACACTTTTTAGATCACCATTCACCCCTCATAATTGCTACACTTATCATATTTCCCATTTGGTTGGTTAGATTATCAAATCGCCCTTCTCCTTTGTTATAATTACTAAATTGCCCTTGAGTTGGATAAATTACTAAATTACCCTCCTTCATTATCAAGATTACTATTTTGCCCCTTTAGTTGGTTAAACAATTATCACTTTACCCTTTAATCGGCTAAATTACCAAATTGCCCCTTTAGTTGGATAAATTACCAAAGTGCCCTTCTCCTTTATCATAATTACCATTTTACCTCTCTCAATTATTTTAATTGCCATTTTACCCTTTTTAATTATCATAAATCCCAAATTACCCTTCGTCATAATTACGAATATTAATTTACCCTTCTTCATAATTATAATTACCAATTTTACCCTTCTCCATATTTATAATTATTAATCTACCCTTCTCCATCTTTATAATTACCATATTACCCTTCTCATTATTAAAATTACCATAATGCCCTTTTATTGATTAATTTACCAAATTACCCTTCTCTATTATCATAATTGTCCAATTACCCTTTTTAATCATACTTTAATTATTAATTTATCCTTTGTCGTTATCATTATTACCAAGTTACCCCTTACTACCGGGTTTACCATAATATCCTTTTATTTACAAAATTACTCTTCTACTCCTTACTTTTAAATTACCATAATATCCTTTTATCTATAAAATTACCACAATACCCTTTTTATTTATAAAATTACCATAACACTCCTTTTACTTTACAAATTACTATTTTACCCTTTCACATCCAAAATTACCATCTTTATCTTTCCTTACATAATTACCATTTTGCCCTTCTTTTCCAAAATTACCATATTACCCCTTTACTTATAAATTACCATTTCTCCATTCACTTATACAATTACCATGTTACCACTTACTTATGAAATTACTATTTTGCCCTCTACTTTCAAAATTTGCCATAATGCCCATTTACTTGAAAAATTACCATAATGCCCTCCTTCGTCCAAAATTACTATTTTACCCCTACTTCCAAAATTACCATTCTTACCACTTACTTATAAAATTACCATATTGCCCCTTGAATCCAAAATTACCGCTTTACCCTTTCCTCCAAAAATTAACACAATACCCCTTTACTTATAAAATTATCATTTGGCCATTTAATCATAAAATTACCATATTATTCTTTATCTCAAAAATTACCATAATACCCTTCTTTCTCACAACTTACAATTTTATCCTTTTACTTATAAATTATCATTTAACCCCTTTCTTTTTAAATTACCAAATTACCCTTTTACTTATAAAATTACCGAAATACCCTTATCACTTATAAAATTTCCACTCAACCCCTTTATTCACCATTTTTATGAATTTACCATCACTACATAAAATAATGATATTAGTACTTCATTCTTATCATCTAAGTCCACCAACTTGTCATTATTCAACATAATACTCATTAGCAACTACATACATTAGATCACATAATTCATAAGCATAATTACTAAAATACCCTTAGGCAATAATATTACTTATGCATTAGCAACATAATACATCATAAACAAGCATTTAATATATTTCCATCAATAATCAAACTTCTTCCTTAATTATCATACCTACACATGGCACAAAGGTTATCATACTTTTCCTTTTTATCAAGCAATATAAGCAACCATATATATATATATATATATATATATATATATATATATATATATATATATATATATATATATATATATATATATATATATATATATATATATCATGCTAAGCACACAAACCATGCATAAAATCATACTAAATTCCTAATATGCTAGCATACGTTTTTCCATGTATTTAAGGGAGGATTAACGGTTACCTTAATCCCGCAAAATATCAAATCTTACCGGTACCCTGGTTAAAGATTCAGGCTTTAATAAGTAACTCAACACCTAAAATAATATCAACCATTATTATGTTAGAAATAAGAAATTAAAAAGGATAAAACTTTATAAAAATTTATTTAATAATAAAACACTTTAATTAATTATTAATATACCTCAAAAAATTTCCAATTAAAATCCAAAATAAGGGGGAGCTCACGCTGCATGAGCAGCGTGAGTCTCATGCAGAAATGAGAGGGGAAAAGGCTCGAAGAGGGGTGAGGTAGAAGAGAGGAGAGGTGGCTCAATTTAGGGACTTTAGGCTAGAAAAGAAGGTAGTTGGGGGAGGTTCCAAGGCAAGGGAATGGTGCAGGAGTGAAGGGGGGGTGTAGGTGGTGGCTAAGGGTGGTTTCACGGTGGCATAGGGCGGCGGAGAAGGTGGCGGTGAGGCGGCGAAGTTGGCTACCGAGATGGGTTGAGGTGGAGGGGCTGAGAAGGAAGGAAAAGGAGAGGGAAAAATGGAGGGGTGCAAGGGCTGTTTTCGGCCAACTGATGCATGGCGGTGGTAGAGGGGGTTGTAGGGTGTCGAACGGTGGGTTGGGTGGCGGCAGAGGTGGCCGGAAGGCGGCAGAAGTGGCGGTTGCAGGTGGCTCGGCGATAAGGGGAAAAATAGAGAGAAAAAGGAAGGGGTGGAGAAGGGGGAAGTGTAGGGGGCTCGAGAGGTGGCGTGATGGGGTAGGGCAGTAGGGGTGGTGGCAGGAGGCGGCGCAGAGGTTGGTTTTGGTGGTTGGGACGGCGGTTGGCGGCGGTGATAAAAAAATGGGGAAAATGGAGGGAGAAGGAAGGAGAGAAGAGGGAGCTCAGGGAGGGAGAAGAGGCTCGAAAAATGTGGGAATGAAGGGCTGGTGAGGGTAAGAAAAAGAAGAGGGTGAGGCAGGGGAAGCAGGCGGCCGATCGGTGCTGTAGTGTGGTGGCAGGGCTATCGGTTGGCAAGGGAAAGAGAGGGAAGAAGAAGGAAAGGGAGAGAGGCACGTGAGTTGTGGTCCAGGGGTCGGTTTGGCTCGAAAAAGGAAAGAAAATGACGGGGGAAGAGAGAGAGGGAGAGGGAGGTAGGTGGTGGCATGCTCGACCATGGCAGAAATGATGGTCGGGCATGGGAGAAGAAGAAGGTTGGCGGGCGGCTGGACCGGCACAGGAAAAGAAGGGGAGCCGGCCGGTCTAGGGGAAAAAAAATAAAGGGGCGTTGGGCTGTGGTGGGCGGCGCGCGAGGGAGAGGAGGGGAGGAAGCCCACGCGAGAGAGGGGAGATGGGCTAGTGGCCCAGTGCGCAGGGGAGGGGAAGGGCTGGTCAGGCCGGCCGACCCAAGGGAGGGGAGAATGGGAAAAAGAGGAGAAAAAAAGGGAAAAGGGGAAAAGGGGTAAAAAAAGGAAATGGAAAAATAGGGAAAATAAATCAAATTAATTTATAAAATCATAAAATGTAATATTCTTGATAAATTATTTAATTTAATAATTTAATTCATTATAATCTAATATGTTAGTTTAAAAAGGATAAAGTTGGTAAAATATTAGTTTGGGAAAATTATTTAAATAAAAAATAATATGATAATTAGCAAAATATTTTAACTTATTAAATAATCTTATCCAAATTTACATACTCTAAAATCCATAAAATAATTAAAATAAATAATTTTACAAGCTAATTTTATTTCAAATAAAGTTATTTATTAAAATATAGGTTTTTGAAATTTTTGGGGGATTACAGTTATTATCGCATGTACAAGATGGGAGAGTTGGACTACAACCTTGGAACATGATTTTAACCACAAATTTTAGGAATGCTTACCAAATTTTGTAGCTATGTGGGTTAAAGGGAAGTAGTTACGACCAAAATGAGAAATTATGATTTTAAAGGGGGCTCGAATAGGAAGAGTATTATCACATGTGCAAAATGGGGGAAGTAGACGACCATGTTTGATTTTATGGTTAGCCATAAAATTCTATGTATGGGTATGGAATTTGAGGACTAGATAAGCAATATAGATGGGACTATGCCAAATAAGAGAACTTAAGGTTTTGGAGGGGTAACCCTATAGGCTAGTTATTATCACATATGTAAAATGTGGATAACTAGCCATGCCTCATGAATATGGGGTTTTTAATTACATGTTAAGATTATTTGGGTATATTTAGGGATAAAAAGGGGGACTGGAGGTGAGGATATGCTAGAATTGTGAAATTAGGGTTTCCAAGGGGAACATAGTTATTTTGGGGTATTAGTTGTGATAGTGCCTTGCATGAGTAGGTGTACATGATTGTGTGATGGCCCTAAAGTAAATAAAATATGAATAATAAAATAATCACTTAAAGTAGAATATCACTTAAGTTGGGACCAATTATATGTGCTAATCCACAGGTGAGAATAGTAGTTAGGAGAGTTTTGCCCTAGAAGTTGTATCCTATTACTGTTCCACCAGTGAGAATATTAGGTTCTCAAACCTAAGTAAATCAAACTAGTGGACAATAATGACCCATAGTAAGATGCTAATTACATATAGTGGAATACCATATGGTTCAGCATCGGTTATACCTTGATTATCGATCCACTGGTGAGAATAGTGGCCAGGAACGTTTTGGCCTAGAGTTGTACTCTGATTACTAATCCACCTGTGAGAATAGTCGCCATAAGCATATTTCCTTGGAATTTTTACTTATTTAATATTACACCGATTGAGAATAGTAGGGTCTCTAATCCCAACGTTAATAAAATCATGGGATAATTATCATTGTACTAATATTGTATGTTCACAATATATTAAATAAAGTCGGTATGATCAACTTATGTATGTGTCATATGTTATTGTGGTGTTATTAAATTCTATTTCTTGGCTATATTGTTAGCTTACTCAGTACGTAGCATATTAATCACCCTTATTATGGATGCTACTCATTCCCACGAGTAAAGACTCCTTCTGAGTCTCTGTAGGTCAATGATGACTCACTGGATGACTTCACTACATACGATTCTATGATCGGGGCAGAGTGATGCTGTTATGACTAGGGCTAGGGACGGAGGAGTTGTGTTATCTGGTTGTGTTTTTACCTGGTTTTCTCCTTGTTATTTTCAACTGAATATTTATTTATGTATTTTAGATTTACTTTCAAAATGAACACCTAACTCTTATTTATGATATGGATTGTACTTGTTCTATATTTATCATGGTTTGTGTTTTGTTTTAACTTTTCCTTATAGTTGATATAAGGATGGTTTGTGGCCACACTTATACCAATTACGGTAGTAACACCCCCATATGTTTAAACGTTTCTTCCGCTTAAATAAAAAATTTTAGTAGTAAATTTTAGATGTGTTACATATTTCTTGTGAAGAAAAAAAAAGAATCTAAGAGGAAGCGTCATAATAAAAGACTCCAAAAGTAAAAATAAATCATGTGTCTACTAAGTAAAAAGAAGCAAACACTAAAGGTCACCTTTCCTATATTTGGAATCCTCTCTGTTTCTGGTATCCAAGAACCACTGCCACTAACGGAAAACACCACTAGAAGAACTGCTCAACAAACCACGGTGGAAGAACCTGCTCACTAAAAGAATCGATGGTGGTAGGATGTATCTAATTTTAAAGTTAGACTTACAAACTAGATGAAGATTTTAAAATAGGAAGGACTCATACCTTAGCAATGTATCTAGTTTCGACCATTTAACGATAGATTTTTCCTAGTGTGATTGATGGCAATGTCGTCCGTCGTATTTAGTCAAAGACTAGCACCCGTCGTAGTTAGTTATAGACCAACACCACTAGCACCACTGCTCGTCGTTCGTAGTTGTTGTGAAAGAATAAAGAGAAGGAGATGTAAAAAGGCTATCGAAGACCAAGAGTGAGAATGAGGTTTGGGTTCTGAGAATGAGGGAGAATAAAGTATCAGGTATGGGTTGTAGTTAATTATTTATTTGTGTTTTTTTTTCTTTATTTATTGTAGAAAACTAGTGCTAAATATATTTTTTTCCTGAAATTAATATTTTTAGTAATGATTTTTTTCCATTGCGGAAGATACATTGAACTTTAGAAAAAAAATATTGGTCACAATTAATTAGATTAGTTACGAAAGTTAGCACGGGTTGAAATTTGTAAAACTATTTTCGATCACAACTAAATAGATTCATTGCTAAAGGTATATTAAAATTTTGGAAATAGTTTTTGGCCACAATTTATCAGATTTGTTGCTAAAATTATATTGAAATTTATGAAGCTTGTTTCGGCTACAATTAATAAAATCCGTCACTAAAGTTATATTGAAATTTATGATTTTTTTTTTGCAACAATAAATAAAATCCAAATCTAAATAAGAGAGTTAATTTTCTTATAATCGTTTTAAATATTTTTTTTCTTTTCTTATCTTTCATTAAATAAAAAATAGTGAAATATCTTTTATGATTCTTCTAAAAATGTTTTTTTAATATTTTTTATTTTAAATTAAAAAAATGGCATAATATATTTTTTAAAAGTTTTTTAGCTTAATAATTTTTTAAAATTTGCGAAAATATAAATAAGGATAAAATATTTTAGCCATTACAAACAAAATTTACCAACAAAATTATCATAGCGTAAAACCAATATTTTTTTTACTAACAACATTGTATTGTGATGATAAATAAGGTTTATAAAATGTTCACTTGTCTTATAAAAGTTTTTAGACATGACTTGAAAAATTGTTGCAAAATAAAATTTTCACAATAAAATTGTCATTGCATAAGTTATGTATTTTTTTAGCAACGATCATTTATTGTGACTAGTAAAAGTATCTTTTATAGAAGCGAAATATTATTGCTGTAAAAAAAGTGGCATTTATGACAACAAACTTTTGCCATGAAAGTTAATAGTTGTTGCAAAAAATTATATTTTGGCAACAAAAATTTTAGCCTGTTACTAAAATGCGTTGTGAAAGAACTATTTTCTTATAGTGGGAAGTTACCTTTTGCTTTCAAACTCCATTCAAAACTCTCTAAAATCCTTCCACTTCACTTGATTATGTTTTCTTCTAACTAGATAAAGCATAGTGTTATTAAAATCCCAATTTGATCCTACGACTCTATGATCCTATGATCCAAAAATCAAAAAAACAATCTATGATCCTAGGTACAATCTTAAAGTAGTCTCATAATATAGAATCTTAAGATTCTATATAATAACCATAATTTTTATAAATTTATTTCAAAATTTATTTTCCATAAATTTCAACTATGTTTCTTCCTTAATCTTTTGATTTTGACCCTATATGATTTTACAACAAGTCTTGAAAATTAGTTGATGCAAATATAGTATGATTTAGTTGCCATTAAAATAATAAAGTTGATTGTTGATATAAACTGCTGAGAAAAGAATATAATCTTCATATGAATAGTAAGATAAATATATTAAATTTTACAATATTATTAAGCAGTAAGTTCTATTCAATTCAAAATTAGTATTATATTATGGTTATATTAGCTTCATAATGTAAACAAATATTAGTTTTTGGTGTACACATGGTTCATAAAATAACTTTGTGTGTGTGCTTATAGCCAAAACTTCTTTTTTCCCATTTTTTGATATCTTGATTCATTGAATTTTTAAAATCCAACATATTTTTTTGGGGTCATATTCTCTTTAATGATAGAAAATAGAGTTTAATCATTAATGCCTTCATTATCTTCTATTTTAGTCAGTTTTTATATATTTTTCTTAAGGATAACAATATTGTATATTTTGAAAAAAAAAAGTTATATGTTTCCTCTACCATTAATCTCATCATAATTTTTATGTTTTATTTGAAAAAATTATTTATGATATTTTTGACTTAATATAGTTCTTAATATGTAAAATAACTTCAATAATTTATCTGCTTATAAGTTGCTAGAACTCAATTAGCGATTATATGAGTGCAATCTTATATACTTTTAACTTAAACTATATTATTTCATAGCATATACTTATAAAAGTTTCATATTTTTATATTTTTTGTAGGATCTTATGATCCTCCGATCCGATTCTATGATTCGATTCTAAGTCTCCAAATCGAACAACCTTGAGATAGAATATGGAAGAGCTTGGGATAATATAATGTTGGAGATTTTTTCTTGTCTAGTTATCATGGTGGAGTTTGGTTATGGCATGAAAAGGAGGACGAATGGAAAACAGGGGAAGAAGAATATAAAGATGGTGATGGTGAACAAGGGGGTGTATGGTAGGATTAGAGTCATGTCAATTAAATTAGGAGATATGGAAATCTTTAAATAGTAAAATGACATAATAAGTTATTTGATATTTTTGCTTATATAGAAAGGTTGTATGTGGGGGAGGTCACAACTAAAGGAAATGATTGAGAGTGTATGTGCATGAGGTGACTAAGGAGTTATATGAAGGTAATGTAGTATTTGTAGGAGGTATGATTTAGGTGAAATTTACCATCATTTTGAGAATATTTCATGGAGATTTATGGTCATGCAAGAGGGAGGATGGAGTATTAGGTTAGTTTAGAGAGGAGGAAGAATATTATGGCACTCATGACAAGATCATAAGAATATATGATCATGATTATAATAGATTTAGGGAACATAGAGTAATGATTACATAAGAAAACTACAAAAATGTCATGTACTAAGGAGAATTAATAACACTATAGGTATGAGCCAAAACCAACATCCCAACATTTGATATTATCAATATTGGATGCTTAGATTGAAGCTCAAGAAGTTCAGATATGATTCAAGGAAGAAAGATACATTTTTATAATTAATTACCTTAATAAGTTAGAAAATAAATTCTAAAATTACTATAAACTGAGATAAATCATTGTAATCACTCAAAAATATTAGAGTACAATTATTGTTAGTTATTTGTTAACCGAGGGGGTTCTTAAGGAATTAGGGGAGGTGTCAAGTGATTAAAGAGTGACAAGGGAAAATTCAGAGGAGAGAGGAGAGAGCAAAAGTGAGAGAGTTATCTTATTAATTCAAGATCCCCAAAATATATACAAGATCTGATATATATAGGAGTAGTATGAGGGAGTAAGGAGAGAGGAAAATATTGTACACTTGAAAACAAGGAATTATCTATGTTCCTCATAAGGGATGATCCCAAAAAGAAACTAGTAATGGATCATTCGTTTGAGGCCAATATGAGCTCGAGGTAAGTGTTCTTGGAAGTTTATTTTTTGTTGAATATCATCCTTTGGGTTGGAAACTCAAGGACCAATAATGCTTGTTTGGGAAAGACCGATACCATCACTTCCTTCAAAATTTCGGCCATCGTGTCATCCATTCTCCTAGGGTAGATAGGCTAAAATTTAATAAGTTTTTGATGAACAAGCACATTAGATATTTCTCTTGTGTAGATAGACTAGGCTTTAATTTCATTAGCAAAAGTCCAAGCCATATGTTTATAAGAAAATAAAAAATACCATTAGACACTTGCAAATAAAATTACAAAAAGAAGACTATCGATCACTTACAAGTAAAATTATAAAATGACAGTGAGCCACCTATAAATAAAAAGTAAAATTATAGAGTAGTCATCAACCACTTACAAATAAGAAGATTTAATTATATGAAAAATTATAAATTGTCCGTTGGTCACTTATAAATAAAGCTACAAAAGAATATTATTAGACCTCATACATATGCACCAAAATTTACAAGAAAATCAATTTCTATCTGAAAAGTCCATTAGTGAGTCATGTTGAGGGAAAAAAACCTAGAGCTACCAAACTAATAAAGCACACGCATGAGTATGCTTCGCCTTCTCAATAACAAATCTCATTAATTATTGTTAAATTCAAATTTTAAATTTTAATAAAATGTTAAATTGTACAAAAATGATGATTACTTAATTAGTTTTATTTTCCTCCCTCCCTATGTGTTTAGATTAAAGGAGAAGTCTTTAAATGTGGGCCATGCGATCCATCAAACAACTATTATTAAATCAATAATTTCCTAAGTCATTAAAGGCCATTTATTTTGACATTGTTATTTACGTAACAAAAGGAAAGGATCGAGCAATAATCAAGGCTTGATTTGACATTTTTTAATCTCCAAGGTGAGATAATCGAGATGATTGTGTTAGTAATGAGTGCAAATTCTTCATCTTTCCAGTAAAAAAATGAGGCAAACATGATTTTCCCACATCACTATGTATATATCCTTTTCTTCATTTACTCTATTTTTCCCATCACCTTTTGTGATTACTACTCTTCAATTTCCTTTAAATTTCATTCTTTATCTTCAAACTTGAAACCCTTGATTTCCATCCTGGTTTAGAGCATTGTTTACACCACTGCCATCTCTGTCTATAAATATCATCACAATCCCTCCTACTCTCACTATTAACGATGATGTTCAACATCAAATTCTCATTTTCCTTGTTCATCTTTAGTGAACCCATTGGTAATGAAATTATCAGTAACCAACCTCTCCGTCCTTTTACCTCTTACTAATCCTCCCTCCTTTGTCAATATTCTTGGACCTTCATTATTTGACTCAGAAACCCTCCTTCTTTGAAACATCATTGAGGCTTAGCTTGAGCATTTTCAAAGGAAATACTATATTCCTTCTTCTCTTACCTGAATTATGCCTAATCCATTTGATAGAGCCAATAATCCATCGAATAGGTGCATAAATTTTATGCCAAAGGCACTTAATGCTGACATCCATTTTCCCTTGCATCTATTTATAAGCTAATTCTTTCTTGCTAGTTGACTTAGTTCTGCCGAATTTGTTTCAAATTCCTAAGGCACTTAATGCTGACATCCATTTTCCTTTGCATCTATGTATAATCTAATTATTTCTTGCTAGTTGACTTAGTTCTGCCCAATTTTTTTCAAATGCCTGGCAAATGGTGACGAGCTTTCTATATGGATGTTATTTGTTGGAGATCATACCAACAATGGACTTGTTCAGACACTTCTTCAAATTCTTGAGTCATTTGTTAACTCTAGGCTTCTCCTCCATTTAGACCAAGGGTGGGAATACATTTATTAAAGAGTCTCAGTCTTCTATTAAGAAATAGAAGTCATAATATTTCTTCATCTTAGATTATTTTGAGTGGAATATATCCAAAGAGGGTAAGATCAACCCAAAAGTCTATGAGTGTCCACTTTTCCCTTTAAAATTAGAAGCTTATGTGGAAAAATTTGATAATTTTTTATGATATGGGTCCATTGTAAATAATAATAAATTCGATAGCAATCCCATTATCCTTAGAAAGGTAGAGCTAATATCTGATATCAGTGAGTAATATATCTTACTCTCATCATTTTTATTCTTCTAATGATTCAACGAATTAGCCACCTTACAAAATAACATTTCTTCATATTTTTGTAGATTATAATGCATAGAGAAATCAACAAAAAATTTCTGCTCCTAGCTTATCTAGGGGTGTAAAAAAGCCTACCATCCATCCTCCTAGTGGAGCATCCATTGCCGAGGTGACCAAGGAAAAATTATGTGTTCATCTGCTATTTCATCGCAAGATTTATCCATAATCATGTTTTAAAAAATCTTTCACCCTATTATATGCTTAGGATAGTGAAAAGGTCGCCTAACCTTATCTAAAAGAGCTAAATAGGAAAATGAAATTGAATAAGGTTAGTAAAACTTTTAATTTTGCAAATGAATTAATCATTGCATTCCTTAGAAAGTGCCAACTTTTTTTGGTACCAACAACCTTTTTTCCTTATTTTCAAAGCCTAGCACTAGCTCACGGGATTCCTTAGAAACTCCCTTGGTGCCACGAGGTGCTCTATCAACACAACCAGTTTGTTAAAATGTCTTGATGTGGGCATATCAAGCGTATAAAATTTTCCTCTGAGGAAAAAAGTTGCGAGGATGGTTCTAAAGTTACCATTCAAGGTGATGAATTCATCCTAACCATGCTCGAAAACTATTCCTTATTCAACTTATACCCATATGAAAATGCCTACATTGAGCTAACTAAGGCACTTAAGCTAACCAGGGATAAAGAAATAGTTGTTAGCCTCCCTAGAGGAACACTTCTAATGGATGACTTAAATTTCACCTTATATGTAACACCCCAAAATTCACTAATTTTTTTTTTTATAAAAAGCGGAAGCAATTAAAATAGAAACACTTAAAACCTGTGAATTCTGGGAATGTTACCGCCACACTTAGTACCAGACTGGTTCTCTCCGACCGTTCCAGTACCAAGTGCTAAGGCTAAAGAAAAGATTTACATTAAATTTTAAATTAACCATTCATAAAAGAATTCGAAAGATCATACAACAAAATCAGAGTACGCATAAACGTTTATTAACACTTGTAACTTCTAAATAGAAATACATTTAAACAAGATAAAACCCGATGGGTCAAATTCCGGATTGCCTACTCACTCAAATCAGGCCTGCCACCCCAAACAGTCTCTGATCTTAAACCTGCACAAGCGGTCTGCTCCCCACCATCAGTGGATCATCACAGGACCCGTCAACCAAGGTAGTATCAGTACGGGTCCAGTACTAAGTAAGGTGACTTGATCACTAAGGCCAACACACAAACACATAAGCCATGCAGAAAAATAGAAGAACACAATCATAAATGCATATGATCAACCAGGTAAAAGTACGTATAAAGGCCCATGAATAATATGAATTAATTACTTAATTAATCCTTTATCAGAAGTCAATACACACCATGATTTTTATCAAATCCATGTAAGTACAGGAACACCCCACTATTATTGCCGGTGGGCCGGTCACTTGCGGGACAAAGTCCACACCACTATTATTCGCCGGTGGATCGGTCACTTGCGGGACAAAGTCCTCACCACTATTCCTTACCGGTGGATCGGCTGGTTCTTGCTCACATGGTGTTCCACTGTAAGTAATTAGTACCTTTTAAATGTTTTGGCAACTATGATTTATTTTTATTGAGCTCGAGTCACCCCACTATTATTTTCGGTGGGCCGGACACTTGCGGGACAAAGTCCTCACCACTATTATTCCCGGTGGATCGGTTACACATAGGGTAATAACCCTAACCACTATTTCTGACCGATGGATCGGTCTGGACCCGGCTCAACAATCTTCCCCTTTAAGTGATTAGTGTCTTAAGTATCTTATTCAGAGGCTGTCATCCTAGACATGCATAAATCATCACACATAACAAATCATAAAATTCCACCATCATAATTACACTTTATCACCACATACACATGATAACACAAAGACCCTAATCAAACACCACATACCCTAATTGACCCCCACAACCATAGTCAATCACTCCAAACCCCAATTCAGTCACCTCCATACCCTTATAATGTCTTACGTACTATTTTTCACCCAAAACATTCAAACACCCAAATAACTCTTCTATTTCCTCCCTTACATCCCAAATCAACTTTTCACACGTAAATTTCACTTCCATGCAAACACTAATCTCCCCATGCAAACCTTTGAACCGTTTTCATGCAAACCCTAAATTTCCACGTAAGACTTTAAATTCAACCATGCAAACCCTAATACCGCCATTCAACCATCAATATCGCCATGTAAATCCTAATACCACCATACAACTATAATTACCACCATACAACCCTTAATATCATCATACAAACCCTAATACCAACATACAACCATTAATACCACCAGGTAAACCCTAGATTCCGTTATACAAAACCATAAATTCAATCCAACCAAAACCAAAGATTCACCCATACCAAACCCTAAATTCAAACCATAAAGATTCTTCTATACCAAATCCTAAATTCAAGCCATAAAGATTCTTCCACATAAATCATAAATTAGAATCTCCCAAGGAAATGTATAAATTGAATTTCCCCCAAGCAAATCATAAATTAGATTCCCCCATATAATATCATAAATTACATTTTCCCAAATAACATCATGAATTAGATTCTCCCAAACAAATTATAAATTAACTCTCCCAATCAAATCATACTTCAATTCTCCCATATAATATTATAAATTACATTCTCCCAAATAACATCATAAAATAAATTCTCCCAAACAAATTATAAATTAACTCTCCCAATCAAATCATAACTTAAATTCTCCCATATAATATTATAAATTACATTCTCCCAAATAACATCATAAACTAAATTCTCCCAAAACAAATTATAAATTCGATTATCCCATATAACATCATAAATTAGATTCTCCCAATTAACACTATAAATTAGATTCTCCCAAACAAATTATAAATTAACTCTCCCAATCAAATCATAACTTAAATTATCCCATATAATATTATAAATTAAATTCTCCCAAATAGCATCATAAACTAGATTATTCCTTATAAAACCATAAAATTTAGGTCAACTCATTTCCCTTGGTCAACGTCTTTCCCCATCCTCCTTTTTCATCCTTCCTCTCACACAAACCACATCGACTTCCTCACATACACAACACATATCATCATACATAATTAATATGCATACCATGCACAACATACTTCAACTCCAAGTCATGCCACATATAAAATATTTAATAATAATAAACAATAGATACATAACATGCGAACACATAATACACATAAGCACATAAGATGCCTTAGCACTCCTTACCTAAAACGACACCGGTCTTGGAGCACGGTCCTATTCCACTTGAGGGGTTTGACTGGGCTCACCTATTATGGGGAAGAAATACTAGGATTAGCTTCCTTCCTATACTACTATTAGTTTCTAATTTATCTTAAGTCTTGATTCTTAATTAATTATGCCCAAAACCACTAAAACATTAATACATACTATTATAATTTAAAGTAAAAAGGGTGATATAAGGGTTTCTACCCTTTACCGAAATAAAGTTAGTAAAGGTAATAATAATAATAATATTTATTATAATAATAATTTTAATAATAACAAATTATTACTAATAGTATTAATATTAATAGAAAACTTAATAATAATAATAATCTAAGCCTTAAATTTACAAAGTGGATTTCGAAACCTCCCCATTTAATGATAATACTATTTGAAATATAAAAAGATATTAATATTATACATATACTTATTATATAAAGTTAATAAAGATAATAATAATAATAATAATATAATTAGAAAAAATGTTAAAAATGTTAATAATAGTTGTAAAAAGCCAATGTGCGATACTTAGTTAAAATTTTAGGTTTATAATCCTCCTGAAATAATTACAATATTAACTAAATAATTACACTAATAATAATAATATTAATTATATTATTAATAATAATATTAAACATGTAATAATTACATTAAATAGGAAAAATTCGAGAATAATAATTTATCTTACTCAATAATACTCCCAGACCTGTCAACCAAATTTAGAAATTAAAATACAGTTGATAACAACAATAATAATAATTATAATAATAATAATTAAACTTGAATTAGCATTAAAAATTAGAATAAAAGCATAATAATTATCAATAAATCGAAAGTAAGTATTTAAAAGTTCTAGGGTTTCACCTTGAGTTGGAGGGTATTGGTGGCACCGGCGGTTGTTCCCGGAGGTGGCCGGAAAAGTGGTCTAAGAGGGCCAAAAATTAGGAAAATGGGTAATGGAGAGGAAGAAAAATTAAAATAATTATATGGGGCTGTAGAGAATAATTATTAGGATTTAATGGTTGGTTTGGAAGGTGTTAGAAGCGGCGCATGTGGTGGTGGAAGGTGGTTCAACGTCTCGGGTGAAATTTTCTGGCGAGATGAGCAGCAAACTTTGCGTGGCTATGGCAGCTCATTCAAGAAGAATCGAAGGATTTGAAGGGCTTAGTTAGCTAGAGGGAATTGCAGGGAAGAGATTGGTAGCAAGAGGAGGTGTTGAAGTTGGCCGGGGAAGGAGATAATGGCGTCTGATGGGGCGGTGGCTGGGCGATTCTGACTTAGGGTTTCGGAAGGAAGAAGTCTCGACCACACTCTCAACCAGGCTATTTAAAGGGTTTAGATGGGTTATTAGGGTTTTGGAGGTCGGAAGGATGGGTTTGGGTGATAGGGTTTGGGTGGCCGGCGTGAGAAATCGGCCGGCGATCATTTGGGTCGGGGCCGAAATTTTGCGAGCCAAAAGAAAAGGAACGAGCGAGAGTTGAGGATAATTGATCGTTCCAAGTCAATGTGAGAGTCAAGAGGAAGGAAAAGAAGGGTGCATCGGTCGGTCAAGCTCCGCGTAGCCGTCGCCGCCATTATCGGGCTGAAAGTTGCAGGTCGGCGTCGAGGAAGGCTGGCAGGCGCGAAGGAGGAAGAAGAAAGGGGAAAGCCGGGTGGCTCAGGGAAGAAAGAAAAGAAAGAAAAACGGGGCAGACCGGGCCGGTCAGCGCGAGGCAAGGGTGACTTAAATGAAGTGACGCGCTTCGATGGAAGATCACACTAAAACGCAGTGCGGAAGAGGAGGGGAGGAAGAACGCCCGTCGCGCGGGTTGGGCCGAAGGGGAAGAAGAGGAAGACTGGGCCGCCGGGCTGGCCCAGTTCGGGGAGAAGAAGGAAAAGAAAAAGAAAAGAAGAAGAAAAAGAAAAAGAAAAGAGGAAGAAGAAGAAAAGAAAAGGAAAAAGGAAAAAGGGAAAAATAAAAATAGTGGGTTGGCTTAATTAAATTAATTAGAATATTTGGAATATTTAAAAATGATAATATTTAAATAAAATATTATTTAAATCCCTTTTTAGGCTAAATTAGGATTTTTAAAAGATTTTCCATAATTTCCATTTTAATTAGCAAAACACCCTATAATTCTCCAATTAAATTATTTATAAAATTAATATTAATTTAAATCTATTTTCTCCTTATTATTTTAAATAAAATAATTTATTTAATTAATTTTCAAAATAAAATGCTTAATTAGCTAAAATACCCAAATCCTTTTCTAATAAAAATACTTATAAATTTCTTCTTAATTTCCCTAATTAAATATCCTTTTATTTTAATAAAAATAATTTATTTAAATAAATTTCTAATAAAACCTCATTTAAATATAATTTATAAAATTAGGAATTTTCGGGGCATTTCATTATACGTATAACTTATTAACTTAATCTATTAATATATATATATATTTAGCGACTCAATATGTCGAAGAAAAATGTGATTAATTTCTTTGAAGTAGTCAACACTTCCGATAGATAGAAAGAAAATATGAAGAACTTCACGAGGTTCACTCAACCTTGAAAGTCGAGAAGGAATCACTTTAGGCTAAAGTGTATAAATAATATATTGAGAAAAATAAACTGAATTCAACTTCACTTGATGTACATTTCTTTAAGGTTCAAGTTTCTAACTTGGAAGACTATTTGGAAAGAGAAAAGTGTACATCTGTAGCTAAGGTTGAATTGCTAAAGGTCAATACTATCTATTCACATAATGATCTTTGCAAAGAAAATAACTTAACCAATCAATTATCTCCCATGAAAAAATAATTCTTGTGGATGCCATGAAGGTCCAATAGTACTTTGATGGGCTTAGAGCTACTCATATAGAGAACAAACTCCTCATTGGAAATTTTAATGAATTATAGGATTTGTGCTTAACCAAATTTAAATTCTCAAATAACTATTGGTTAGCTAATCCTCTAAGTAAGGAAGATCTAGCTATGTCATTGCCTAGTTCATTGATCTATTAGACTTCTTTATCGAATATATTAAAAAAATAAATGAGCAGGTTCTAGTAGCCTATGAGGGAATCACATTAAAGATGAGACTCTTTTTTAGGATGCCAATATGCATCAAATTACTTAATTAAACCATCATAATGTCGATCCCTCTAGTGTTCCTAAGAATGCCTTGCATAGAGTCTCTTCTTGTGCCCTAGCTAAAAACATGGTATTCCTGAACATATTTATATGGTCATGTGGATCTGTGAAACCATTAAGTGATTTAAAAGTTGGTATTATAATTCTTTATGCTGAAATTTTAGAGATATCTTATGTAAAGGGTATTTGCTAGCTGTAACCATCAAAGGAACCTTTCTTCTATCTAATAGGTTCCAAAGCTTCTTGTATCCTTTAATATGACATTTTATTAACAAAGTTCTCCTCACTTCTATTAGCTTGATGACCATTATGTCAGTGATTTTCTTCTTCATCTATTACGGTACAGTGGGAATCATATCTTTGAATTTCTTCCTCTCCTCTGCTCGTTTGATGACCATCATGCCTTCTTCTTGAACTCAATTGTGTTTCCCCATATAGTGACTCTTTTTTTCCTTCCATTCCTATTCCTCTTGGCTTGTGTTTCATACATCAACTATGCTTCTTCTTCATGGATAATAGCACTACGCAACCTAGTACTTTCCCCCTCTTTGATAGGTATAAAGCCTCCATCATAGTTTTCTTATGGAGTGGGTTATTGAGTTTATCATGGGGATGCTAATCCATAAGATGTGGCAGCGGTTTGTGCTAATGTAACTAGGATGTTTGAGATCATTTCTTGAATAGATGCTTAGATTTTATCATTAAGAACTTATAGTTGAGAGACAACAACTAGATTTTTCTCCCTGGATGGATCATCAGTAATAAGATGGAACTCCTTAGAAGGTTTTATGGGAGACATAATATTTTTATAGCAAGAATATTCATTAATGATCAAAAGATTTACAACCTAGTACATGAAATTTCTCTAGAATGGATAAAACAACCTCTCTCTTACTCCTTGTATAGGAGGACAAATACCTAGTAGCTACTATGAAGGTTATTTTCTTGATTAAAGATTTCTAATCACTTTTTTGTTGGGAGAAGATCATAGAATTCTATGCCATCCAACATTCATATAGGCTAACAATGCATAAGGTTTTGAGGATATGAATACTCTTCTTATTCCCTCTAGTGGTGTAGGCCAACTTTTCTAAGGATTGTGGCCATATACTACAAGGGCCCTAAATACCTACACTTGCTTAGGCACATTTCCATAAGTGCTTCATAACTTGGCATTCAAACAATAGACGAGTCAAAGATTCCTCTCTTGATAAAACATAGCATTTCATGTTCTCTAAACGAATGTATCTACTCAGACAATCTTTGGTTGGCAATCTATTATGTGCAGCTATTCACATCAAAAACTTGTGTTTTGGACTTGCATTGTTCAGCCATACTATTTTCCATAAAGCAATAGGGGTAGTTTGCTTCCTTAGTCTCTTGTATACAACACTGATCTTGTAACCTTCGGATGAGATGGATTGAATGATATGTTTTAGTTCTTCTCTTAGCTTGAAATTCTTGTTCAATATCCATGAGGATGTGGTGGGTAAATTTGCTTCCCAAATCGAGGTCCCCTTTATGTAATAAGTGTGAATCCACTTAGTTCAAAGATTGTTCTTATCTTGAGCAAGATGCCAAACATGCTTACCAACTGCTACTATGTTCCAAACTTGTATATCTAGCAAACCCAGGCCTCCTTCTCTTTTAGGTGAGAAAACAGTAGACCAAGCAATGAATGATCTTCCACTAGGATTTTCTTTGCTTGTCCAAAGAAAAGTCTTGCAAATACTAATGAGTTTCAATAGGAGTTTTTTTGGGAGAAGGAATATTTGGCTCCAATATGACGAATCCCATAAATGACAGATTTGAGTAATTGCATCCTTCCTACATAGGATAATAACTGAGTGGACCAGTGCTGGATCCGCTTGGTAATTTTCTCCACTAACTCTAACATGTGGTCCAATCGTAGCCTAGAAACCGATAAAGGAGCACCCAAATATTTAAAAGGCATGGACCTTATTGGGAAAGACAAGTAATCAAGTATCTGCACTCTGGTATGCTCGGCCACACCTCCAAGGAACACTGAACTTTTTGAAGGGATAATGATCAAACCTGAAGCAGCACTGAATTTATCAAATGTGGACTTTAAAAGAGTGATAGAAGTTAGATCCCCTCTAAAGAATAGGAGCAGATCATCTACAAAGGAGAGGTTGATGATTTTTAACCTTTTACATTTAGGATGTCCTCTAAAGCCATCTGTCTCCCATAAAGTTAGAAGCATTCTTGATAGATATTCAAGAGCAGTCACAAATAGGTAGGGAGATAGAGGGTCTCCCTGCCTCAATCTCCTACACGCTTTAAAGGATGGAAAATGTTCACCATTAATACATATGGTGTACTTCATCTAAGTAACACAAGCCGTGGGCATTTTAACAAAATGAAGGGGAAACATGAGGCCCATTAATACCTTTTCCAAGAAATCCCAGTTAAGTGAGTCATAGGCAAAGCTGGAAAAAGTTGACCCGATCTGAAAAATCCGACAAATACTTACTCGATCCATTCGAAATTTGATCCAATTTTATCCAAAAAATTAGGAGTCTGAAACTTATCCGACCTAATTCGATACATATCTGATATCCGATGTAACCCAAGAAATTATAAGTCCAAAACAAACCTAACCCAACTCGATACTTACCCGTAACCCGATATAACCTATAAAACTATAAATCCAAAATTACCCAACTCTATCCATCATTTATCCGAAATCTAATATTGTCTAAAAAAATAGAAGTCTATAAAGATTCAATCCGATACTAATCAAAAATTAACATTAACCTATTACTCAAATTTTCTAAAACTTCATAAAACATAATGTAATATAGATGTGTAATTCGTACTTACATCAAAATCTAGAAATAATATACTTTATTAAAGTTTATATCACTTCTTATATATATACAATTACAATATCTATTGCTACCAATATTGAATTATAGAAATAAAAGTAGAGGAAAAAGAAAAAATTCTATTATGTCATCTAAATATTAGTTCACTCTCATGTAGTACCATAAGATAATAATATTGAAAATATATTCAATACTTTAAACTCAAATTATAGATAAAAAGCTTTAAAAGATACTATATAAGCACTTAAAAAGCCTCAAAATGTATATATATATATTCAATACTTTAAAGTCAAATTATAGATATAAAAGCTTTAAAAGACACTATATCAGCACTTAAAAAGCCTCAAAATGTATATTTCCATATCGATAACTCAAAACACAATTATATAAGCCTCAAAAGGCATGATATAAGCACTTTAAGTACCCGTTTAATCTAATACACAAATATGCAAGCCTTAAAAAGCACCATAAGATAATGATAATGATGATGATGATGATGATGATGATGATGATAATAATAATAATAATAATAATAATAATAATAATAATAATAATAATAATAATAATGCAAATATATCCAACATCTATAACCTAAAATACAAAAAAAAGCATTAAAAGACACTGTATAAGTTTTTGAAAAGCCTTAAAAGGCACACATCTAGCACTTAGTTTACCGGGCATACCGAAACTAATCAAAAACCTGAGTTTACTACATGTTGGTAGCTTTAATATAAAAAAAATATGTAATTGACACTTCTATCTTCCTAGAAGATCAGAATATATTTGGCTTACCACATGTTGGTAGCTCTACTAAAAAAAATCTATACAACTAAACTAATTCAAACTAGCTCTAATATCCATAAGTTTCTACAATCTTGGATATGATAGTTACAAAAGTTTCTATAAAAGATAAGATATGATGGCTAAGGCAACATGGAATGAGTAGATACAATCTAAATTTTACCATTGTATGGAAGATGATGAACCAAAATATATTTTCAATCCCTTGCCTACCAAGCCTTGGGGGATAACACTTTCCACAAAACATCAAAGCGTAAGCTTCAACATCAAAATATAAGCATCCACTTGATGCTAACCTGCATAAATCATACAACCTAACAACATATTATCCCACATTAAATACTACTCTCAACTCAACAAAGGAAAGACATTAGATGATACAAACATGAAATATATAATTGTCACTTTAACAATACATAGTCTAACAGAATCACATGCATTTCAAAGAGCTATTGCTAATTTTCTTACATATTCTCTAAGAATGTCAACATTTATATCAAGAAAGCATAATTTTTCCTCATAAAGGCCTATATTCTAGCTTATTTTACAATAGGAACATAAGAATTAAGTACATAATAAGAGATAATGAATTACATCGAGCACAATAAGGGAAGAGAAAAAAAAGTGTTAAGCTCATTTAATGACTTTAGTAAACCCTCAAGACACCCAATCAAGTTTCCACAAATTTAAGCCACTAAGGGCATACAATAATCAGCTCAGCAACAAAAGTAAGGAACAACCAACTCAGCAAAAAGACTTTAGCATAAAAAAATTACCTCCAACTCTTTAATTAGCCTCATTGTTTGGTTCATAAAAGTCTATAATAGAGCCATCTTTTTCAAGATTTGCAAAAATACCAAAAATATATGTTATTTCACAAAAAATATAACCATAATAAAATATTTGGATTTGCATATTCAAATTACGTCCATATCTAAATAACCAATTATGTAACACATCAAAATTTTTTGGCAAATGAAAATTTCTCCACTTATTTAATATCTTACCATCCATACTAAAAGTAGACTCTAAAGTAAATATGGTGATTGGAATAGTGAGAATATCTTTTGCCATGGAACTAAGTATCCAAAAACAACTTGATTTATCCTTCCAATAAGAAAGCATATCAAGCCTAACCAATCGCTCCATTCTTTGAATTTCATGATAGCTCTCCAATTCAGTTTTTCCAATATTGCTAGCTCCAAAAATTATTGAAGAGTCAAATTCCTAAATAAAATGAAACAAACAAATAATAAGAAAATGTATATAATAAAAAAGTAAAAAAATAATAGGATGAATATAAAATTTATGAGTAAACTTAATATCTAATAATAATATTTTACCCCAATGTCATCATTCTTTGACAAGTGTTCACTTCTCTTTGAGTCAGATTAGACGTACTTGGAATACAAGAATCTACTCGGTAATTATCCTCATAATACTTGTATAAGTTAAGAAGTTGAGCATATACTTCTTTGGCCACTCATAAACCCTAGTCGGTTCAATACAATTTTGTGAAAGGAAATGTCACGAAGTCAAACTTGTAATGTGGATAAAAAATTATAGTAAAAGCTAGAATCATAGAGTAGTGTGACCAATATTTTTCAAATTTTTTATACATCTGAGTCGCCATTCTACTAATGTCCTTATCATCACATGACATTATCTTCTCTATGCATCTTTGAATGGTCCATACATTAAAGAAGTATAGATTGGATATCGGATACTCAGTTCCAGAAAACAAATATGTGATATCGTAGAATGGTTGCAATACATCACATTTTTTTTACCTTGATCCATTCACTACTTGAAACATGACACTTGAAATTAGGTTCATTCAATGCATAATAGTCTAAAACACGACTATAATGTAATGCTCTACTTAGCATCAAATATGTAGAATTCCACCTAGTTCCAACATCCAACCACAACTTTGTATAAAAAATATGTTTAACTGCACAATATATTTATAAAACTTAATTATCCTACCTTCTGATCCATCTATATACTTGACACTTTCTCGAACCTTCAGCACACATTCTTCAATGTTTTTCATTCCTTCTTTCACTATCAAATTTAAAATATGAGATGAAAAAGGAATATGGAATTTTTTTCCATCACACACTAAGTTTCCAAGCAACTTGGATTTCATACTATTAATCATATTGATCATATTTGATGCATTGTCCATAGTCATGGTAAAAATCATTTTTTCAATGCCCCAATCCATTATCAATGAATGTAACAGATTATATATCTCTATACCAGTGTGGGGAGGAGGACAATGGAAAAAACTTAACAACTTAGAGTTCAATTTCCAATTATCATCAACATAATGTGTAGTGAGAGTAAGATAACCACATCTTGTGCATGATGTCCATATGTCACAAGTTAAACAAATCTTATTGGAATTTTATATTAAAGCCACTTTAAGAATTTCCTTAAATTCAGCATGCTTCTCCAAACAAATTTTCTTTGTGGTATTTCTAAATATGGGTTTGACTTTCGGATTCAAATACCGATTGACTTTTCTCTCTCCTTCATACTAAAAATGTGAAAAGAACAACCCGTGTTTCATTATCGACTCACACACCAACTAACTATATAATTTTTGATCAAATTGAGATGTAGTTATGCAGGACCCGACAATATTTTTGTACTTTGAACAACTTACTAAGTGTCTCTTCAACTTTGATGTGCCATTTAGCTCTATATGATACCTCTTGGCAATGCTTACATATACCATGCAAATTCTTCTGAACATCTTCATAGCAATCATACTCTTTGCATACCTCGGTCTTTCTCTTTAGATTTATAGGAACCCAGCCATCATCAATTGCATTAGGGATTGAAGTTAGATTTGGCACTTGATCATTTTCAATATATTCAGAATTAGGGGCTGCAAATTGGAAAAGTGTGAAGTTAATAAGAGATAATATTATGACTTAAACAATAATAAGTATCAAATATAACTAATGTTAAAGATTAAAGAAAAATCACTACCTCTACTACCAACAGATGAGAAATCATAGGTCTCAAAATGCTCTTCTCATTGTGGAGTTCTAAAATTTTCCTCTATGAATTTTAACACTACAATATTACCAAGGCATACATGACTTATTTATTATTAACATAGGAACATTTAGCAGTTGACATAACTCCTTTTAGTTTATTAGTTACATAACCAAAAATTCCTGCAAAATAAATGCTACCACACCCTCAGTTCTCAAACTATGCTTTATTCTTTCCATTTTAGATCATATGTGGTGTCTGAACTGTAGGCAATGATTCTGGCTTGTCAGATATTATGAATCTATATCTACAAAGGATTCTACAAAATTTTCTAGCCTGAATCTAACATCAGAGTTTAACATGTAAGAGATTTGAGGAAGCAGAGAAATAAAAGTATTTTGCTTCAATGCATAATGCATGCACATAAGAAGGCCGAAGGATAATGATCCAATTCTTATGATAAATATTTCCCATCAATAGCCCATGTTGCCTATTGTATGATATTATGCGATATATACAATGACAATATTCTTCAAACAAAAGAAAAGCATAGGTAGGGCACCTACTGTACATGGGTCTGCTTTTGAAATATTTGACTTTTGTAAACTGCAACAGTTTGAATACAATGCTCTACTTTATCCAAGAAGACCTGAAATATGAATTCATAACATCAATATATTCCAAAATTATACACATAGGCTGTGGAAAATTGATCAAGAAAGCAAAACTATTGAATAATTAATTGAGAAAAGAAGGAAGAACACAAGTTTTATGTCATATATATGTCTGATAGAACTCATAGTTCTATCAAAATAATCCTCCTGAATTGAAGGATTTTGAGTAAGGACCTATGAGTATGAAGAGCATAACCGTCTTGCTGTTAGAATACACACCAAGCGATCCACCCAGCTAGCAATAATTTATTTATTTTGGTAAAGTGAAACTTTTTGGAACTCAAGCGCACATATATGCTCAAGCTCAACAATAAGGCTAGAACAACAAAACAAAATATTCTCCACACAACCAATTAATAACAACAATAGGTTGCTATACCTACAGGAGAGCAACATTTATTAGACTGTCTTCAAGAGAAGCCTCAATGAACAGTAGATAGGGGGAAGCACCTTCCCCCCTTCTTATTCAAGACTACAACAACTAAATATTGTGTGATTAATCAAAATAGTGATATTTTATATATCCACTGAACCTGCATATTATTCTAAGAAAAATCCCTTTGGTAGAAATTAAGTAACTTTCTTTAGCACGCTTCCCAATTCCTTTGTCCATGGTAAATTCAAGACTACTACCAATAAGCATTCCATTTGTGCCGCAAATTAAAACCTTTACACAATCAAAGAAAACACCCCACTACTATAATTAATGAGGTTCTAGAGGTCCCAAAATTAACAAAGGTCCATGTAGAACAGAAATTTTTGTTCTATGGATCCAATAACTATTATTATGCAAATGAATAAGAATGGAGGAAAAGTAAAAACATCTAAGGTTTTCCTCAGTACTATCCTAGCTAGATGGTGGTTGTGATATTTCTAATGCTCCACACTTGAAATCCATCACTCAAAAAACCCAAAAATATCTAAACAATTTAAAATAGAATTTATGTCGTAACTTTAATATCAGCAAACTTGGTGATGAGGTAATGAAAATAAAAAAACAATAAACGAAGATAATAACGTAACTTTGAAGTCGCATGCAACAAGTTAATACTATTTAGTGTACATATAAAGAAACATTAACAAGTAACACTAATTAATCCTTATCGTATTCTCAGATCTAATAAAATTATATCACATGAATGAAAATAAAGTTATATACCTAATATTGTAATCATTATAAAAAAAATATTATTCTTTTCCAAATAAAGTAATATAACAAAAAGAGAAAACACTACTGCTGTAGCTTCGCATGTTACTAAACACAGCTTTTGTGTGTATGAATACCTACATGTACGTATAATAATAAAAACATGTTTTTGTGCCCATTTCAAGTATAATATTTTCCCATGAACTACTAAAAGTCTAAAATTTGCAGGTCAAGTCTACGAAGTTAGATAAATGATAATCATTTGACAAATTTTAGCTTGCGCTACCAAGTAAAATCTGAAAATCATGACGTAACTTTAATAAGAAAATCATGACGTAACTTTAATATATGTCGTGCCAGTTGTTCGTAAGTTGACGACATATTCACTCATTCATTCGTCGATAATATTGCTCTTCCATTGAGTTCTCCTGAAAGATAATCCATTACTCCTTTGGGGAATGTGAAATTGTTGTTAAAATAGACTTAAGAAAGAAAAGATTTCTTCTGCTAAATTGCACACTCTATTTTTTTGATAAAAGAACATGGCTGTAAATAGCCTTTTCAGAAACTGAAGATGCAACCCACGTTTACCACAAACAATCATCCTAAAAAACGTGGCTAATTGACACAACAAACTTGACTGAATAAAATCAGATAATTAAGCTAACAACTTGACTCAACTAACTCCTAGAAAATAGCTCAAACTAAAGACTAATTCAAATCTGAAACTTAAACAATTCTCTGACTTCTAACACCAGTATTCAACGGCTAGTTAGCACAAGCTTGATCACTTTCAACACCCCCTCTTGATCCAAGCTTGCACATGCCAAGCTTTTCCATAAAATGCTGATGCTTAACATGATTTAGAGCCTTGGTGAACAAATCAGCATTCTGAAAATCTGTACCACAAAATTTCAAAGCAATCTTGCCTTCAGAAACCAATTTCCTAATGAAGTGGTATTGGACTTCAATGTGCTTTGTCCTGGCGTGGAAAGCTGGATTCATTGTCATTGCTATGGTTGATTTGTTGTCACACCACACTTCCAAGGCTTCTTGTTGCTCACAGCACAGATCCTTCAAAAGCTTTTTCAACCAGAGAGCTTGCTTTGCTGCAGCTCCTGCAGCCACATATTCTGCTTCAGATGAGGAGAGTGCAACAGTATCTTGCTTCTTAGAACTCCAAGTGATGGCTCCAGATCCAAGATCAAACACTGAGCCTGAGGTGCTTTTCCTGTCATCTACACATCCAGCCCAATCACTGTCTGTGTATCCTTTCAGCTTGAAGTTCTTCACACTCTTATACCAGATGCCAAACTGAACTGAGCCTGCAACATATCTTAAAATTCTCTTTGCTGCACCAAGATGTTGCTTTGTAGGACAATGCATATATCTTGACACGACACTAACACAATATGCAATATCTGGTCTCGTGTGTGTAAGATAATTTAGACCTCCTACTAAGCTTCTGAATACCCTTTCATCAGCCTTGCCAGTTCCATCATTCTTCTGTAGCTTCTCATTAGCATTCATAGGTGTCTTGGCAATTTCACAGTTCTCCATGTGAAACCTTTTGAGTAGATCATTAGCATACTTCCTTTGACCCACAAAAATTCCATCTTTTGCTTGCTTCACTTCCAATCCAAGGAAATATTGCAAAGCTCCCAGATCAGTCATCTCAAACTCATGCATCATTGAATTCTTAAATTCATCTAGCAAACTTTGTGAAGAACTTAGATAAATGATATCATCAACATAAAGGCATACTATGATGAACTCATCAATACCTCTTTTCTTCACATATAGAGTGGGCTCATTCTCACTTCTATTGAAGCCAGTGTTGGTGAAGAAAGCATCTATCTTGCTGTACCACGCCCTTGGAGCCTGTTTTAGGCCATATAAAGCCTTTCTTAGCTTATACACTTTCTCTTCTTCACCTCTTTTGACAAATCCTTGAGGCTGCTCAACAAACACCACTTCTTGTAACTCACCATTTAAGAAGGCAGACTTAACATCAAATTGGAACACCTTTAATCTCCATTGAGCAGCTAATGCTAACACAATTCTCACAGTCTCAAACCTTGCAACTGGAGAGAAGGTCTCCTCATAATCTATTCCTTCCTGTTGAGCATATCCTTTTGCAACCAACCGAGCCTTGTGCTTTGATATGCTCCCATCAGAATTGAACTTTGTCCTGAACACCCACTTGAGGCCTATGACATTCTTGTCTTTTGGTGAGCTCACTAACTCCCACGTCTCATTTTTCTGTATTGACCTGATTTCCTCCTCCATTGCTTGTTGCCATTCAGCTTGTGAGACAGCTTCCTCAAAGCCTGCAGGTTCAGTGGCAACTAGAGCAAGGTCACAACTCTCATAGATATCAACAAGAGATCTTACTCGAAGTGGAGGGGATTCACTAGAGCTGCTTGAACTTCTTGAACTGCTTGAAGATGATGATGTTGATGTTGGTGTTACTGGTGGAGTTGTCTCAGGTTGTGCAGGAGCAGGATCACCAACTTCATCTTCAAGAGAGACAGTTCTAGCTGTTGTTTTGCTACCAGTCAGGTTCTGCTCAAACCTCCAGCTTGCATCCTCATCAAAGATTACATTCCTGCTAATAACAATCTTGCCGGACAATGGATTGTACAATCTATATGCTTTGGACTGAATTGAGTAGCCAACAAATACACACTTCTCAGCCTTATCATCTAACTTGGCTCTTAGATTTATCATAGCATATGCAATACATCCAAACACTCTTAGATGACTTACGGAGGGTTTCTTCATTCTCCAAGCTTCAAATGGAGTGGAGTTCATGACTGCCTTTGTTGGAGAGATGTTGAGGATGTAAACGGCTGTAGCAACTGCTTCGCTCCAAAAGTCATTTGGTAGCCCCTTGACCTTTAGCATGCATCTGGCCATTTCAACTACAATTCTGTTTTTCCTCTCTGCCACGCCATTTTGCTCTGGCGTGTATGGTGTTGTAAGCTCACGCCTAATTCCTTGATCTTCACAAAATTTTGTGAATTCTTGTGACATGAACTCACCTCCTCTGTCAGTCCTTAAAGCCTTCACTTGCTTTCCACTTTGCTTCTCTACAAATGCTTTGAACTTCTTGAAGTTCTCAAATGATTCCGACTTGGCTTGTTGGAAGAACACCCAACTCATCCTGCTGTGATCGTCTGTGATTAGCAAGAAATACTTGCTTCCTCCAAGAGATGGTGTCTGCATAGGTCCACATAAATCAGCGTGGACCAGCTCCAAACACTCATTTGCCCTCCATGAACCTCCACTTGGAAAGGAGCCTTTGGCCTGTTTTCCATACACACACCCTTCACAAAACTCTAGATCACCCATTCTTGGTAACCCATACACAAACTCTTTTGCTGACAGAAGCTTCAAACTTTGAGAATTCAGATGCCCATACCTGAGGTGCCATAACTTTGCAGTTTCATCTCCCTTGACAACGAGTGCTTGGCCTGCACTTCTTGTCAAATCCAGTGGGAAAACTTTATTTTTTCCCATAGCAATCTTCATCACAGTTTCATTGCTCTTCTTATCCTTGATGAGGCACATATCATCTTCAAACAGAATCTTGTAGCCGCCACACACTAGCTGTCCTACACTCAACAGATTGTGTGCAAGCTTTGGAACATACTGAACATTGTAAAGCAATTTGTTTTTACCTTGCTCAGTTGGAAGTTCTATTGTGCCTAGCCCTTCAACAGACAATTGCTTCCCATCTCCAAGCCTGACAACACTCTTCTTGGAGTTGTCCAGCTCTTTAAATATGGACTTTGAACTTGTCATGTGATTAGAGCACCCGCTATCAACATACCAAACTGAGCTTCCATCACTGTCACAATTATGTTGAGCAAAAAACAGACTTTCATGCTCAGCATAATTTGACTTGTTCTCTGGCTTTCCTTGCTCCTTGTCTTCAGCTTTCTTCCAACAAGAAGCCTCCTTGTGGCCTGGTTTGTTGCAGTAGTAACACTTGATAGGTCCCTTGTAACTCCCTTTGGAAGACTCCTCTCTTCCATCATTGGATTGGCCTCTTCCACGGCCTCTCCCTCTGTAGCCTCCTCTCCCTCTGCCTCTTCCAGAGTTCTGCTGAGATTTCTCCTTACTAGAAGATTCTCCTTTGACATGGAAGGCTTTGTCCTCTTTCTTCTCGTCTCCTTTTGACTTTCTCTCTTCATGGGCTTGAAGAGAACCCATCAATTCATCAAAGGTATAAGTTTCCATATCTTTGGACTCCTCAATTGCTGTCACCACATGATCAAATTTGTTTGTGAGGCTTCTTAGCACCTTGCTTACAACTTGTTGAGATTTGATCTCATCACCATAAGACCTCATTTGCTGGACAGTGCTTGACACACGTGAGAGATACTCCTGGACAGACTCCTTTTCTTTCATCTGAGATGTCTCAAACTCTCTTCTGAGAGACTGCAATCTCACCATGATCACTTTCTTGTCTCCCATGTACTCTTGCTTGAGAGTACTCCATGCTTCTTTTGCTGTAGAAGCAGCTGCAATTCTCGGAAACACTTCATCATCCAGAGATTGCTGAATGATGTAAAGCGCCTTTGCATCTTTTTTTCTCTTGTCTCTCAAAGCTTGATCTGGCTCTGCTGGTGCATCATCAACAAAGCCATCTTCAACAATGCCCCATAACTCCTGTGATCTAAAGAGAGTCTTCATCTTTAGACTCCAAAAATGGTAGTTCACTCCTTTGAACATAGGCAACTGGGTAATCGAGTTCCCATTCCATTACCATTGCTGTTTTGCATTGTATCTCTCTGTGTTTCCCTTGTGTTTAATCCTCACACGAAACACTCAATCAAGCCCCTAGATTACCCTCTAGCTCTGATACCAATTGTTGTTAAAATAGACTTAAGAAAGAAAAGATTTCTTCTGCTAAATTGCACACTCTATTTTTTTGATAAAAGAACATGGCTGTAAATAGCCTTTTCAGAAACTGAAGATGCAACCCACGTTTACCACAAACAATCATCCTAAAAAACGTGGCTAATTGACACAACAAACTTGACTGAATAAAATCAGATAATTAAGCTAACAACTTGACTCAACTAACTCCTAGAAAATAGCTCAAACTAAAGACTAATTCAAATCTGAAACTTAAACAATTCTCTGACTTCTAACACCAGTATTCAACGGCTAGTTAGCACAAGCTTGATCACTTTCAACAGAATTATCGTAGCTCGATATTTATCTTGAAGGAGGATCGAAGATTCAATTTTGATGCTCAATCTGTTTCGTCTAGCAGCTGGAATTCGGAATGAACGTCGTTGCTCTATCACGTACGGTATAGCAGCTACTGGTAAGTAATAATCAACGTACTGCTGGGTGCATTCATCCTTCTTCCGTTCTCCAATCGATTGGTTCCTCCACTAATCACTTCTGGTTCTAGTTTTATTTTCCTTGTTCGTGTATTCGAAGACAGCCATGTGGTACCGTACGCCATAGACATAAACAAGTAACAACACATGAAGTAGGAGATTTAGATCTAGAATCTAACATTCTCATACCCAATTTCGTTTGCTATAGATTAAAACGTGCATCACAGATTAATTGTTATTTTCCATGGAGCTCGGATACATATTTATCCAGCAATTATTCACTCTCATAATGAATCATCCAGCATTTAAATCTCTTAAAATGGAAGGGACCATGACAATCACCTTGTGTAATAGCATCATCCTCCACTAGTTCTAATATATTTTTCACAGCATAAAACAGACAAAGTAAAAGAAGCTTCAAGCATATAATGCATCCACACATGTACAATATGAGCCAAGCCCATGCAACATTCTAATATATTCCTCACAGCACTGAATAGACAAAGTAGAAGCAAAGAGGAGCAAAGCAATTTTTTCTTGTGAATAGGAGTATCATCTACCAAATTTCCATTTGAGCTAGCATTTGGGTCACCACTCACCAGGCTTACCACGACAATCCGTGGCCAGATGACCAACTTGGCCACAAAGAAAACACTTCTCCAGGAGAAGAGGAGCCAAGGCAGGTAGGGGCGACGGGTTGGAGAGGTTTGTCCGGGTTGGGAGAAACGAACAAGAAAAGAGGAGGGGGGAGGATGAGAAGGTGGCTCGGCTGGGAGGTGCTACGTGCAGAGGAAGGATGGCCCAGCTGGGTGTTCGGTGGTGGCTCGGTTGGAGGAGTAGGAAATTGGAGAAGGTGGCTGGAGCGTGGAGACTGGTGGTGCTGGAAGGATGGTGGTCGGTAGGGCTGGAGTTGGGTGAGGTAATGCAGGGAGAAGAAGAGGAGAAAAGTGGTGGAAACAGGAAGGGCTGCGACGGGTTGGGGAGCTGCGTGTTGAAAATGCAGAGGGGAGGAGGCTGGCAGGGGACTGTTTGGTGAGGGAGGTTGGCTAAAGGAAAAAGAATGGGGCAAAGAAGGGGAGCACCGGAGCAGGGGTGTTTGGCTTGGGGATGAGTCTCAGAGTCTGTGACTTTGTAGTGAGGGCGAGGGAGCGTGCGTGTAGGCGTAGGTGGCGTAGCTGAAGCCTGAGGGTATATGTGCGTGTGTGGCGTCTTGGTGTGTATAAGAAAAAAATGCAGAGGCAGAGCATGGTTCAGGACCGCAGGTAACCTGTGGTAAAAAATGTAGGGCAGGATAAAATAGGTTTATTTTATATTTTTATTTTAGATTTGATTTAGTTAAGTTAGGATATCAGATAGAAAAATAATTTAAAAAAATAATTTAATTTAAGATAGGTTAAAAAATAAACGAAAAGAGTAAAATAATCTAAGATAAATTTTTAATTTTTTTTTAGGTTACGGATCAATAGTTATTACTAAAATAATTAAGATAAAATTTACGGATATGAACTAGAATTAAAATTAATAGTCTAATTTTTATTAAGTTTTAACCTGATTAAATTTATATCTAAACCGTTGTAATAATACACATAATAATATACTTAATATTAAACCTCCTAAAATAATTATTACCATTAATCACACATAATTATTAATTTATAATTAAGGTTCCTAAAAATAAGGTATTAGAGTTAGTTTGTGTACCTAGTTACTACTTACTAGTTACTAGTTACTACTGTTCCAGTTGGTTTTAAACTAATATTGGGAATTAGTTTAATTTATGTTGGATTTGAGATAAAGTGATAGTAAAAGACTTAAATTAAAATTACTACTATTATTAATTAACAAAATAAATAAATAATATCAATTAATTTTAAGATATTATCAATTACTAAACATCCTATCCAAACTCACTATATTATTATTACTAGCATCATCATCATCATCATCATTATTATTATTATTGTTGTTGTTATTTTTTTTATCATAAGATTATTATTATTATTATTATTATTATTATTATTATTATTATTATTATTATTATTATTATTATTATTATTGTTATCCAACCTTCATTTAACTTACACTTAATTATACATAATAATAAAATTTTAAATTAAGGTATCGAAATCAGGGTTTATATAAATGGGGTATTACATGTGCGTATTGATTTAATACCAAACTAAAGATTAATTTATTGAAAAAGTATATCACTATTTTGATGCTTAACTAAGAAAGTAAACTTTATTTTACTTATACACACACACACACACAATTCTTCTATTTTTAATTAATCTAAGTATTAAGATACAATAATAACATATAAAATATATGAAACTACTTTAGGTTTCTAATTAAACTATTAATTTTAGTTTATTAAACTAAGCTAGTCTTTCTATACTACAAATGAAACTATTCTAATTTCTAATTGAACTACTTTGCTAGGTTTATGAAACTAAGAAACTGCTCTATGAATGTAAGGAAATTGCTAGTTTTTATCTATGAAACTAATCTAAGTTTATAATGAAACTACAAATTTCTATCAATAAAAGCCATTCTAAGTTTATAATGAAACTACTCATTTTGATCTATAAGACTACTATAAGGTTCTAATGAAACTACTAACTTTAGCTTATGAAACTATCAGTTCGGCTAATGAAATAACTCGTTTCTCATTATAAAAGTATTCTATGTTTCTAATGGAACTACTCTAAGTTTCTAATGACACCGCTCATTTAATATTATGAAACTAGTCAGTATAGCATCTTCATAATACTCTAAATTTCCAATGATACTACTTGTCTGGACTTATTAAACTACTTAAAGTTATTAAGGAAAATACTCATTTTAGTTGATGAACCTAGTGTAATAGTTTTATGAAACTACCATAATTATTCTATGAAACTAATGGTTCTCAATTCTCATTATAAGTAGTAGTTTTTACTAGATACACCCCCATATATATTCTTATCAAACATGGATGACACTACTCGAGTTTACCAACTTAAATGATATATTCTTATCATCTATTCAATTTGAAAATGTTAAGGTATTATGATTTATGAATGCTTGTAAAGCCAACATCATAATACAATTTATCAAATATTAGAACATATTTGTAATGATATATATGTGAGATAACTACTGTCAATATACTTGTACCCATGAGGGTCTCTAAAGGAAAAATAAAAAATATGGAAAAGATTCATCAAATTCAGCTCATTACCAAAGTGAGTTTAGAAAAACATTAAAGAATTGGAGATAATAGGAAGAAACATCCTCCACTATAAACCTTTCATAATATATGCCATAAGAATTGGAAGGGCCTAATCCATGCCAAAGGATGGGGGTGGAGGAAGAGAGAGTATGGGAGTGTGGGAGAAGTAGGTACTTCACTGGTGGCATTTGGTTGCTCCTCTTGAGGAGGGGGAACATGTTGACCTAGACAGGGTGTGGCCAAAGAAGGTAACCAATTGGTGTCTCTGTTATCAATTAGAGTGGAAAAGGCTCTATTTGGTAATGGATACCATGCCTCCTGGTTATAGTAAAGGCGATACTGCAGCCCGTCTTGCACAATAAGCTTTATGTTTATGCAATTTGTTATCCCTAGATATGATTTGGGAAGTCAACTGGGATACGCTTGATGTCGTATCCAAGCCTTCAGGTGATGTACGTCACGATGCCTCCAATATTGATATCACCGGTAATGTTAGTGCTAACATTACTGAGTTGATTTGCTAGATAATACCATCCATGGAGGTTAGAATTTTGGAGCATACAATGGAGAGCCCATAGCTCGAGCTTTTGTACATTCCCTTGGCTTTCACCCCATCCAAAAAGTGTCCCGACCAAAATCTATTGGACATACCTTAGCGTAGTAATGTAGATCAAAGAGGCTTTAGCATGATGTTCGTTGTAAGTCCTAGCAGCACAACCCCCCTTTTTGTAAGGATATATGGGCCCAAAAAGCCTAAGGATCCCAGAATTGGTGATCCTCGAGATAGAGTCTCAGCCCTACAATAGGGAAATGAAGTAATTCAAAGAATTGTATTAGTAACATAGCATGAGACTCATTGAAGAGTCTAAAAGACATAGATTCCCCGATTTGCTCAAAAGTAAAGGAGCTAAGAACTCAAAGGTGAGTCCCTTGCTCGTATGTGTGGAATGATAAAAGAAGCGGGAGAGACTGCCTCTAGCAATCAAATACTCGACATCGTCTCAAATCCCTAACTTCTCAAGACACATCTAATTGATATATGGAGTGGACATGATGTCTCAAGAAGATATGGCCTCGTAATGCTCTTGGCGAATCAAGTAGGCAAATACGATGCCATAGGGATTCAATGGTTGAGTATTTGAGGATCTACCTTATCCTTGAGATTTTTGTTGTGGTTGTCATGATGATTCTCCTTTATTTCCCACAATGGTAGACTTGGTATGCTTTTTCGAGGCCATTTGCAAGCAAAACCTACAAATATGAAATGAAAATACTAAAGATCAAAAGGTATGCAATAACAACGGGTCTTATAAGTATCAAATTTTTAATAAAGATAAATAGAACATGATTTAGCCAAGTAATTAGGGAAAAATAGAAATCAAACCACAATTAAGCTCAATTTATGCAATACACCAGTGAATGGTGAAGATGGTGCAATGGTGGTGCACAGTGGAAGTTGTGCACGATTGTGGTGAGTGTGCAAAAGTGTAGTGTAGGGTTGAAGTGGTTGTGCAGTGGTGCAGTAGTGTGTAGGGATATGGTGAATTTGTATAGAATGAATGAAACCATGTGGTGGCGCGTAGGGATGTGGTAAATTTATGCAGAATAATGCATTATGAATGGTCAAATTATGAACAAGAAAATTTTGTTATGGGTAAGTTGAAAGAAAAATGAAGTTAAATATATTGATGAATTTATCACAAGTCTCGTGAAGACACAAAAAATCATACCGCTTCTTTAGAAAGAGTTTGAAGGGAATGTAAGTATGAGAAGACATATTTATAATGCTTGAAAAAAGCTTAGGTCAAAAGAAATGGATGGTCAGATAATGTTATACCATGTTATGAGTATGTTGATTGAAAATTATTATTTTTAGTGGCATCAAAGTGAGTTGAAATCAAATGTATCTATTAATATTTTAAGTGCATTTTCTTTTGTATTAAAAATGGATTGTACGTATAAGACGAATAGAGATAGGATGTATTTACTTGAAATTGTTGGACTAACACCCAACATCATTGAATTTCAACGTTGCATGTACGTACATGCCATATGAAAATGAAGATAATTATTGCACGTACTTGAGAGGTTGAATGTCTTAATGGATCTGTCTATACTTCCAACTATCATTATTACTGCCTAGGAACTTGCTTTCATTTTATATGTGGAACATATTTTTTTCACTTCAAAATATTTATTATTTAGGTTTCATTTAAATATTAATGTGGAGGATAGGTGTGTGGTTTTATGTCTCAATAAAAAAAATGTGATAGATGTCATAGATGAATGAACATACAAGGAATGACTCTTGTCATTAGAGGAATACTACAAAAACATGCCTAAACTAATTTTGTATCTACAGATGAATTGGACACAACCATATAAATATAAAATTGCTTATGCTTTCTTTGGTGACATGTTTCATATCCATCCTATTAAAATGAACATGTATAATGTTTAATATATAGTTTCTTACACTTTTTGAACTAATAAAATAATATACTAATTTTTATCAACAAGTTTGAAGGTGCTTATGGCTCTTTGAATAGGTTTCTAGAGACATCACTATGTAGCTTCAACACTATATTAAAACAAATACACATGTTTTTGGAAATGCAACATGATGAGATTAGAGTATTACTAGAGAGGTCTCAACTTAATATTCCTTTTTTGTTATTAGTGTAATTTATGCCGATTTGAGAGGCCATGTTGCTTTGTATGTATTGGATTTCATCAACATAGAGTGTAAAAGAAGTAATAATGTAGGTACCCGTGATGAATTATAAAGATGTCATATGTGGCATACACAAATTATATCATGTATGTACGAGATTAACACATACATTCATAATTTCATGCCAATCCTCATGTCATCTATTCATCCATTCTGGAAGAAAATTGATATATATGGGCCCATAAATCCACCAAAACCATAAGAACCAACAAAAGTTGCACCTCATTTACTCTATATTCCTATGGAAGTTGTTATGAGCCATTTACTAGTGATACATAATCAATTTGCAAGATATATATGTATTTAATATTGTTGTTCCCTAGAGAACACCTCTCAAGGAGGCACTAATATAAAAACATAAAGATTGCCCAAGGAACTCCACTAAAAGGGAACAACTATAACACCTACATTTTTAGAGCTAAAATGTTTGTTTAATAGAGTTGATTATGGAAGATGAAACACAAGACACTGGGGTGTTACGCTGCATCCAAAAAAAAAGAGAAGCACTCCCTATACTTAATTTATATCTATTATAAGAAAAATTAACCTTGTACCTAGGAATCAAGTGTGAAAACACTTGATTCCACCATGATACGTGATACAAAATAGAGAAAATGGTATAAATAGTAAAAATGGAGGACTAATAGTATGTAGAGAGATAGAGATATTCGGATGACTATATTATGTACTGAATAGATTAGCACTCACTAAAGGCAAGCACATTAAAAATAAAAGTTAGCAATCGCCTACAAAATAAGGCAGATTTGCTCTTAGGAATGAACAACACCTATAAAAAGTATGATCAATACATTACGTACTAAGTAAGGTAACAATATAGACGAAGTAAGGTTATATATAAAATATAAGTTCATATTAAAGAATAAGGATACATGTGTGTTAACATAAAATAATTCAAGGTAAATATTGATTTTATACCTCATTATTAGATATAAACAGAATCCATTATTTTATTAGGGATGCCACTATTCTTAATCCGTTGGAACGAACTAGAGCACCTCTCCGGAAAAAAAAATATATACTTGAACCACTATTATTATTTGGTAGAATAAACCTGACATATATAAGGGAAACATACTCCTGACCACTATTCTTAAACTATAGAAGGATCTGAAACACCTCTCAAGGAAAACACACACATGAGCTACGATTATCGTGCGGTGGTACATATACAACACCTCGATTTTGACTCACATAATATTTTACTTTAAGTGATTAATGTCTTATTTATTAGTTACTTATATTAGAATCATATTCTCATTTATTTTGAGTTTATGGCCCCATTATTCTTAATCTAGTGGAACATACTAAAGTACCTCTTAGGAAAAACCAAACCTAAGCCAATATTATTATCTAGTAGAGTAGACACATAAAACACCTCAACCCGACTCATATGATCTTTCACTTTAAACTATTACTTTCTTATTCATAATAGGTTATATAATTATGAGAAACACATGTATATATGAAAAATGCATAATTAAAACATATAAAGCACAACCACATAGTTATCAAAGTAGTCCTCAAAGAATCGATCCATAACTTACTTGAGAAACCTAATTTCACATTGTAAGTATAACTTCTTCTATATTATTCATTTATACATCAATTTTAGCATAAATTCTTCAAATATTATTATTATTATCAAAATATCAAAAAATCAAAATCTAACTCATTGTCTTGCATGTGTAACAACATCCCTATCTCTTGAGTCACTATTCACAATCCCTATGAAAATGAAATCCTAATTTCATAAGTTAGATATAACTTTTCTCATAAGACTCATATAACCACCAAATTAAAGATAAATTCATAAAATGTCAATATGTGCAACATATCTGAAAATCAAGGTATAAGTCCAACATTTTACATATACAATAATAACTCCGGCTATAGGGCTATTATTACCAATTAAAGCCCTTTTCTCAATGTATTTAGACTTATGACATCCATCATAACTCCAAAATTTTCAAATGATATTCTTAGAATATTTTAAACCATTTAACACATTAAAATACCAAAATTCCTACATTTAACATATATTGACCAAAATGCCCTTAAGGGTAGCTAAACACCCATCGTTTAGTAAAACATTATATGTTTGATATCATTATTATCCCATATTCAATTTATTACATCACCATAAAAATTAAATATACTTATTTTCCACTTATCATAATTATTCATCCCATAGTACCATACTATATATCATAATTATCCACTTAGGGCTTACCACAAAAGCATTATTACGATAATATCATACATGTGCACACTTCTTCATTCTTACTTACTTTCCATTATATAGTACCATGTTAACACATGATAATATTAAAAAAGTGGAATTAAAAACATAATCATAATAATATTATGATACACAAATCATACATAACAGTTAGCACAACAACCATAACTACGTCTTGTTTTCTTACCGAAAAGAGCATCGATCTCTAAGCACAGATTATCTATCCGAACTCCTATGAGACCTTCTGAAAATTAAATAACAAATAAAAATAAAACACAATTAGAAATTATAGATATAAATAAGGAAATTTTAAGGTAAATGAGAGTGAAATAAGGAGCAAAAACCGAATAGAAAGGCTCAAAGTTGTAACAATATATCTTCGCACAATAAGGGAGGGGTAAACAACAACTAATGCAGAAACAATGGGGTAGCAATATCCCTAGATGCAATTTATAGGGTTAAGGGAACACCAAAGAAGGATAAAGGGGATGAGTGAGAAATGGTGGAAATGGTTGAAGGTGAGGGGAAGGCTATGGTGGGAATGGCCAAGGTAAGGGGTGGTATTCAGTGATGTGTGGCTATGATAAAGTGGGAGGAACAAAAATGAGGACCATTGCAAGGGAGGAAGGAATGGTGGGAGGTGGTTTTGCAGGTTTGGAGTGGTAGTTGTGGAGATGATGGGAAGGAGGAAGGAGAGAAAGAAGGGCACTTTTTGGTTATTTTTCATCAAGAGAATTAGAGGGAGGGATGAAGGTGGTTGGGTATTAAATGTGACTAAGTCTTGGAGGGTATATGTGTGTGTGTGTGTGTGTGTGTGTGTGTTTATGTATGTATGTATGTATGTACATGTTACGTGCATGTGAGAAATCATAGAAAGGGAATAAAGGAGATGAGGCATGATTGAGCTAAAATTTTTAACTAAACACATCATTGCCAAATGTGGGAATTGATGGTGTGATGATGAGGATAGGGTAGATTGGTTATGGAAACATGGCAGAAGGGATTTGGTGGGGGGTGAGTTATTGATATAGGAAGAAGAGGGGGTAAGAAGGAAAAAGAAATTAGGCAAGAGGAAAGAAAAGGGAACAGAAAATGGAGAAGGAGAAAAAGGAAAAAGAAAGGAAAAACTAAGTTTGGGTTAGAATTAAAATTAGGTTAAAATAATTTCGATTACTAAATTAAGATAAGATTAATTATCAACCATCAAATGTGAGGTATAGGTTAAAAATATTAATTACTCAAATAAAGATGGGGATTATGTTAAGATTAAGGATTGAGGGATTAAGAAATAAATTTTTGGAGATTAGAATTAAGTTAAGATTTTAATTACTCGAGATTAATATTAGATAAAATTTGAGGTATTACAACAACTGCTACGAACCATCAAGTTGTTCTCCAGTTTCTTCTAATTCATCTTAGGTAGTTGTTTTACCTCGTTGTTGTAAAACCCCAAAAATTTAAAACCTAGAATTTCATAAATAACTCATATTTAGGATAAATTAACTTTTAAATTTATTTAATTTAATTATTTTTTGGATTTTTAAGTATATACAAATGGATCTGAATATTCAATCAATTAAAATAAATATTTTATTATTTTATCATACTTATTTTATTAAAATAATTTTTCAAACCCATATTTTACTAAAATTACCTTCTTAAATTAATATATTAAATTTTAAATAAATTAATTTATTAAATTAAATTATGTATCTAAATGATTAAATACCTTTATTTCAAAATTTATTTTCTCCCTATTGTCCCTTTTCCCTTTTCCTTTTTCTTCCTTTTTCTTTTCCTGCTTTTCCTTTTCTTCATTTCCTCCTCTTTAGGCCGTCCGGCCTACCTCCATGCGCTAGGCCACTGGCCCATCCACTCTTCCTTTCTCCTCTCCCCTTCTCCCCTCGTTGTTGCCCCTCATGTTTCTTTTCCTTTTCTCCTCCCAGTTGGGCCAACTCAACTCCCTCCTTCTTTCCCCTCTCCCTCACGCACGCGAGCCTGTCCGCTCCCCTTTCTTTCTCCCTCACTCGACTGACCTGCGCCTCTCTTTTATTTTCTCTTCTTCTTCTTCTTCCTTCCTTCTCCTTCTACTGTCCCCCATGCTAGCCTGTAACTCACCGCCTGCAACCACCTGCCACCCCTACAACCCTACTCCCTCTCCCTCACTCTCCCATATCCTTTTCCTTCCATTTTCATGCCATACATACCCCTGCATCATAGCCCCTTGTATGCCACTTCCTTCTCCTTTCTTTCTTCCTTCTTCCTGCAACCCACCACCCTACCCGTCAACCTGCAACCTCCCCCTACCACCACCTAGCCAACGCCTGCCTCCTCTCCTCTCCCTCTTCTTTTTCTTCTTCTCTCCTACTTATTTTTCTACTGCCTCAAGCTCCTTCACCTCCCTATAGAGCCCTCTTCCTTTTTCTTTCTTTCCTTATCCCCTCCTCCCTTATTTTTGCTTCTCCACCGTCAACCACCGCCTCTACCACCCACCACAACCACCTCCCTGACACCAGTTCAACCTCCTTGCACCACTACATCACCCCCACAACCTCCTTCCCTTCCCCTCGTTCTCGGCCTTCGCCTTGCACCATCACCGTCCACCACCCTCCTTCCTTCTCTGCCGCCTCCACAACCACCACTCCACCCCCTCGAACCTCCTCTACCACTCCACTTCCTCCCCTTGGCCGAAATTCCCCTACAACCCCTCCCTTCTATTCTTCCTTTCCCTTCCTTCTTCTTCTCTGCCAATACTCCGCCCCATTTTCCAGCCATGCAGCCTCCGTCTCCATCGTCCTAAGCCACCAAACTTCAACCCCGACCACCACTTACACCCCTACTCCCTTCCTGCACCCAGCCACCACCCTAACTCCCCTCCACAAGCCCTCCACCCAACTTCCAAAACCCCTTCCCGAGCCACCCCATCCATTCTCCCCACTCCTCCTATTCGAACCCCTTCTTCCTCGATTCCCATGCATGTAGCTCACGCTGCTCATGTAATGTGAGTTCTGCATTCCTTTAAGCCACCTTTGGGTTAATCTTGAGGTATAACCACAATTCATACTAGTATGTATTTAAATAAGATCTTGATAAAATTCATTCTTTTGATTTTCTACTTTTAAAATGGTAATTTTTAGGTATTGATTTTTCTAATCAAAGCTCAAACCTTTAATTGGGATACCGGTAAGGTTTAGTTATTGTTGGAAATAAGGTAACCATTATACCCTACTAAAATGTATGGATATACTTATGCTAGCACATTAGGGTTTTTAATATATTTATGCGCATGATGTATGTTGTTAAGTATAATATATTTGGTGGCATATGTTGGTTGATGAAAAGCAAAGCATATTAATTTATGTATCGTGTGTAGAAATAATGCTTAAGGAAATAGCCTTATTGTTAGTGATGAGGTTAAATACATATGTTTGATGTGATAAGCTAATGTGGCCATTTGTTGCACAAATAATGTTAATATGAGCCTTAAGGGCATTTTGGTAAATTTACTTGTACAAAAGGTGCAGCCTAAATAAATGATGTGGTAGGTGCTAATGAGTATTAATAATAAATAATAATAGTTGGTGGTGTTGGAGGATGTATATGGACCATGGATATTAATATTTATGTGATGAGGGTATTTTTGTAAAATTTGTATAATAAGGGTAAAATGGTAATTTATAAGAGTAAAGGAGGTAAAATGGTAACTGGATGAGTAAGGAGGAAATTTTAGTAATTTTACATAGAAATGGGGGATAACTTGGTAATTTTTGTGAGTAAGAAGGTATTTTGGTAGGCATAAAGGAAGGGTATTTTGGTAATTTTGTAAAGTAAAGGGGTAAAATGGTGATTTAATAAAGGAGAAGGATATTTTAGTAATTTGGCATAAAAGAAGGGTAATTTGGTAATTTTAATAAGTAAGATGAGCAATTTTGTAATTTAACCAACCAAAATGGCAATTTGGTAATTTTAATAATTGAAAGGGGTGATTGGGTAATTTGACTAACCAAAAGGGAAATTTGGTAATTTTAATAAATAAGAATAGCAATTTGGTAATTTAACCAACTAAAAGGGCAACTCGATAAATTTAATAAGAATGAAGGGTACCTTGGTAATTTAACTAACCACATAGGCAATCTGGTAAATATAACAAGTATGAAGAGTGATGTGGTAATTTAATAAGCCTAAGGGGCAATTTGGTAATTTAAATAAGTATAAAGGGTAATATTGTAATTTAAGCAATTAGAAGGGTAAATTGGTAACTTAACAATTATAAGGGGTAAAGTTGGTGATATAATAAGTATGGCGAGTTATTTGGTTATCTAACAAATATAAGGGCTATTTTGGTAATTATACAAACATGAAGGTAATATGGTAAATTAGCAAATAAAAGGGGGGACTTGATACTTTTACAAACAAGGGGTATTTCAGTAATCTTGTAAGAATGATGGGGGTAAATTGGTAACTTATATATAACATGTCGATAGATTAAATGAGTCTCCTTAGCAAGACATAAATAATATTGAATAATAAGATAATGGTATTTGATAAGTCAGTGGGTATCACAAGTGAGTATAATAAGAACATGGCATAACCTAGGGTTGGATGGATAATTAAGGGTGTGGAATGGTATTTATATCATAATCATATAAGAGGTGCCTGATTGGTAAGTATGCATGGAAATGTGTATTAGATATGTTCGAAGTATGTGTTAGGGTTTTATATATGCCATGATCCTTGATATATAATGCTTGATTCTATGGCTAATATATCTTTGTGTCTCTGGATCCATGACCTTTTTCCTTCCCTTGAATTAATTAAATGGACCTATTGAACAAGACACGAATAAAGTACTAATTACGTAAAGTGAAAGATTATTGAGTTAGGCCTAGTGAGGACGATTTCTGGTCCATCAGCTATAATAGTGGTCAGAAGCGTTCTGCTCTATGGACCGGTCCACTAACCATATTAATGGTTAGGAGCGTTTTGACCTGTGGAGTGATTTTTGGTCCACCGACTATAATATTGGGGGATTCCGAGCTCAATAAACCAAATTTTGCATGGTAATAAATCATGGGAAGATACTAAATACTTATAGAGGAATACTACGTGAGTTAGGGCTAGTAAGGATAATTTCTGGTCCATTGGCTATAATAGTAATCAGGTGCATTTTGTCCTGCGGAGTAATATCCGGTCCACCGGCTATAATAGTTGAAATGCCCCGAAAATTTCTAATTTTATAAACTACATTTAAAGGATATTTATTATAAGAATTATGTAAATAAATTATTTTTAAATTGAATTAATTAGGGAAAATTAAGAAGAAATTTATAAGTATTTTTATTAGAAAAGAATTTGGGTATTTTAGCTAATTAAGCATTTTATTTTGAAAATAAATGAAATAAATTATTTTATTTAAAATAAGAAGGAGAAAATAGTTTCAAATTAATATTAATTTTATAAATAATTTAATTGGATAAAATTAGAGTATTTTGCTAATTAAAAAGGAATTTATGGAAAATCTTTTAAAAATCCTAATTTGGACTAAAATAGGATTTAAATATTATTTTATTCAAATATTATTATTTTTAAAAATCCAAAATATTTTAATTAATTTAAATACCCAACATAATTATTTCTCTCTTTTCCTTTTTCCTTTTCTTTCCTTTTTCTTCTTTTTTCTTCTTCTTTTCTTTTTCTTTTTTTTCTTCTTCTCCTCGTTCGGGCTGCCATCTCCCGCGGCCCAGTTTTTTTTCCCGCCCTCCTTCCTTCGGCGTAGCCCAGTCCGCGCCGCGCAGCAGCTCTTTTCTGCCTTGCTTCTCCGCGCTGTGTTTTATCATGTTTACTTCCTAAACGCCATGTTTCATTTAACTCACCCTCCGTCGCGCCCAGACCGGCCCGGTCTGTCCCTCTTTTTCTTTCCTTTCTTTCCTCCCGAACCGCCCGGTTCCCTACCTTCTTCTTCTTCCCCAGCCTTCCCCGACACCGTTGACCGCAGCCTGCAACTCCCAGCCCGAAAATGGCGGCGCCGGCTACGAGAACTCTGACCGGCCGAGTCACCTCTCTTTTTCTTCCTCCCGGCTCGCACATTAGCTTGGAATAACCAATTACCCCTAACTCTCGCTCATTCTCTCTCTCTGGCTTCGCGAAAGTTCGACCCCGACTCAAACTTATGCCGGTCGATTTCTGTCCCTGGCCACCAAAACCCTAGCAATAAATTTCATCCACGCGACCCCAAAACCCTAATAACCCATCTAAAATCTATATATAGCCTGGTTGTGAATGTTTTCGAAGCTTCTTCCTTCCGGAAACCCTAAGTGAGAATCGCCCACCATCGCGACTTCAGACGCATATTCTGACGCCGATAGCCAACCTCAACACCACCACCACATTTCAAATTCTTCTTTGCAATTCCCTCTAGCTAACTAAACCATTTTCAAACTTCGATTCTTCTTGCACGGGCCTCCATAACCGTGCAAAGTTTGCTTCTCATCTCGCCAAAATCTTTACCCCGAAACCTTAAACCACCGTCCGCCGCCACATATGCCGCTTCTGCCACCCTATAAACCACTCAAAATCTCCTACTAAGTATCCTCCACCGAACCATAAGCTTATTTTATTTTTTCTCCTTTCCCCTTCCCTCTTTTTCTTCATTTTTACCTCTCTTAGACCACTTTTCCGGCCACCTCCAGGAACCACCGCCGGTGCCACCAATACCCTCCAACTCAAGGTGAAACCCTAGACCTTTTAAATACTTACTTTCGATTTATTGATAATTATTATGCTTTTATTCTAATTTTTAATGCTAATTCGAGTTTAATTATTATTATTATTATTATTATTATTATTATTATTATTATCAACTGTATTTTAATTTCTAAATTTGGTTGACAGGTCTGGGAGTATTATTGAGTAAGATAAATTATTATTCTTGAATTTTGCCTATTTAATGTAATTATTACATGTTTAATATTATTATTAATAATATAATTAATATTATTATTGTTAGTATAATCAGTTATTTGATACTGCAATTATTTCAGGAGAAGTAGAAACCTAAAATTTTAATTAAGTCTCGTAGCTTTGCCTTTTATTATTATTTTTAACATTATTACTAATTATATTATTATTATTAACCATATTAACTTTATATAATAAGTATATGTATAATATTAATATCTTTTTACATTTCAAATAGTATTATCATTAAATGGGGAGGTTTCGAAATCCAATTTTTAAATTTAAGGCTTAGATTATTATTATTATTAAGTTTTCTATTAATATTACTACTATTAGTAATAATTTGTTATTATTAAAATTATTATTATTACCTTTACTATCTTTATTTCGGTAAAGGGTAGAAACCCTTATATCACCTTTTTACTTTAAATTATAATAGTATGTGTTAATGTTTTAGTGGTTTTGGGCATAATTAATTAAGAATCAAGACTTAAGATAAATTAAAAACTAATAGTAGTATAAGAGGAAGCTAATCCTAGTATTTCTTTCCCATAATAGGTGAGCCCAATCAAACCCCTCAAGTGGAATAGGACCGTGCATCAAGACCGGTGACGTTTTAGGTAAGGAGTGCTAAGGCCTTTTATGTGCTCATGTGTATTATGTGTTTCACATGTTATGTATCTATTGTTTATTATTATTAAATATTCTACATGTGGTATGACTTGGAGTTGAAGTACATTGTGCATGGTATGTGTATTAATTACATATGATGATATGTGTTGTGTATGTGAGGAAGTTCATGTGGTTTGTGTGAGAGAAAGGATAAAAAAAAGGAGGATGGGGAAAGAATTTGATTAAGGGAAGTGAGTTAACCTAATTTTATGGTTTTATAAGGAATAATCTAATGTATGATTTTATGTGTGGAAGAGCATAATTTATGGTTTTTTTTGGGAGAATTTAATTTATGATGTTATTTGGGAGAATTTAATTTATGATGTTAATTGGGAGAATCTAATTTATTATGTTAATTGGGAGAATTTAATTTATGATGTTAATTGGAAGAATTTAATTTATGATGTTATTTGGGAGAATCTAATTTATGATTTGATTGGGAGAGTCTAATTTATGATTTGTTTGGGGGAATCCAATTTATGGTTTTGGTTGAGAGATTCTAATTTATGATTTTATGTGGGAGAAACTAATTTATGGTTTTATATGGGATAATCTAAGTTATGGTGTTATATAGGAGAATCTAGTTTAGGGTTTGATAAGGATGAATCTTTGGTTGTGTATGTATTGAATTTGAGGTTTTTTATGGATGAATCTAGGGTTTTAATTGTATGGAAGTATCTAGGGTTGCATGGTTGAATTTAGGGTTTCATGTGGGATTTTAGGGTTTGCATGAAAAAGGTTCGAAGGTTTGCATGGGGAGATTAATGTCTGCATGGGTATTAAATTTACATATGGAAAGTTAATTTGGGATGTAAGGAATGTAATGTAAGTGTTGTTTGGGTGTTTGATCACTTGGGATGAAAAATAGCACGTGGAGCAAAATAAGGGTACGGAGGAGACTGAATTATAGTTTGTTGTGGTTAATTGAGGTCTATGGTAGCTGATTAGGGTTTTGATGTTATCATGTGTATATGGTGATTGAGTGTAATTATGATTGTCGAATTTTATGATTTATGATGTGTGAAGATTTATGCATGTCTAGGGTAAAAGCCTTTGAATAAGATACTTAAGACATTAATCATTTAAAGTGGAAGATATTGAGCTGGGTCCCACCGATCCACCGGTTAGAAATAATGGTGTGGACTATGTCCCGCAAGTGACCGGCCCACCGGCAATAATAGTGGGGTGTTCCTATGCTCACATGGACTTGATAAAAAGGTATGGTGTGAATCGAATTCTGATAAGAGATTAATTAAGTGATTAATCCTGATTATACGGGCCGTTGTACTTTTACCTGGTTGATCATATGCATTTATGATTGTGTACTTCTATTTTTCTGCATGGCTTATGTGTTGTGTGTTGGCCTTAGTGATCAAGTCACCTTACTCAGTACTGGACCCGTACTGATACTACCTTGGTTGATGGGTCATGTGATGATCCACTGATGGTGGGGAGCAGACCTCTTGTGCAGGTTTAAGATCAAAGACTGTTTTGGGGTGGCAGGTCTGACTTGAGTGAGTAGGCAATCCGGAATTTGACCCATCGGGTTTTATCTTGTTTAAATGTATTTCTATTTGTAATTTACAAGTGTTAATAAACATTTATGCGTACTCTGATTTTGTTGTATGATCTTTCGAATTCTTTTATGAATTGTTAATTTGAATTTAACGTAAATCTTTTCTTTAGCCTTAGAACTTGGTACTGGAACGGTCGGAGAAAACCGGTCTAGTATGAAGTGTGGCGGTAACATTCCCAGAATTCACAGGTTTTTAGTGTTTCTATCTTAACTGCTTCCGTTTTAAAAAAAAAATTTAGTGAATTTTGGGGTGTTACAATAGTGGTCAAATGTATTTTGCCCTATGGAGTGTTTCCGATCAACTGGATATAATTGTGGGGCACCTAAACTTACGTGGATATAATTCGAGAGATAATGATTAATTAATGGTTTAAGACAAAAATATATTGATTTCACCTTTATGATCTAATGATAAATTATACGTTTGGCTTTGGTGCCTATCCCTACTTAGGTATATGATGGAATTTCTAAGTACATGGATTTTGTGTTATGCATTTCTTGTCGTATGTGGTGTTTCCCTGTGTATTAGTTATGATGTCCATCGTGATCTTCCTAAGCCAGTGTATGTTATCATTTTATATTGTTTATGTATGATGTGTTGCATGCGGGCCCTGCCTTTCAGTATGGTATAAAAGGTTTAATGTACTATTATGATTTAAATAAATTATGAATTTGAGTAAATTGTATTTTGATCTTTTTAGCCTTAGCACTTGGTATGGAAACGGTAGGAGGAAACCAGTCTGGTACTAAGTGTGGTGGTAACATCCCCAAAATTTACTAGTTTTGCTTTTGCTAATTTATAAAAAATAAAATAAAATTTTTTAGTAGTAAATTTTAGGGTATTATAGTTATGGCCCTCTTATATTGCATTTCTTACTTCTTATATGAGACATTGGAGTAGGTTCTTCTATATCATTTCTATTATGACATTTGGTACTTTGTCTTGTCTATGACTCACGTGAACTTCAATAAGAAAAATATGTTAATTATAATTAAGTACATGAATGTTAAATAAATAGTCATATAGTAACAAAAAGTAAACTCATAAGTTAGAGAAATGTAATCCTTAGATATTATGGTATCACCCATATTACGATAGCCACACACACACACACTCAACTTTATAACTAAAAAGGTTATTAATCTATTCCATTTTACACAAATTTTTACAACGAGGTTCAAGTTATATTATAATCATCTCTAAAAATATTCCAAGATTTAAGAAAATTTAAATAATATAATAAACAAATCATCTATTTATATTAATTGCATTAACAACACAATAAACAAATTTTTTCATTAACACTGATTTCTACTTAAGGTTATACACAATAAACTATCAAAAATCAGTATAATACTCCTACTATAACCAACCGATGTCATTAATAACCCTACTATATATAAAATAATCATACCTCTAAGTATTTGGTCAAACACATTTCTTACAATAAAAAAATAATAGTAGTTTCATTAGCATCACCAAATTGATAGCAAAACAAAAACAAGTTGAATACTAACAAGAAGGACATTAGACAAAACTGATGAGATATACTTAAGAAACCAACCACAAGTACACACAATGCAAAATAATACCACTTCTAATTTAGAGATTAAGTACATTCCTTATAATGAAGGAATATCATCAAAAATAAAAGAAAGTTAAATGCCAAGGATAATAGACAAATGATGAGATACGTAATCAACCAAGCAAACATGGTCTTAGGCTTTCGGCCAGCAAACAGGAGAAGTAAGGGTAGAGCAGAGGAGGAAGCTAACTCCCTAAGGGTTGCACCGATAATTACAAACAATCCTCTAAGTTATACCAATATCACTTGCCTCTCCCATTAGGGTAGCAAAGACACCATTTTTCGTTCCTATAGAGGGTAGCTAACACCTAATACTGGAGGAGATAGGGTGATGCAACAGCATCCCAATCATCCCAAAATAAAGATAACCTACTTTTTCCAAATTTGAAGACTTCAAAACCCTTCTTATTTGGGTTAATAAATAACTATATTATCTAGTAGCCATACAAACACCAAACACTAGTTGTCAAACTATATAAATATGGATTCCTTTTGGATGCAACATGGCTTCCCAAATATGTTCAGTAACTGGATCCAATATGGCTCCATTTTAACTCAACCAAGCCATAACCTTATCCACCTCTATACTCCACCAATTTTTTGTTGAAATGACTTGCATTATTAAATCTTTTCTTGTGTAAGAATTAGGTAAATTGGAAAGATATTTGTGAGAAGATCAAGGCCCTTAAAGCTGGATTAAATCAAGGAGAAGAAACCTACACAACCTTAGCAACATGCAACCAACTCTACTAAGAAGACCTTAATTTTTCCAATGTCCTCTATTATTTAAGGTTGGTTAAAGTATGGTAGACTTTCCTAATATGTATTTTATGTTTTCTTATCCTTGTCATAGGGTGTAATGAGATCCATCAAGTGATGGGTGGCTAGGTAATGTCCAGGCCAATCAACACTAGCTAATTGTAGTCTTGTAACCTTAGTTATCTTATGTTGGTACCAACTATGGTGAGGGTGTAATCAATCTACCCATTATTTTCAAAAACTTTTATATAGCGTGGGAGAGGTTAGAAGGGAGATCATATTTGAATGTCAAAAAACACTCCCTGGTCATTGAAACAAACACCTTCTTATGATTAAAGTGTAATATTGTGAACTATCAAAAATCTTACACCATTTGGAATAAGAGTTGAAACCTTAGTTGGTTGATGTAAGTACTTGATTTTGAAGGTCTCAATATCAATTCATCCTTTCACATTTTCTTCCTTCTTCTCCATCCATTGTTTACTTTTGTTGAAAACTTCTCATTTACAACACCAACACTTAGCATGGTTCCATTTATTTAGCAATATGCATGAAATTGGTATCAAAGCTCAAGTTTTGTAACTTTGGGGTATTATTTATGCCATCACCTTATTCCCTAAACCATTATCCTTCTTGGGAATCCATAAAAAAAATTTATTTATCTTTTTTTCCCACAAAAATCGTGGCTTAGCCTACCTTGCTTTTATTTATCTCATTTTGGGTTGTAGCAACCTTGTGCTTGCAGGCCAAGCAAAACATGGAAAGTCAACCTATTTCATAGGGATTGAGTCTTGAAGAATCCCATAAAATAAGAAGGGATAGGGCCATTGAAGCATTACAAACGGATATGAGGAGAGTTGTGGGTATGTTGGAGTCATTGGTGCCAAATGCTAACATTCCTAGAGCATAGAGTCCTCTAACACAAGGAGAGGAAGGGACGAATGATGTAGGGGATGAGCCAACTGACTATATCTCATCTTCTAACAATTCCTCTAGGTTACTTCAAAGGAGAAGGGTGGTTTGGAGAGAATATTTTAGTGACATTAAGTTGGAGGTTCCGAAGTTTGACGAATCCCATAATATAGCGGAGTTTTTTTTAGTGGGAAATGAGGTGTAACCGAATATTTGAGGCTAGATCTTTGGATGATGAAAAATATTTTAAGGTTGTTGTCCTCAAGTTTAAAGGAAATGCCTCCTTATGGTGGGATAATTTAGTGTATCATTGAGGGAGGACGAGTAAGTCTAAGGTTAGGAGTTGGGAAAAAATGAAAAGTTTGGTAAGGGAGAGGTTTTTACCACCTTCCTATACTCAAGAACAATATAAAAAATGTCTTCTTTAAGACAGGGTGCCTTAATTGTGGAAGAGTATATTTGAGAGTTTGAGAGGCTAATCATGAGGCTTGTTTTGGAGGAGGCTGAAGAACACACCATGTCTCAATTCATAGGTGGGTTGAGAGGTGATATTGCTAGGAAATTAGAGCTCTAAAAATATCACACCTTGAAGGAGTTGCTCCATTTGGCCAATAAGTTGGAGAATCATAAGAAGGAGAATAGGAGCTCGAGGGTTAAGGGGATGAGATCAAATACTCACCCACCTAAGAAAGCCCTAAAGCTAAACCTTAACCCCCAATACATTTATGTTGAGGGTAAAGGAAGGATAGAAGTGGGTGAGACTAGTAGAAATAAGGGTGTAATGCTTTAAGTGCCAAGGAATTGGACACTATCAAAGTGAGTGTCCAAACAAGAGGGTGATAACCTTACTAGACTTAGAAGAGGGAGAAATGGAAGGAGGTGGTGTAAAAGACCAATAAGCCATGGATGGAGGGGTTGAAATTGAGGAGGTACCACTTGATTTAGGAGAATCATTAATGGTGATGAGGGTGTTGCAAACAAGGGAGGCTGTGGAATAGGATTCCCAAAGAGAGAACATATTTTATACCAAGTGTACCATAATTGGAAATATATGCTCCCTTATTGTTAATGGAGGTAGTTTTGCAAATGTGGCTTCCATCACATTGTTGTAAAAGCTTAGCTTACCAACCACAACACATGCTAAGCCTTATAAGCTTTAATGGATTAATAATGGCTCAATGGTTGAAGTCACTAAGCAAATGATTGTACCATTTTCCATAGGGAAGACTTATCAAGATAGTTTTGTTTGTGATGTCATTCCCATAAATGCTTGTCATTTGTTATTAGGTAGACTGTGGCAATTGGATAGGAATGTTAAGCATGATGGGAGGAAAAACACGTATGGCTTGATCTATGCTAGCAAAAAAATTACACTCACACCCCTTAGTATTCAGTCTTCACTTTTTAGGGAAGATACCAAATGTAATAATGCTTTGTTTATTGGCATGAAGAGGTTAGAAAGGGATATAGGGAAAGGAAAGGCCTTATACTTGCTATCAATTCTTGAACCTAGTGAGAAGATACTAGCACTTGACCCTTAGGTCAAGCAATTTCTAGGAGAGTTTGGGGATGTTTTCCCAAATAAGTTGCCTAGTGAATTACCTCCCATAAGGAGAATCAACCATCAAATTGATTTTGTTCCCAATGCTATACTCCCAAACAAACTGACTTATATTTACAATCCTAAAGAAGCCATAGAGTTGCAAAGACAAGTTGAGGAGTTGTTGCAAAAGGGTTTCATAAGAGATCCCTTAGCCTTAGTGCAGTTATGGCCCTCTTGGTAAATGCTTATGGATAGTGGGGTTATAAACAACATTACTATCAAGAATATGTATCCTATACCTAGACTTGATGATATGTTGGATTGCTTGTATGGGGCAAATGTATTTTCCAAGATTGATTTGAGGAGTGGGTACTACCGAGTCCAGATGAAGGAAGGGGATGAGTGGAAGACCACTTCAAAACTAAGGAAGGGCTATATGAATGGTTGGTCATGTCATTTGGAATATCTAATGCACCAATCATGATGAGGCTCATGGATGAAGTCCTTTAACCCTTCATTTCGAAATTTGTATTTGTGTATTTTGATGTTATGCTTATATACTCTTCTAGTTGAGATGATCATGTAAGGCATTTAAGACTTGTATTTTTAGCCCCTAGGAACAACAAATTGTATGGAAAATTAGAAAAGTGTGACTTTTCTGTACCAAGAGTCACATTTATAGGGTTTGTTGCATCTGAGAATGGAATCTCCAAGGATGAGTTAAAGGCAGAGACAATAAGAACATGGCCTACACCCACATCCATCACCAACATTATATACTTTAATGGGGTTTCCTCTTCTTATAGGAGTTTCATAAAAGTATTTAGCACACTCCTAGCACCCCTCACTGAGTGCCTCAAAAAGTGGGGGGTTTCAATGGACCAAATTCATATAATAAGCCTTCAAGCTAATCAAGAACAGGTTGAGTGAGGCTCCCATTTTATGGCTACCCAACTTTGATAAAGTGTTCAAGGTCAAGTGTGATGCAAGTGGATTAGGCATTGGTGTTGTCCTTCTAAAAGAAGGAAGGCCCATGACTTTATTTTGTGAAAAGCTTAATGGTTCGAGATCTAACTACAACACTTATGAAAAAGAGTTTTATGCTATTGTCAGGGCTTTAGATCATTAGTCACATTATCTCCAACTGTAACAATTTGTATTGCATATCGATCATGAATCCCTAAAATACAAAAATGGTCAGCATAAACTTAACTCTAGGCATGCTAGGTGGGTGGAATTTTATAGTCCTTTTCATCTATAGCTAAGCATAAGAGTGGCAAGAGTAATATTGTAGTAGATGCACTCTCTAGAAGCTATTGTATAATATCATTACTAGAATTCAGAGTCCTAGGTTTTGGGTGCTAAAGGAGTTGTACAAGCAAGATGAAGACTTTACTAGCTACATGGAAGAGTGAGACAAGCCTCGAGGACCATACCCAGTAAAAGAAGGATTTCTTTTCAAAGGAAACAAGTTGTGCATTCCTAACTGCTCTATTTGGGAATTGCTCATTCGAGAAGTGTATGGGGGAGGTTTGGAAAGGCATTTTGAAATAAAAAAAGCTTATAATGTACTCTAGGAACATTTCTTCTGGCCTTGAATGCTGGGAGATGTATAATACCTTGAGGTCAAGTGCTCTAGTTCTCAAAGGTCTAAGAGTCACTTCCACCAAGGACTCTACACATCTTTGGCCATCCCATACCATCCTTGGGATCATCTGAGCATAGAATTCATAGTGGCATTGCCTAAAACACAAAGGAAAAATGATGTCATTATGGTAGTCATTGATCGGTCTCTAAGATGGGTCATTTAGTCCTATGTCATAAGACGGATGACACCTCTTATATCGTTAATCTCTACTTTAAAGAAATAGTTTGGTTATGTGGTATCCTAAAGACAATTATATCCGATTGAGATACCAAGTTTTTCAACTATTTCTGGAAAACCTTGTGGAGAATACTTGATACTGAAATTCTTTTTAGTACCACTTACCAACCACAAACCGATGATCAAAAAGAAGTCACCAATAGTATCATCAAGATGATTTTAAGGAATTTGGTTCACAAATCCTTAAAAGATTGGGATGTCAAGCAAAGCCATGCAAAATTGATTGTTCTCCTGCATATTCCACAAACTACTCACCTTCTGAAGTGGTGTAAGGGGGGTTTGAGAAGATAAAATTGATTCTTGGTAACTCTTTGAATCAATACTCTCAAAACCACCTAAGGTATAAACTCTTAGGATAAATCTTGGTATATTTTTGCAAAACTTTAAACTCCTACGCTAGAGTTGAAAGGAAGGAGACTCTCGGTTTTGAGGGAAGAAAGTTGCAGCAAAAAACAAGTTGTGTTCTCTTTCATTATCTCCTTGACACTTATAGAGGGAGTGCAGGAAGAAAGGTTACGACTTATCCAACTAATATATGTGATTTGAGCTAAAAAAATAAAGAAAAATACCTACTATACTACCATGTCTTTCGGCCATGGTAAGTATTTGTGTGTAGATTTCGAACATCAAGCCTTTCTATCAAATGTCTAAGTCATGTAACTGCCACTTGGTTCACAAGAAAAGAGATAAAGATCATTTTAATCTTGTAAGGGGCCAAAAGAAGTAAATAATGTAATATAACCTTTCTTCTTCGTCCTAAAAATCTGCATTATTCTTTCCAAGTGTTGAAAAGGACTTGTCATGTAGCTTGAGAGGAACTTGTGGCTTGTTTTGTGTGGCCATTGTAGGTGCATAATGGGCTGTGTTTTTGGGACATTTTTTGAGATAAAATAATAAAATAAAATGATCTATAAAGGGTGGTAAAACTAGGGGAAAATGTGGCTTAAAAGGTGGGGTATTATTTTGTGGAGGTGGTAAAGGTTGTTAAGGCTCGTATGGCTAGTTTTCTTAGGAGTGATTAATTTGTCCAAGTGAGGAGAGTTTTGTGACCCTCAAACTTGGAAAAATTTAGGGTAAGAGGGTGGTCATCAAATAAGGATGCTCCTACATCAGAACCCTGCCACTACCATCGATCTCATTCATTTTCCAATCACAACAAAAACTAGTTTTGAACCAAAAAAACTAACCACCGACCTCAAGAAACTGTATGAACAGGTAAGGGCCAGGATCAAAAAGGTGAATGATATGAACCTGAAAATGGATAACAAGAATCAAAAAGAGAAAAATTTTGAACCATGAGACTTAATATGGCTGCATCTTCAAAAAGAAAGATTTCCCTCCTAGAGAAAAAACCATACTCATGCCAAAGAACGATAGACTTTTTAAGGTTCTAGAGAAAATTGGCAACAACGCATACAGGCTTGAGCTTCCGCATGACATGGGGAATTTGTCCAATACATTCAATGTGGGAGAATTACTCCCTTATCTACATGACACACCCTATGAAGATGAGGAGATTCCTTTTCAAGAGGGAGAGGATGGTATAGAAACATCCCAAGAATCTCAAAATAAAGATAATTTACTTATTAATGTTTCTAAAGTTGAAGACTTCAAAACCCCTTCTTATTTGGGTTAATAAATAACTAGATTATCTAACAGTCATGTAAGCCATGCAGACACCAAATACTGGCTGTCAACCCACATAAATATGGCTCCCTTTTGGATGCAACATGGCTTCACAAATCTACTCATTAACAGGCTCTCATATGACTCCATTTTAACTCAACCAAGCCATAAACTTATCCACCTCTATACTTCACCAATTTTTGGCCGAAAGGACCTACATTGTCAACCCTTTTCTTGAGTAAGAATTAGGGACACGATAATTGTGGGAAAACCAAGGCTCTCAAAGCTGACTTAAATAAAGGAGAAGAAACCTCCCCAGACTCAACAACATTTAGCCAACTCTACCGAGAAGATATTTTTTCCTATTTTCTTTCATTAGCTAAGCTTAGTTAAAGTATGTTGTTATACTTTTCTAATAAGTATTTAATATTTTCTATGCCTTGTCATATGATGTAATGATAGCCATCAAGTGATGGGTGGCTAGGTAATGTCGAAGTCAATCAACACTAGCTGATTGTAGTCTTGTAACCTTAGTTAGCTTATGTTGGTACCAACTATGGTTGAGGGTGTAGCCAATCTACCCATTATGGATTAAACTTGTTTGTAACTCCTAGAGGTTGACTAACACTCTTATATAGAGTGGGATAGGTTGGAAGGGAGATAAGATTTGAATGTCCAAAAAACACTCCTTGGTTGTTGAACCAAACATCTTCTTAAGATTAAAATGTAGTCTTGTGAATTATCTAAAATCTTACACCATTTAGATTAAAATTTGAAACCTTAGTTGGATGGTGTAAGTACTTGGTTTTGAAGGTCTCAAAACCAAGTCATCCTTTCATATTTTCTTCCTTCTTCTCCATCCATTTTTGACTTTTGTTGAAAATTAGCCATTTTCAACACCAACACTTAGTATGGTTTCATTTGTTTAGCAATATGCATGATAGGGAGCCAAAGGCTGAGGGTATCAATGACACTTTGCATCGTTCCCCATGCCCATCTACCAATTTGGTTTACCGCTTTTTTAAATTGTTGAGTGGTATCTTGTGCTTTGTGAATTATTATTAATTAAAACAAAGAAAAATTAATATCTTTAGACGTCTTACTTTAGATGTGCCTAGTTTTGGATCTAAAATTGAAAAGGAACGGGAAATACATTTAAAGAAGGGAAGGGATTGAACGAAAGAAGAGAAGAAGGATATGATAGAAAAAGTCAAATTTAAAAAGAGAAAAAAAGAAAAAAGGATCTAACATGAGGATAGATTGGTCAGGATAAATATACGAGAAATATATAAAATAATTTTGGTATAATATTATCTATACAGGAAAATTTTATTTTCTAAATAACAGCTAAGTTAAAGGAAAGGAGAAAGAAAAACATACCAGTATGGAGTCCCGAACAGCAAGTAAAAAGAAAGGACAAGTTAAGGACGATGAAAACTTGAAAAATACAAAAATCATCAGCTGCAACTGCAAGGCTTGGTTAATATTCAAAAGGAGAAAGAGTAATAAAATACAATATACATCATTTTATAATTATTTTTTAAAGTTATAAAAAATAAAGGAACCGAAATAGCATCTGTCTCTTCACACGTTGTAGGTCCTCCATAACCGTACTATTCTTAACTCCTTCGACCTTAGGCAACGGATCTGTTCTATTCCGCCCTGGTACAGACATAAGATGAATCAAACAAGATCGAGAAACATTAAAATAAAAAATAGTTGGTGGTCCATTTGGACCAAAATAATTAAAGTTAGTCAATTTATTTAATATTTAATTTATTTTTTTAATATTTTAATATATATATATATATTAATATAATTATATGTCTATAATATTTTATATTTATAACTAAATAATTTAAAATTATTTTTATTTTTATCCTCTTAATTTTACTTCCCCAACATTCAACCCCAGTCTAAGCTTTTCGACCTTCACTCTTTCCTAGTGAGCTGAGCTGACAGCAACAAAACCAGACACATTTATTTTTTCCGCATTGGTACCACTAGATTGATCGATTTAATCGAAGCTGTCCGCCAACAAGATGGGCCAAGTTTCAAAAGTCTTCACGTGGGAATAGAGAAAATTATTGTTTGAAACGACATGCTGAAAATACGTGGCAGTAGCGGAAAGTATTGTCTGAACAGACATGCAAATAAATTTTTTACTCATAATCCAAAGCTAATATTAAAAATTAATTTAAATAAAAAAAATAAAAAATAAATATTTTCAAGTATTATTTAGATAATATTAACTTAATTTAGATATATCACTACAACAAACTGGACCATTAACGACCAATTTAGCGACCAATTTTTTTTATCGTTATTGATATATTATTAACGACCATTGTCAAAAGTTATCGTTGATGGTATATCTATTGTGACTAATATAATTTTTGGTCGTTAATCATTAATTTATTGGTCGTTAAAAAAATTTAAGTTATATATATGTTTTATAATATTTTTTTTTCAAATCTCTAAAATCCAAAAAAATAAAAATATAAAACACTTAATTACCCTTACTCCAAAAAAAAAAATCAAATCCCGCGCACCCTTTGCTGCTCGTTTCAGCCCTTAAAAAAAAAAAAAATCCCGCGCCCTTTGATGCTCGTTTCAGCCCGTTTCAGCCCTTAAAAAAAAATAACATCACATAACCGCGGGCCTGTGCCAAATTATATCAAATTTGAGCACAGCCTTCGTCTTCCCTCCCCGACCCTGCTCGACGACCACACCAGCAACGACCGTTGCCGTTTGAGCGTGTTCTTCCCGGACTGCACCACCACGCCATCAACCGCCGGTCGAGCAGACAGCCGCATCTCCTCGTCGTCGTCCAATACAACAGCAACGGAGTAGCAGCAGCAGCCACCAGCAACGCACGATGACAGCCGCGGCGCGCCACCGTCCGACCTCCTCCACCACCGCTCGTCACCGGCGAGTGGTGCTTGACCACCGACGAAGGTCCAGCACCCCTCACTCCCTCCAATTTCGCTGCAATACGTTTGGTATAAATACTCAAACCCTAGCTTATGTTTTGATTAATTTTAGATGAATTAGCTTATGATAAGGTAATTTAGTTGTTTAATTGTATATATATGTGTTGTATGAATGATTTAGAGTAGTTAATTGTATTGGTTATGGTTGATTTGTGAAAATTGGATTTGTGACCCGGCTATATCCGGATTTGTCGGTTTTATCCGATTTAGCTATTTTAGATAAATTGAATTTACAATATCCTTTAAAATGTATCTAATTTCATGTTAGAACTATCAATTTGAAATTTTTGTACGAAATTAATCGGAATTGGATTCTTAGGTCAAAATTCTTGCGAAATTAAATTGGATTGTGTAATCGAGTTATTTTATTCAATTGATTATATAATTTGCATTATATTATGTTTAATTTCATTTTCGACATGTCAATTTAAATATTTTAGCAAGATTTGACCGGATTTACAGTCCAAGCTAAAAAACCCTAATTATGTTAAATTTGATGTTTCGTTTATTGTTTTAATCAATTGAGTACATGATAGATGCTATCTTGAAAGTAAAATATTAGGAAGGGTTTTGATAGATGGTGGTGCTGAAGTTTTTCTTCATTACTTTATATTGTTATATAATCTCTTTGTTATGTCCTTAGAATATTTTCTATGTTAATTCATTTAAGAATTCTATAATCAATTGAATAAAATATGATGATGATCAACATTGACATTTTTTTTAACAAGAAATAAAATATGATATAATTGGTATAAAATATTGTTTTGATTAATTTTAAATGAATTAGCTTATGATAAGATAATTTAGTTGTTTAATTGTATATATATGTGTTGTATGAATGATTTAGAATGGTTAATTGTATTGGTTATGGTTGATTTGTGAAAATTGGATTTGTGACTCGGCTATATCCGAATTTGTCGCTTTATCCGTTTTATATAAATTGAATTTACAATATCCTTTAAAATGTATCTAAGTTCATGTTAGATACTTTATTAATGATGTTTGGTATTATATTTTATAATCCTTCTCGGGTATTATTCAAAATGATAGTGTGCATATTTTATCTAATTGGCAATTATTTTCTAATTGTTATATTTATGCCTTTTTTTTCCCTTTAGAAAATGGCACCCAATAAGGAATGGATTCGCCTGGTTGATGATCGTTTTCATGATCCAGCATATTTGACTGGGGTTGAAGAATTCTTGAACTATGCATTTCAAAAAATTAATACAAATTTAATTAGATGTCCGTGTATCAATTGTGTTAACACCGATTCTAGAACTCGTGATACTGTGAAAGCACACTTGATGACCTTTGGGATTATGAGAGGTTATACTTTATGGTTTCATCATGGTGAAGAAGGACACGAGGAACATTCTGAAATAAATATGGATCCTCAAAATAATGAGAATGAAGATGACTATGATGATAGTGATAACGAGATAGCGGAACTTTTAGAAGATAGGTATCCTCATTATCGGAATGTTGAGCCTAATTTGGAAAATATGGGATCCCTAAACCATGAAGAAGAACCCAACTTTGAAGCATCAAAAAAACAAAGGTTGTTAAATGACTTCCAACAACCTCTTTACGAGGGTTCTAAGGGATCTAAATTGTCTGCCTTAATTCAATTGCTTCATGTGAAGAGTACTGGAAAATGGAGTAATCGTTCTTTCACAATGTTACTCAAATTGTTGAAAGAAGAGTTATTGCCCAATGATTCGACCTTGCCCGACTCTTATTACGAGGCAAAAAAGACAATTAAAGATCTTGGCTTTTCATATGAGAAGATTGATGCATGTGTGAACGATTGTATGCTATTTTGGAAAGAAGATAGTCATCTGCAGAAATGTAAAACTTGCAAAGCTTCAAGATGACAACAAAGCAAGCATAGTGGGGAAGATAAGGTAAAAGCAAATGGGAAAAAAATACCTATTAAGATATTGCGATATTTTCCACTAAAACCTCGACTTCAGATGCTTTTTATGTCCATTAAGACGGCCTCTCTAATGAGATGGCATCATGATAAAAATAATGATGGAGATCTGAGGCATCCAGCTGATGGGTTGGCATGGAAAAAACATGATGAGCTCAATCCGAATTTTGCTTCTGAACCTCGGAATGTTAGACTTGGGCTAGCTAGTGATGGTTTTCAGCCGTTCAATAATGCGAGACCATCATATGGTATGTGGCCTGTGACTCTTATTCCATACAACTTGCCTCCTTCGTTGTACATGAAGGAACCAAGTATGTTGCTATCCATGCTCATTCCAGGTTTGTGATTTACTTTAAACTTTCACCAACTATTCCAAATTATGATATCAACAAAATCACGTTTTGTGTTTGCTTCTCTTTGATATCCATATCATCCAAATTTGTTTCTTTTATGCTGATTTTAGGCCCTGATGGTCCTGGAGATGCTATTGATGTATATTTACAGCCTCTAATTAATGAATTAGAGGACTTGTGGAACAATGGTGTCGAAACATATGATGCATCAAAGCGTCAAAATTTCAATCTCCATGCATCTCTTATGTGGACTATCAATGATTTTCCTGCATATGGAATATTGTCTGGATGGAGTACAAAGGGAAAACTCGCTTGCCCTGTTTGTAATAAGGATACTCACTCTTTGAGACTAGTTAATGGGGGAAAAGAATGCTTCATGGGTCACCGACGCTACTTGGAAAGTAATCATAGATGGAGAAGGGATAAAATGTTATTTGATGGTACTATAGAAAAGGGTACACCTCCGAAGCCTGTAACAGGTGAAGAGATTCTTCACCAAGTGCAAGATCTTGAAGACATCATATTAAGCAAAGATCCTGCTTTCAAAGGAAAGATCTCGCACAAGAATAGGCAAGATAACTGGAACAAGAAGAGTATATTTTTTAGGCTTCCATATTGGAAGCACCACTTGATACGGCATACCCTAGATGTAATGCACATTGAAAAAAATATATGTGATAGCATACTTGGAACACTACTTAATGTACCAAATAAGACGAAGGATAACTATAAATCTCGTCTTGATTTGCAAGAAATGGGTATTAGGCCAGAGTTACATCCTATCACAAATGGTCATAATATATTGCTACCTGACGCTCATTTCACCCTATCTCGAGAGGGAAAACGTAAATTCTGCAAGTTTTTGAAGCATTTGAAGGTTCCAGATGGTTTTTCTTCTAACATTTCACAATGTGTAAACTTGAAAGAGAGTAAGATTTCTGGATTAAAGAGTCATGACCATCATATTCTCTTGCATCATATTCTTCCACTTGCATTGCGTGGCCTTCTTCCAGAGGATGTGTATGAACCACTTCTTGAGTTGTCTATATTTTTCAAGGATTTAGGTTCGAAACATTTGAATATGGAAAAGTTGAGGTGTCTTGAAGCCCAAATTCCAATAACCCTTTGTAAGTTAGAGAAGATTTTTCCACCATCTTTCTTTGATGTGATGTTACATTTGCCAGTTCATTTGGCACATGAGGCTATGTTATGTGGACCTGTACATTCTCATTGGATGTATCCAGTGGAAAGGAATTTGTATACTTTGAAGTCTTATATACGTAACATGGCTCGTCCAGAGGGTTCTATTGCGGAAGGGTATATAGCAGAAGAATGCATGAATTTTTGTTCAAGATATTTGCATAAAACAGAGACTAAGTTTAACCGCCTTGATCGAAATTATGATGATGATGTGAATGTGTCTACGGAATTGTCTTCCTTTTATTACAAGGGAAGAGGGCTAGGAAGTGGTCGAACCAGAGATTTAGATGCAAATGAATTAGAGCAAGCCCATATGTACGTTCTTAACAATTTTGAAGAAGTTCAGCCATTTCTTGAGTAAGTCATTCCTAAAAACTCATTCGTTTCTATCTATTTTTTTTTCAAAGGCAAGTATTAGACATTTGATATATCTTTTTTATTGTAGAATGTATTATCAAAACCAAGAACACAATCCACCACAAGTGTCATCCAATGAACAGAATAGAATGTTTATTGAGTGGTTTAACAAAACAGTAAGTTTTCTATGCTATTCAATATTCAATATATATAGAAATGCAAGTTTATTTAGATCATTGGGTTTGTAAAAATAGGTTATAATAGACATTATATTTATTAGGTTGCAGATTTATATGAAACAGATAAAAGCGAGAAGATAGAAGCCTTACTCTCATTGTCACGTGGTCCGTCAAAATATGTTACGTGTTTTTATGGTTATGTAGTAAATGGATATCGATTCCACACTACATCTCATGAGGAAAGAACAAGGTCACAATGTAGTGGAGTGGTTGTGGTTGGTGATGATGGTAGTGGATCCATCGATTACTATGGCCAATTGACCGAGATTATTGAATTGCAGTATTTGGGCAATAAACGCTTAGTCTTATTTCGATGTGATTGGTTTGATGTTACTGATAAAGTTAAGGGAGTGAAGGAAGATAAGTATGGGTTCACAAGTGTTGATTGCAGACGTATTTGGAAAACTACTGAACCTTTTGTTCTAGCAACTCAAGCATCACAAGCATTTTATGTTGAAGATAACATTAACAAGGGTTGGCATGTTGTGTTAAAAAGTCAAGCAGCAGTTCCTTGTGAAGACATTACAATCGAATGAAGACTTATGCATATAAACTTTAACCATCCTTGAGATTTGTAATGGTGCTTATTTATGTACTTTTGTATACTTGCTATTCCATACAGCTTGATTTTCTGAAGATGAGATGTATTTTTTGAACTCGTAATACAAGTGTTTAATGGAGTGTATTATGTACTCTATTTTGGTAATGTGTTATAATGCTCATGAAGATAGGGGATAATATCTTCTACTAAATGTTATTTTATAGAATGTAATTGTTTATATTAATAGTGTGGTTGTAGGTTTCAAAGAAATGGTGTCCCCAGTTAAATTAAAGAATGATCGGCCTAAGTATATATCACCGGGGCAATTAAATGCTATTGGCAAGGGGCGCGGCCGCGGATTAGGGTTGAAGACGTTTCTACTATCCGCTACAAGCGGTGGTAACATTCAAGCCACTGATAAGACAAATGACATTCCCCCATTATCATTAACTACAAGAGGTGGCGCTAAACGCATGTCCAGCACTTCTAATGTCTTTGTAGGGCAAAGGGACCCCCCTCCTCCCTTACTCAATGAGGATACTGCTCCGCAAGCCGAAACAACTGTTGCCCAAGGTGGAAACAATCATGCCATTGCTGAAAATGTCTTCCATTCTTCTCATGTGAATCTTACAAGTGGAGGTATGACATAATAAGCTTTTGATTATTCTTATTTTACTTAATTCTTGGTCAATTTTTTTAACAGTTTTATGTAATAGATAATTCTACTCAAAAGATTTGGATGCCTCGAGGTAGAAATAGGTGTCAAAAAGTGGCAAGACTTAGCAGTGGAAACAAGCTACCTGTGACTTTTTTTAATGGTCGTGTTGCTGGAGATAATAGCCATGAGTGGAGTAGGCACATAGGTAAATTAGTTCGTGATCGCAACATAATGCCTATTCGAATCCAATCTTGGGACGCAGTTGAACAAAGACATAAGGACCACCTCTGGGCTGCAATGACGGTAATGAATTTGAAGTATTCATTTTGATATTGGCATTTACTTTTACCTGTGCTACTGCAAACCGTTTATATTTTTCCGTATAATAGTTTCTTTTGACTTGTTAATTTTTAGTTCCTCAATGTATATATATACTTTTGTGTTGTAGGAGAAGTTCTCCAATGATGACATGGAGAGTTACAAAAATTCTACTCTTCGTCACATGAAAGACCTGTGGAACAATTGGAGGGGAGATAATCATAGAACTATTAAAGGCTTGGATATTCATGAACAATTGAAGCTTAAACCAACTACAATTGAAGAGCAATCCGATTGGGAGTGGCTGGTGAAATGTTACTATCATAGTCCAAAGTTTGTGGTAAATCACTAATGAATAAGGAAAAATTTAGAAATATTTATATATTTGATTACCTTGCTAATTATTCTTCTCTTATTTATCATATAATACAATATATCTACACAGGAAATGAGCCAACGAAATACAAACAACCGCTTGATGATGGACAATAAATGTCTTCATCGTAGTGGCAGCAAGCCTTATCGAGCGATCGCCTATGATATGGTATATATTATATGTATTTGCCTATGAAACGCAAGATATGGCGTTTTCCAACACACTACTTTTGCCTTGTTTTTAATCCTTATAAATAAATGTTATATTATCTAGGGGGAAAAGATGGAAAACATCCAAATTATGGCACCGTTTATTTTGAAAGCCATAAAAAGGGTGAAGAAATAGCTACAGCCGAAGCTGCAGACATCCATGTACACCTCTTTCCTGACTCTTATTTATTTTATTAGTTCTATATATATTTTGTTGTCTAACTAACATTCTTTGTCTTGAAGTATCAAATTATTGAGGTCCAAGCTGCTGAACCCTCCCTTACTCATGTTGAGGTGGCTGAACGCGTGCATGGAGTGACTCGAACCAGGGGCTATGTTCCTGGCTATGGTGGTGGAGTGAAGCCTAGAGATATTAGAGGCCCTTACAAAGGTAAGAACAAGCTTTATGCAGATCTCAAGGCAAAGGATGCTGCTATTAAAAGAAAAGAAGAAGAGATTGAGAAAAAGAATCAAGAAAATCGAGTGCTAAAAGAAAGAATGGACAAATGGGAACCTGTCATGGAGAAGATTTTGAAAAGTGCACGATTTCGATGCTTGATGGAAAATGAAGAGAATATACATGATGATATAGAATACATGCTTGCTTCTCCATCTACATCAGAGGATACGGGGTGCCCTTGAAAATGAGGTTAGTTAAAATTGTTAAAGGAAAGTAATTATTATGAGTATTATTCTAACTAGTTGTCTAATAAGCTTAAGTAACTAGTTTAGATCTAAATAAATTCAAATAAGCTACATATGGTTCCTATGGATGACTTTTTAAAATTAACAAGTATGATTTTGCTCTAGGTTACTGTTGCTACAGACGATGTGGATGTGCTTCAACAGATTACATTGCAGCTCTCTGGACATTTTTGTATAGGTTGGTTTTCTCCTGCTTTCTCTATATTTATATTTTTCCATTAAAACACATGCTGTGAAAAATGCATAATGCTACAGATGTTCATAAATATTGATCCCAATTGTAATAAGCAAATCTAATAATTAAGAATCAGCATTTCAACAGAACTACATGCCCACATAACTTCTGCACAATCCAGGGAAGCAAGACAACAGCTTAAAGTGAAATTTTGTTTCATGGTCATTAATCAGTAACATTATCAAATACCACTGTAGTAGCTGCAGAACTGTACAACCAAGCATAGCAATGTCTTAACAGCATGCAATTTACCTATGCAATTTCTTACCTAATGATAGATAACAAACCTTGGAGACTATTATCAGAATTATAATTAGAATCCAAATAATAATTAGACAAGCGAGACTGAAAAGCATGCTAGCATAATATGCTACTTCCCCATATTTAAACATTATCAGAGATAAGGTCAATAGAGCATATTATCAGAAAAACATTATGTATTTCTCCTGCTTTGTTACTTCCGCTTTCCCCCTGGAGACTATCTCTTTGAAACAACAATCATTCAATCTACGCACAAAATAACCCCGACAGGAAAATCATCTAACGGAATATAAAAATCATCTAGGTACAGAATGCTTCGGCTTCAATGCTGGCAATCATAAAAAAATAAAAACATGCAAAGAGGTTGAGAACAGCCCTATATGCTTTGCAACTGCCACTTAATCATAAATGAAACTGAATGACGAAAATTATAACAAGCAAGGTATTTCGGCCTCAACTCCCACGCCATTAAATCAGGAATGCGAGGAGGCTTAAATGAACTCTAACTGCATTACATCAGCCCTCAAAAGATCATTTCACAAAATTGAATGCTATCTCGATTACCTAGAACAGAAAATTGTGAAAACTCGCTAGCGGGAAAAATAATGTTCAAAACTCGATTATAACAAGCAAGCTACCCCATAAACTTAGTTTAGATGATTTAAATGATAGCCTAAGTTAGCTAGATTAGCCCTTTAAGCACAAGCAACAATTTTCAGAATGTAAGGGGGTATAGGGCTGCTAGGCTGCTAGTGTATGAAAATTTGATGTTCGTGTACTAAATAGATTAAATTAGCAAAAACGCCGCACAGACAAGATTGAGGTCTCAAGAGAAAACAATAGATGAATAAATAAAATCTTAGTATGCATGCCTATAACTGTTGAAAAAAATTAAAAATTTAAAGTAAATTAGTGTACTCTTCTGATATATTTGAAAACTGTGTGACAATTGATAACCTGCATCCTCGTTAAATACTTTTAGTAAATTTAGTTTTGTATATATTGTAGAAGTATAGGTGTAATTAATGCATGAATCATAGAAAAAATATTGTCTGATACACTTTGTGACCAAAACACACCATATTAATTAGGTATTGAATCATTGATAACAGACTTAAGGAAACACACCATGATGATGCATGATCTAGGTTGTCGTAGTATAACACATTTAATAAGTTCGGATGTTATTGAATCATATTTATTTCCATTTTCATTATTTTCCTTGTATTTGGAGATTTCATTTTTTATATCTGATTTCATGAATTGCATGTTAAGGAAATTACTCATTGTTTATTTGATACTTATATTAATTATTATTTGTATATTTCTATTGTTGCAGATCCAGTTTATTTTGATAAACTTACCAAGTCTATTGTATCCGATGGATAGAATGATTAATTCTTAAGCAGCTGCTAATCATGATATTTTTGTAATGCAACGACATATTGTAGCTCTTTTGTAATATATTTATATTTGATCATAGCCGAAAATTGTACCGGACATTTGATACAAATTATTTGTATGAATATTTAGTTGAATGTTTAATTATAAACAGATATTTAGAAAATTATATCTATATGTTAGAATGAATATATATGTATGCAGGTATAAGATTTGAGAAGATCAAAATGGATATATATATATAAATACATGCATACAGGTACAGGTCTTGAGAAGATTGAAATGGATATATGTACGTATATATATACAGGTCTTCAAAAGATTGAAATGGATATATGTATATCCATATAGGTGCAGGGTTATAGATGAATATTGAAATGTTGATTATATATATTATTGAATATATAATTATGTCATTTGCGACCAATAAATTATGTCGCAAATAATGAATGAATTTTAGTATTGACGGAAAAATTAGTCGTTATTGGTGTGATACCTTTTTAATTACGATAAAAAAATTGGTCGTTAATATTATTTACGACAGTGTATTTTATTCGTCGTTATTATTTTTAGCGACCAACATCATACGTTGTCGCTATTACTTTTAGCGATCAACGTCATAAGTTGTCGTTATTACTTTTAGCGACCAACACTTTGCGTCGTCGTTATTACCTTTAGCGACCAAAATTATACTCCGTTGTTATTACATTAGCGACCAACATAATATGTAGTCGTTATTGCTTTAGCGACCAAAAAATTTTAGTTGGTCGTTAAAGCCTTTAACGAGGGAGCAATAACAACCACTGACGACCAACAAATTTTTTGGACGTTAATAGCTTTAGCGACCAAAATTTGGCCATTAACGACGAAATTTGTTGGTCGTTAAAAACCTTATTTCTAGTAGTGTATTAAGATCAATATTTTAAAACTTTTATTTAGATTAAAATAAATGTATCACATTTACTTTTGTTATTTTCTTTACGTCTGCTACTAATAAAATCGAAAGTTAAAAAAAAATATGAGATAAACATACTACTATAGAAAATTTCATACATGACAATTACAAAATTAGTGTACTCAGCGACTTATAACCGTCACATAATTAATTGTTGTATACACTATATACGATAGTTTAAAAATTAATCGTATAATTATTTAAATTTGTCACAAAAATCATTAACATCATATTTTATACAACAGTTTAATTAAAAATATAGCTGTGTACATTTAATATATATAGCGGTACTAAATCAAACATGTTGTGTACACTCTAAACAACTTATAATTAGAATGTTGAGAGGGTAAATATATGATGGTTATACTTAAAAATCGTCGTGTACACCACAAGTAAAAATAGAATACACGACGACGGGAGCACAAAACGTCGTGTATTCCTATCTTTTTTTTTATATACAAATAATACTATTATCGTTTTTCTACCACATTTTTTCTTGCAATAAACATGCATATATTTTAATGATGCTTTATAAAACATCATAAGTATCTAAATCATCTAAAGCAACAAGCAACCATAAATAATCAATTATATACTTTTATTATATACTTTGTATACAATTCCTTTTACAAGATTCTTTTTCGCTCATATTTACACTCTATACACAAAAAATTTAAAACTACAAATGATTCTACACATAATTATCATAAAAAACTTGTAATAAAATCTAACCAATATTTTCTAACTTCATTAATCTCGTAGAAGAATTTGCTGGATATATAAGCTTGCCATCAGAAATCTTTCATTTCACATGTGATATAAGGTTCTTTATTTATTTATTTTTTTCATTACAAAACATGGGCCGGAATCATTGTATAATTGGAAAATACCACAACATCGTATTAGGAACCATAGCCATCTTGTATCGTGACATTCAACACTGATGACAACTATCTAACGATGCATATTTATTACAATAGAAAATGCAATCGTTAATACAAGCATAATTCTTTTCATAATTTAAATCTATAGAGCACGTAATCTTCTTAGTTTTATAAGTACAGGGAAAAAGAATAGTGTTCTCCGAAAGCATCTCTTTCAAGAGCTCAAGAAAAGAAGTGAAGCTTTTATTTCTTTATCCACCTTCAAATTGCAGTCATAACACAGTAAATAATTTTGTAAATTTAGCACAACCATTGTGTAAAGGTGTCTTTGAATCATTAACCAACTTTTCAAATAATTTTGAATAGTCTCTAAAATGTTCTTTAGCATTGTTGGTCAAGCCCTCCATGAAAGAAAAATCATCATCAACTTCAAAATCATAGTCAACCACACTCAGTTCATTAAAAGTGGCTCTACATGCCATATCCACCTAGTATAATTTATATCAATTCCACAGATAATGAAATGATCTTGCAGTGGATAGAAACGCGATACCGGTGAAGTGTAGTGGAGAGAAAATGAGCAAGAACTCCTGCAAAGAGAAGAGAGAAAGCTAACGACGGTTGCAGAGTTTCGTCGCTTCAAACGACACTGTCTAAATATTGAGAGACAAATTGAAAAAGTACAGGCAGTTGTAGGTTACAAAATGACAAAGTAAAAAAAGGGGGGAAGGGTATACATAATGGTCATAAATTAAAATTATCATTTATAACCTTAACTATTATTTACTTATCTCGTTAAGGCTATACACGATAGTTTTAACTTATAACCGTCGTGTATACATCCTGCTTAAATTGCCAAAATACTCCCTCTATATTATTTTTTTTTTAATGGAAAATGGATTAGACTTTAATACCCCCAAAATTTACTATTAAAATATTTTGTTTCTAAAAGTTACATGCGGAAGCTAATGCATTAAATTTAAGGGTGATACCGTCACACTTAGTACCAGACCAATTTCCTCTATCGTTCTATTACCAAGCGCTAAGGCTAAAACATTACTTTACTTAAATTTAAGAATACAATTATAAATTAGAGTAGTAAACAATTTAAAAAGGTTAAATAATCTTTCAAATAAACCCCACTAATTGTAATTACAAGAATGTTGGTGAAAGGGAAATGCAAGAAGACTATAAGAAATATAGAAACTTCATGTTCAAGTGATCAGATAGAACCCCGGATAAAACCCTACACTCTTAACCCGAAGGATAGCCTTGAATAGAGTTTGCGAGCTAACCTGCAAAAGCTACTACTCATTGAATAAGTAGGGGTCCATGAAATGAATCCTTTAGTACAACGGTAATAAGTAACCCATTATACAAGACTAAACTGCAAGGCCTAAATGAAACACATCAAATGCATCACAACAATACGTGAACATTTTATTATGCATATATTAATTGAAATGCGACAATCATTCATATAACCACATACATCAAGATCGTACACTACCAATACTCATTCACCTAGAAATAATTGAAACTTACTAATGGATCATCCAAGCAATGCTCTTTGTGGCATAATTAGAAAGCCACATCATTCTCAATTTATAACAATTGGCACAATTTTCTTAATCAACCCACAAATTCTCAATACACAGGTAGATCCATCTACACAACCAATATCCACACATTATCACAGGTAGGCATAAATGCTACTAACCAACCACAGGTAGGCACAAAGGCTATTACTATACCACATGTAGGCATAAAGGCTGCAACTGAGTCATAAGTGTCTAAGGCTACTACCAACTTACAAATAGACACAAAGGTTGCTACTGAATCACAGGTAGGCACAAAGGCTACTATTAACTCACATGTAGGCATGAAGGCTGCTATTAAATCATAGATAGGCACAAAGGCTACTATCAAATCACAGGTAAGCAAAAAGGCTGCTACCAAATCATCCCGATAATAATTTCCATTCAATTATTAAAAATTACCATTTTTAGTTTACTCGAGGGGAGATCAACAAACTCAGAGACACTAAGGTACCCTGGTCATACTAGCACATAAGGATAGTATAGTATCCTACGGACTATTAACCTAAGGGCACAAAGGTACCTTGATTGCACTAGTACACGAAGGTACATAGTACCCTACCTACAAGGACACTTAATCCATAAGTATGCATATCTTGTACTTAGGTCTATAGAGCTAAATAAAATAAGATACAGGGTTTGGCTGGGACACTAGGGTACACCAATAAAATCTATAATAATCTTGGGCTAAACTACGTCTTTAGGGTAGTGACCCCTAAAGAGCCATAATTTCCGATCTTAAGGTATTTCACTTTAAATATTAGTATTTTATAAGGGTGACCACAAAAAATATACATTAATCACATATATTCAATTATTCATACTTAACCATTTTTATTTGTTTCCAACATTATGAGGTAACCAAAATCAAGATCATTATCAATGTCAACATTAGAAGTCGACTAAGGTCATCTAAGGCTCGATTACTCACACTTAGGCACTCTAGGTTAAAATGACCAAAATACCCCCGAGGCTAAAGCTACCATTTCACCATCCATTAACATTACAAATTCCATTTTATTTTATCAACTTGTTATAAAGAGGATAACACACTATAATTAAATTATTGATCATATAAATAAGTTACCCGACACTCCAAAAGATCATTTTACTCTTATACACCATTATGCATGTAAAACCCTAACATATGCTTCTAAAACATCAAAACACAAACTCTCATGCTTAATCAACGAATAATACACATTGTGCATATTTATAAGAATAATCATCACAACATACCTCAAATTACCAAAAATACCTCTATACCATACAACAACATAATAATCATGTTGACACAGGCATGTCTAATACAACAAAACCCATATACTCATGCTTGATAGCGATCAATACATACCATGCATATTTATTAGAATATGCATCATAGTACACTTCAAAATTACCAAAATACCCTTAGACCATAAAATCATTAAAAATCAGTTGAAACATGGGTTACTAAGATAACAAACCCCTATTCTCATACTTATCATCAAATAATACTTATCATGCATGTTTGTTTTGAACAATCACTATAATACATGAAAACTTACCAAAATACCCCTAGACCATATATTATTGATATTCATGTTGAAACATGTATTTCTAAGACATCAAACCTTTATTCTCATTCTCAATATCAAATAATACTTATCATGCATATTTATTAGATCAATCACTATAGTACATTCAATATTTCGAAAATGCCCCTAGATCATAAAATATTAATATTCCTACTGAAACATGTATTTCTAAGACATCAAAACCTTATTCTTATTCTCAACATCAATTAACACTTATTATGAATATTAATTAGATCAATCACCATAGCACATTCAAAATTACCAAAATGCTCCTAAACCATTAAATATTAATATTCATGCTGAAACATGTATTCCTAAGACATCAACCCCTATTCTCCATTCTTAGCAATATTTATAACACATTTGGTATTATGGATAGGGTTAAATATCATGATACATCTAAATAACCAAATTGCCCACATGTATTATGGTAGTGATAATTTTTCTACAAGTGTGTCCATATATACTTAACCTAACATTTTTACGAGCACATAACATACACCATCATACTTTCGCACGTATGACATTTTATACAGGATAACATGCATTTTTTTATTTTTTAAGATAACATTAATAATCACATAATTACTTGTAACAAGTCATGTCTAACAAAAATCACATGTAAACACCCTAATGTACTAACATACGATATCTAAACATTTTAGTGGAGTATAAAGGCTACATGATTTCCAGCCAAATCAAACTTTATCGGTAACCGACTAAAAATGATTAGGCTACGTTAATAAAACTTTTATACCTAAAAGTAATATCACAAATACTATATTAATATTTGATAAATGAAGTAATAATTTTTATTATAAATATTTATTAAATATAAAATTACCAAACTACCCCTATATATTAAATATTACCAAAATTATTTAAAAATCTAACATAACTCAAGCTGCATGTGCAGCATGAGACATGCATGCTAAGGGAGGGGGAAATGGTTTAGGCAAGGGTTGGAGGTGATAGTGATAGGTGTTGGTTTGGTCATTGGGTGCAGGAGGTGGGGTGGAGATGGCTAGTGGTTGGGTGGTGTGGTGTAACTGGGTCAAAGATGGTAGTGGTAGTGGCACGGGCTATAGGAAGAGGTGGTGCAGATAAGGGAAAGGAGAAGAAGAAAAGGAGGAGAAGGAGAAAAGGGCAAGTGGTGCTAGGGTAGATACATATGATGGTGTAGGAGGGGAGGTTGGGGCAATGCAAACTAGGAGGAGATACAGTGGTGAAGGAAATGGAGGGGAATGGGCGGCCAAATGGAGATGGTGGAGCCAGGGTGAGGTGTCGAAGGGTGAGAAGGAGGTAGGGTTGTAGGAATGTGGATGTGGCATTGGATTGGGGTCATGTAGTGAGCTATAAGGTTGAGGAGATGGCGAGTGGAGGGGGTGTGGCAATGGCAAAAACTATTTTTGCCTTGGATAGGCCGTAGGGATGGTGGATGGTGGCAAGGGTGACGATCAGGAATTACCGTAGGGAATAAAGAAGGGGAGAAAGGGAGGCAAAGGAGGATAAATAAGGAGGGAAGGAAGGAAAAAAGATAGTAGCTGACAGTGAGGGCCATGGGGATTGCTGTAGGTGGAGGTGGTAAGGAAAAACAGGGGCGGGGAAGAAGAAGAAGAAAGGTAGGAAGAAAGAAATAAATAAAGGAGAAAGGGACGTCAAGGAAGAGCAAAGAAGAAGGGAATAAGAAGAAGAGGAGGAGGAGGAGAAGAGGGTGGACCTTGGGCTTGGGAAAGTGGGTGGTAAGTGAAAGAAATGATAGGTAGGGCAGGCGTAAAGCCAAAAATGGAAGGGGGAGATGGCATGCGAGGGAGGAGAGAAGGTGTAACACCCTCAAAAATCACAGTTAAAATTTTTTATTTTATTAAAATAAATACAAGTACGGGGGTGCTACCATCGTGATCAATACAAACCTAGCCCCCAGCCAGTCTCGCACCAACCATAAGGCTAAGGATAATTTCACAAATCATTAAACACACTTAAGGCAGAGAAATATAGAATTTTGAAATACTCGTAAAGAGAAAATTAGAGTGCGTGCTTAGCAGCTAATACAACCAAAAAAAGGTTACATAGTTAAAGCCCCCAGGGGGTTAAAATAATACAACGTATTAAACCAAAAGCAGAATTAGGAAAATTCTAGACTACACTACTCTTGGGCCCCATTCCAAGTTTTGAAAAGTCAACACTCAGCCCCACCCAATGCCTCATATGTGTCATAGGAATCAAAAATGGTGTCTCCTACCTACACAAACTCATAAGGGACCACTGCTCATAAGAATGGGCATCACCCATGAAATGGGTGATTAGTGCACTACGTACTGAGTAAGGTAACCATATAGTTAAGGCCATACACAAAATACAGATAATACAAATAGGTAACTATACAGATAAACCATACACGAAATACAGATAATATAGGCCATGTTATAGTCCAATTAAACTTAATCATTAGATATTTGGTCAATGTATGCATTTCACACCATCCTCTTTACAAGTCCATGCGAGTACGGGAACCCCACTATTATAGCCTATAGATCAAAAACATATAGGGCATAATGCTCCTGATCACTATTATTTGTTGGCGGATCGATCTCCAAGGCAAAGTCCTCTTGGCCACTATTATGCAGGTGGATTGGTTTGGCCTCGACTCTGATAGTGTTCTACTATAAGTAATTAGTATCTTTCCCATCTCATATCGTAACTTAAGGATTGGTTATTGAGCTCAAGATCCCCCACTATTATAGCTAGTAGAACAAAAATATACAGGGAAGAATGCTTATAACCACTATTATTTGCTGGTGGATTGATCTCTAGGGCACCTTACACTTAGCCACTATTATGCCAGTAGATCGGTCTGGGTCCAGCTTAATAATCTTCCACTTTAAATGATTAGTTACTTATTTGTGTCTTATTTAATAGATGTTTGCAACCTAGACATGCATATCCTTTGGACTACCCACTTACAAAATCCGTCTACTCCTATTCTCCTAAAAGGGCCCGTCCCATATCTTAGGACTTCTATGCCTCCTAATATGTTCAGAAATCCTTTCCCTCTTATCCTCATTTACCATGAATACCCAACTCCTAAGTGCATGGGTCGAGGCCAACTTTCCCATATCTCTAAGTCAACCCACTATCGCCCTCTAGGGTTTTCCCCTGAAAACCTTAATTTAGCCTATATGGACCAACCTTCATCTATCTCATACAACCCATGTTTTCTTTGCTCCCAACTCATCACCTCACTCTCTCTGTCCCCAAGCATCCCACTTTACTTCTCATTTTACACATGTGGCCACAAAACCCTAGTTGGTCATCCCTAAAACCCTAGCATCTCTCTTTCCTCATACGATGCCCCTCCATCACTCTCATTTACCACTCCTTATTCCACATAAAACACATTCACTCTCAATGTGACATTCTTCCACTCTTATCCCACACTTCAATCCTCCCCATTATTTCTCCCTTCCACAATCTCCTCCACTTAGGGTTTTCCTCCTAAACCCTAGCCAAGTTCCCCATGCACCCTTATACCAACCTACATACTAGTTTTCACCCATGGACTCCAATCAATCCAACAACTCTTCCCTTACTATACTTAAACCTCAAGTCAACTTTTCCCACGTAAGGATCATCCCCATGCAAAGACCATCCATCCCATGCAAACCCTAAACTCCCCATGAAAGAATTATTCACTCTCTTATTTTATTCATATTATCCTTTTATTTGTCCACCTATAAGTCATGATATACTTAGGTCATTCTTAATTCCCTCTAGTCAACTCATTTATTTTACCCGTTTCATCTTTTTACTCCCACACCATATCTTTTGAAATCTCCCAGCATGCATGCCTTAAAGGGACATATCGCAAAAGAACCTCAAAGCACAAGATATATTACCATTTTACACATGCCATAAAGAGAACACATACACTTACCTTAGCTCAGCATTGTGCTAAAAGTAAGTAGTCATAATCACATAAGGTACAAAAATATGTCATCACACATAACATATAAAGAACATAATATATATATATATATATATTAGGCATTAAACACATCCTTACCTAAAACGACATTGGGCTTGGAATACGCTCCTATGCCTCCTTAGGGGTCGAACTTGGTTCACCTATAAGAGCGAGAATACTAGGGTTAACTTCCCTCTTATGAACATTTTTATTATTTCCTACTTACCTTTATTATAACCTAATATTAGGGATAATAATAAAAATAGTAGCTTTAGTAGTAAAAACAAGGATATTACCCTTAGAATGGTTAATCATGCTATTATTAGCAAAATAGGTTTAGATAGTTGTATTAGTTGATGACAAGATATTATTAACACTATTAGAAGTAATAAGGATAATAACTTTACTAATAATAATAATAATAATAATAATAATAAGGATAATGATAATAGTAGTAGTAGTAGTAGTAGTAGTAGTAGTAGTAGTAGTAGTAGTAGTAGTAGTAGTAGTAGTAGTAGTAGTAGTAAGAATAATAAATACACTAAACAAATTATACTTAAGGGTTAGGAAGGCTTAGGGCACAACCTAGTGAGGGTGGCAGCTAGGTGGCGGTGGAGGTGGTGGAAGTGGTGGTTTGGAGATGGTGGTCTTTTAGGGTTGGAAGAGAGAGAGTGTGTGTGTGTGTGAGATGGTGGTGGACTCTCTAGGCTGAGAGGGTTGGAGTGGTGGTGGTGGTGGCACAATAAGGGTAGCAGCGCAAGTGGTGGTAGTTGTGGTGGCTAAGGGTGGTGAAAGAGGAGGGAGGATGAAGGGTAGGGAGAAATAAGGGTAGGGGAAGGTAGAAGAGGTCCTGCTGGGTTGATTGTGTGGTAGGGGAGGTAGTGAATGTGGCGGAGGAGGCAGCGCACAACGGCAAGAGGGGTGGCGACGGGTGCAAAGGGTAGGTTGAGCAAGTAACTTTGCACGGTCGAGGGTGGATTATGTAGGGGAAACCAGGGGTGGTGAGTGGCTCGGTTTGGTGGAAGGTAATGCAGGAAAGGGTTTGGGTGGCGTTTCGGGCGGCAGTGTTGTGTGATGGCAGCCAAGGCAGCATCTGAAGTCGTGATTGCACAAATATATAGGAAAATCTGGCCAGGGTAAAGAAGGCCAAATGGGATCGATAGGGGGTATTTATAGGCTAATGGAGGGAGGATAATACAAAAGGGGAATTAGATAAGGAGGTAGGTGAGGTAGGGCTCTCTAACCAGAGGTCGAAACCTGGTACGAGCTTGCAAAATTGCACGGTGCAATCGGTAGGAGGAGAGAAAGGAAATGGGAAGGGGCACACGGGGAAGGAGGTACAGGGCAGGTTAGGATTGGAAAGGGAAGGAAAAGGACGGGGGAGAGAGAGGGGAGGTGTAGGACGGCGTCATAGTTGCAAAGGGGAGGACGGCGATAGAGTTGTAGGCCAACCTACAACGCGAGGACGGGGAGAAGGGAGGAGGAAGAAGAAAGGGTTGGGTCGGCTAGTCTAGGGGAAAAGAAAAGAAAGAAAAAGAGGGAGAGAACCGGCTGGGGAGGGAGGAACGAAAAAAAAAAAGAGAAGGCTGGCTGGGCCACGCGGGGGAGAGAAGAGAGGAGGAGAGAGTTGGGTTGTGGGGGGGAGGGGAAGGCCCAATCCAGGGAGAGGAGAAAAGAGAAAAAGAAGCTAGAGAAAGGGAAAAGGGAAAAGGGGGAAAAGAAAAAGAAAAAATAGGTTGGTTGGGGTGTTTAAGATATTTTGGTATTTTTAAATATTTAAAAATAATAAAAATTAGTAAAATAATAATTAAATTCTTTTTTATATTAATTTAGAATTTTTAGGGTAATTTTTCCAAATTCTATTTTCATTAGCAAAATACCCTCATTAAATTATTTGTTATTTTCCTCCTTTCTTTGTCCTAATTAATCCCATTATTTTATTAAAATAATATATTTAATTAATTTCACTAATAAATTCCTATTTTACCATAATTTCCTAGATTAGGATTTTGAGGTATTACATTAGGGTTGTAGAGCAAGAAAGGAGAAGAAAGGGATAGGCATGAGGGACACGGTGTAGGTGTGTTTGGCCAGGAAGGGTAAGGTGGTGAACTGGTGATGCAGGCATATAGGGGTCCAAGGGGAGAAGAAGGTGTATGAGCAAGGGGCTTGGGGCATGTTTGGTAGGGGGCGCGGACGGGGAAGGAAGGAAGAAAAGAAAAGAATTTGGGCCGTGTAGAAAGAAATGGGAAATGGGAGTGGACCGGCCTATCTTGGAGAAGAAGAAGAAGAAGAAAAAGAAGAAGAAGAAGAAAGATGAAGGTTGGGTCGGCCACGTAGGAGAAGAATAAGAAGAAAGAAAGAAAATGGGCTGGGATAGGAGAGAAAATAAAAGGGGGGGGGGAAGACGAGGTGGGCTAAGGAAAAAAAAGGAAGGGAGAAGAAAAAGAAAAGAGAACAGGAAGAAAAGGAAGAAAAAGGAAAAAGAAAAGAAAGAAAAAGAAAAGGAAAATAGATTTAAGGTTACGATTAAAAATTAGATTAAATTTGAATTATTGGAATAATATTATATTAATTTATCCAACAATTATGGTATTAATTTAAGAAAATAATTTTGGGTAAAATTATGGGTTTAAGGTTTATAGTAAGATAAAATACTTTAAATAATTATATTAATTTATTAAATAGTTTAACTAGGTTTGTAAGTTAAAGGTTGAAAAAATAATTAAATCAATAATTAAATATTAAAATTTTTTTAGATAAAAGGTTAAACATTTTAATTTAAGTTTATAAAATGCAGGGTATTACATAGACAATGACTTAGTAAAAAAACCATCTTATACTGTCTGTCATTTAATCCAACTCATGTACTAGTGACAGATTTGAAACTTTAACTTTAATTAACTTAGTTGATGTTAACAAAATATTTTCCCCAAACGAGATGAATGAATTAATTCACTCTCTTAACCCCTGTTCACCCTAAAATAAATATGCCTAGGTTCACCAATAAAATTATCTAGGTTTTATTTTTTGGTAGTTAAGGTTGAAAATATTGACATTCTATGCATAGGATCTTTTAATTTATGTTCATACCATGAAGCATTCAGGTTTGTCACATAAATTATTTAGATTCAACAAAGAGTATTTAATTTTTATTTTAGGTTTACTATATAAAACTTTTAGGTTCATTATAGAAAATATTTAAGCTTATTATATAAAATAAGCATGCGTATTCATTTACATAAATATTTACATTTTAGTTTCTAACATAAAACAATTAGGTTTTTCATAAGAAATATTTAGACTCATTACATAAAACTTTTACATTCACAATGTAAAAGTTTTTTGTTATACCTATTATTATTTGGGTTCATTCATACAAGTACTAATATTTGCTTCTCTTGAACTTATTTATAGATAAAAATTTAGATCAATTTAATGATAATTTTAATATTATAACATTTTTATTAATCCTATTATACACATACTATTAACTAAAGTTAATATAATTGAAATTAGAAACCAAGAGAATTATTGGAATTTAGTTGAAGATGGTTTCACAACCAACTTTAGTTCCAATAATTGTTTTTAAAAAAAAATTCATGTACTTTGTTTTAGAATAAAATTTAAATCAATTAAATGATAATTTTAATGTTATAATATTTATTAAATTATACTATTACACACATACCAAAAACCTAACTTGATAGAATGGAAATAAATTTTATTAGGATCTTTATTGAAGTTGGTTGTGCAAAAAAATTCTAAAATTCAAGTACCTTATTTTAGGGTAAATTTTAGGTTAATTTAATAATTATTTGAATGTTATCATATTTTTTTTTCTAATACAATTATACACATACTACAAATCTAACTTGATATAATGAAAATCAGAATAATTTTTGTTTTGAGTTTTAGTGAAGTTGGTCTTGCTCATGACGAACTTCAGTTCTAGGAAAAAAATATTAAATCTAAGTAGCTGATTTTGAGATAAAATTTAGATCAATTTAATGATAATTTTAATGTTATAATATATATTTTTCTAATACTAGTATACACAAACTACAAACCAAACTTGATTTAACGAAAATTGAATTCCTAAAGGAGTTTTAAATTTTCCCCAAATTTGAGTAATAAGCACCGTACAAGGAAAGAAGATCTATATGTAGAAGAATAAAGAAAAAATCTAGGTTCATAATATTAAATTATTAGTTTCATCAAAAAAATCATGTTCAACGCATAAAATGTATTGGTTTACCACGTAATTTGTTTAACTAACTTCATAAGATTATATTGATAGCATAAAACTTGTAAGTTTATGACAAAAGAAGAAGAAGAAGAAGAAGAAGAAGAAGAAGAAGAAGATAGAGGTTCATGATATATAAACATAAATTCATTCTTTATAGAAATTAAGTGAAAAAAAAAACTAGTAAGTGTAAAACATTACACCTTTTGGTTCGTAACTTCCATGTTCATTATACACAAACATTCATTACAATAAAACTTTAAATTCATGGCATATCACACAAAGATTCATTTCATATTTTTGAACCTATATATATATAGTAAGAGTTATATAATTACAAAATATCACATCATGTCTATAAATAAGAATTACAAAAATACAAAATTTATATTATGTTTATCATACTTGTTGAACATGTTCATAATAGAAAGTTATAAAATTTATAAAAATGGTACATTATCTAGAAATAAGACTTATTAAATTGACTATGCATCTATAAATAAAAATTATAAATCACAAAAGTGACCCTCCATATTTATATATAAGAATTATAAACTACAACAAATAACCTAGTGTACTAAAACAAAATATATCTAATTATAAAAATACCCTCTGTACTTAAATAAAGTTTATAAAATTATATAAAAAAAATGATCCCAAGTATACCATACAAGACACTCCTAAGTCTATGATATAAGAATTCGTAATAAAATAGTAAGCAATAAAAGGAGGTCAAAGGAGTCTGTAGTTGCACCAAGACGAAGTGTATGTAAAACCATAAATATATTAGGTTTATTTATTTGAAGGTATAAACATTTATAAATTTTATGTAAAAAAATATTTAAAATTTATTTTTTACATCATAAATATTTTAAATTTTGTAAATTTAAAGAAATTTTAACTTTAAATATTTTGAAATATTTATTTATATCTCAATGAAAACAAAGTTTAAAAGTTCATACCTTAATAGTAGAAAATTTTAAAATTTTGTATCTTTAAGTGAAATTCAAATATACTTATACATTTATAAAAATAAATGAAAACTGTTTGTCATTAAATACATTTTTCTCAAAATATAATGGTTGTCCAATCTAAAAGTAAACTTGCACAACATTACAGCCACGATGTGTTATCTTAAAGTTAAATACTTTTTTTCTCTTTATGCTCTTCTAAAATATAATTTTTATATTGGTCATTGAATAAAAAATATTTATTTCAATCCATATGGGGTTATTTTTATTTAACTCACCAGACCCTTTAATAAGCTCTTATTATAAGCTAATCTATCCCCTCTTTCACTCCTAGTTATTACTTTTAATATCTAAATCATCTACTTACCTTAATTCGATTATGCTATCATATTTTTATACCATTCATTTACTTTAAAATTAATTAAAAGAACATATTAAAAAACTAACACAGACTCCTACTAGTTCTTCATCCGTTTACACGTGCATATAGTTGTTAGTCCTTCGTACTTGATCCATGGTTCTTTGATTTTTCAGCCTCCATTATTATAGATACTAATCAAGTTAGTTGTCTTTTATTATAATAACTCTAATCTTTACTTCAATTTTAGTCAATAAGGTCTTGATCTTCATTCCAATTTTAATTATCCCATCACGTATATTCTAGTAGGCTATTATCTTGAAAAATGGACAATAAAAGATAGTCAATTAATTACATAGAATTACAAAGATATATCTTATTTAGGGAAATTGTCAAGACAAGCTCACATAAAAATGGACCATGAAGAAAAAGAATCAGTTAAGGAACATGACATGTAGTGTTTATTTCTCATGCAAATATCTTATTAGGAAATAATAACCCCCTCAACATAATTATGAGAAAAATATAAGAGTAAATTTTTAGCACAGGAAAATAACAGTTTGTGGGATAAAAAATATGAGATTTTTATTGAATATCAATTCTTTAGAAGAAAAATGGAAGCTTTTTCTCATCTCATTACCGAATGGCAAGGAAATGACCTTACTACCTTCCCTAATCCTTAGCTAAAACACTCAAGTTTTGTTTGTTTGATAAATGACTTATTTACATAACATTAATATTAGAGTGAGGCAGTATTCAATGTACAACTTAATGATTGATTTATGAGTTGACTCCTACTAACTTATAGGTTGCCAAGCTCATGAGTACCAAATCCCTTATGTTAAGTGATTTCCTAATCATTCTCTAACATTTATTCTTCACTCACACTCCTTCCTTAGTCTTAACCATGGCTCACACCTATGGCTCACACCTATGGCTAACACCCTTTGCTATCAGACTTTGGTCAATGCCACTAGTTGTCATCCCTTGGCTCACATCCATGGTTGAAACCATTTGTTGTTAACCTTTAGTTGATGCCACTAGATATTTCCCCTTGGCTGAAGTCAATAGCTTATGTCCTTTGGCTCACGCTTATGGCTAATGCCATTTATTGTCATCCTTTTGTTGAAACCACTGATTGTCCCTCTTAATTGACGTCTCAGCATTCCCCTAAACATATCTTACATTATTGAAATTTAAATTACTTTCCTGAATAGATGATACTACAACTTAAACTAATACTGTAGGACATATATTATTGTCATACTACACAAACATGTTGAATAATAATATAAATGATTTATTAAAAACCAAGGAATATTATTTAATAGATATTATCCTTGCTAACACCCAACTTAATTACTAGCATTATCATCTATATATAAGTCAAGAGACATTTCTGATATATATGAGTATAACCTAGGTCTCATGCTCAAGGTATCTAACATGTAGTTAAGCAAAATCTTTAATACTTGTTATGTTGGATGCTAAGTTTTCAGATAATTTCTAAACGTTCCTATGAGGGTCGTCCATCCTAAAAGTTGCTCTACAACCAATATACTTAACTTTGGAGTTCTTAGTATGAAATCACCAAAATAATGGTATACTATATTAATATACATAGCCATATTAATCTTTTATAATACTCCACTCAATTTAAGATATTATAGTGGTAGGGTTCAATATAAAGCTCCTTGATCTTGTATGATATCTTGAATATGCCCTCCTGTAACATCCTTTGAAGCATTGAATTATCCTATGCATCATAGGATAGAGGATGGATAATCACCTCTCTCACATTTAGCCTATTAATTTGTAATTAAAAAGGAATGGTGGAATATCACTTATCATTTATATCACCATGGAGAAATTAATTAAGTGATGTGTGTGTGTGTGTGTGTGTACTCCATTAGACCCAATTTCATTACTGAGTTTGATAATGAGGGATGAATGTTATATAATCCCTTTTTTGGGGATTCTTGAAGAGGTTTCAACCATGCACTTGAAGCGGGAATTTTTCTTTGCTTTTCCAATGTGAAGTCAAATAAGATTGGTTTGAATATTTGCGTTAATGTTATTCAACTTTGGGGTTAGATCTTCAGTAAGACCACTTTGGTTCTAGGAGAAATCACAAATTTCTTTCTCTATAACAACCTCAACTCTCAATATCAACCCACTTGAAGAGGAAGGGAGAATTTAAAAATTCTTAGGCTTTTATTCAACTTGATTCTTTTTCTATGTATAACCCCAAAAATCATATATATATATATATATATATATATATATATATATACACATGGTAGGGATTAGCTTATCTTTCACTAACCAAGCTCTAACCTAACCAACCTTAAGATGGCTAGATTAACTAGTTAGTAAAAGAATTAAACTAACACACTACACCCCATATTATACATATAATCATCTACAATTGCAAGTGATAAAATTTTACAAAGTATACATAAAATCTCAAAGCTAAATAAAAACCTAAGGTTTTGTATCCTAATTTTTTGTATTCTTGTCAACTAGTCCTAGTAGTAAAGTTTTCAAGGTTCTATTAGTTAATTTGGTTTGACAATCAGTTTGGGGATGATGAAATGCACTAAACAATGACTTAATACCTAACATATGCTAAAGTATTTTCCAAAAGATTCGACTCTATACTTTTTAGAGTACCATGTAACCTTACAAATTCTTTGAAATATAAATTCTCCGAGTTGCATCATTATTTTTATTACAAGGAATAAAATGTGCCATTTTAGAAAACCTATCAACCAATAAAATATTATAATCATTTTCCCTTTGTGTCATTGGTAACCCTAAGACAAATTTCATACTAACCCCCTCTCATGGTTGGTTAGGAATCGATAAAGGAGTATGCAAACCTTTATGGAAGAAAATCATACTCTTTTGACAATTTACACTTCTTCTACTAATATATTGTACCAATTTCATCACTAGTAGCCAAAAGGAATAATCTTGTAATATGTTCATATTTTTATGCACACCAAAATGACCAGCTATACCCCCTCATGCACTTCTTTAATAACTAAATCATCCACGCTGGATTGAGGTATACACAATTTATTAAGCTTGAAAAGAAAGACATCTTGAAGCATATAATTACAATGACAATGATTCTGTTTACATGCATTATAAAGGTCAAATACATCTTCATCTTTCGCATATAATTCTTTCAACATTTCAAAACATAATAACTTAGCATCCAACATAACAAGTATTAAATATATTCTCAATAATTCATATGCTAGCAGATTTTTTATCACCAAAATATTTGACAAAAAATAAGGATTTTAAGAAACTAACCTAATTTTCATGTCTAGGATTAATTTTCCTTTTTCCATGCAAATATTTCAAGCTTTCATGGTCTAAATGTAAAATAAATAGTTTAGGTCTTAAATAATGGTTCCATGTTTATAGGTTTCTTATGATGACATATAATTCTTTATCATACATGGATTAATTCAATTTAGACTCATTTAATTTTTCTTGGAAGAATGCAATGACCCATTTTTCTTGTGAGATTACACCTCCTTTCCCTACCCCACTGGCATCACATGTAACTTCAAATAATATATCAAAGTTAGGTAAGGATAATAATAGTACATTACATAGCTTGTCCTTTAGAGTCTCAAAGGTTAGTTACATCTTCTCCCCATTTGAATTCACCTTTGTTCATGAGATGTTTAGTTGCTGTGGAAATAGTTGAGAATATTTATTCTGTATAAACTTGCTAGCTTATGGAAACTCCTCAACTCTTGAATATCTCTTGGTATAGGCCAATCTTGAATAACTTAAATATTTGTGGGAACCACTTTTATACCTTCGCTAATTACACAATAACCATGGAAAACAACATTCAAAAGAACAAAGTCGCATTTTTTCACTTTCTATAGAGATAAGCTTCCCTTAGTTTAGCAAATAATCTCCTAAATTTAATAAGATGATCATGCTCATTTTTACTATACAAAAATATATCGTATAAGTACACCCCAATAAATTTTCCAAGAAATGGAAAAATAATTTTATTCATTAGTCTCATAAATGAACTAGGTATATTACACAAACTAAAAGACATCACAATCCATTCATAAAGACCATATTTTGTTTTAAAATAATTTTCCATTAACCCCTTTTCCTTATGCTCACTTAGATCAATTTTTTATAATATTTATACCATACAAAATTAATCTGACATGTCATATAATATAGACATAAGAAATCGATGTTTGATAGTTATATTGTTTATAACTCTAAATTGAATACACACGTGTCATGTGCCATCTTTTGATAGAACAAGTAATGTAGGTATATAACATGAGCTTATGATCTCTCTCACATATTATTTTCTTATGAGCTCTTGTATTCATTTATGTAATTCCTTAGCTTCTTCTAAATTACATCTATATGAAGGCTGATTAGGTAAAGATATAATAGGTATTAAGTCTATAACATGCTTTATTCCTTTTTTAGGTGGTAATGCATGTGGTAATTCATCAGGAAATACATCATGATATTCATCAATAAGCTCATTTAATCGTGGATTATGACCATTTTTCTCCCCTTGTAAGAATTTTTGATAATCAAAGCATAACAACTACCTTCTTCCTTTATACATTCTATTATAGCGTTTTCATGCAAAACCAAACTATATTTATTTCTTGCTATGTTATCACTATCACACATAGAAGGTTTAAGTTTGTACTTTTTATTAACTTTCTCAATGAGATACTGATTATTAATACCATTATGAATAGCACACCTATCATGTTAACATAGTTTACCTAAAAAGATTCCACATGCATCCATAGGTGAAATATTATATAATACATCATGATAATTACCAATTTAAAATGAGATTAGGGTTAATCCTTTATCTTTGTTGAACCATTGAAGAGAGTAAGGCTTCAGAGGTGGTATTGTATCTATTCCTAGCTCCTTCATCATCCTTACATTAGCCACATTTGTACACAATTTACTGTCAATGATAACTTGACAAACCTTGTCTCCAACTCTTCCTTTGATCTTGAATATCTTCTCTCTTTAATTAGGTTGCTCATTAGCTTGAAATTGAAGAAATCTCTATAGCACATAATAAGAAGTTCCCTCATCCTCAGATTCACTTGAAGTTAATTCACATGGCTCAAACTCAGGGTCTTCATCAAAACTCAAAAGTCTCCATAGCTTCAATCTCTAGTATGGACAACACTCTTTGGATGGGACATTCTTTGAAAAAGTATCCATATCCTCATCATTTAAAGCATTGATTTGTACATACCTCATTATCCTTGGTTAGTGCTGTAAACGAGCCAAACCGAGCCGAATACCCTTAGGCTTAAGCTATGCTCATTTAATTAAACAAGCCTAAAATAATGCTCAGGCTTGGATTCTTTAATTAAACAAATGAGCCGAGCCGAGCCGAGTTCACGAGCCAAAGCCAAAAAATGAATCAAGCCTTACTTTTTTGAGCTCGGGCTCGGCTCATTTAATAAACGAGCCCAAAATTAGGGCATGGGCTCGGCTCATTTAACTAAAAAGACGAACTAAATCAATATTTTAATGAGCTGAGCTGAGCCGAGCCGAGCCGAACACCGAACTGGCTCAGCTCATTTACAGCCCTTTCTCCTTTCAAGTAGGTCCTTTATTCTTATCAACATTTGTAATACTTGAGGTACCTGAACCATAATTTGTAGCTTGTGTAATTGAGTAGTAATTTGTAGAAGATTTAATTTGCTTGGCATGAGGTTTATTGGACTTGATTTGCTTTTCAAATCTCAAATATATCTTAATAATATCATAAATAGATTCATATAAATCATCATATTAAGGCTTCCTAGAATTTAGCACATGTTTGTTCCTTTTTCTCATAAATATTATATATAAGTGTCAATCTCTCAAAATCCCTAACATATTCTTCTATAATTAGAAGTCATTGTCTAAGAGTAGTAAACTAAATATAATTGTCTTTCTCATACACCTTAAGTTTAAATTTATTTCTCAAATGTTTCTTAGGCTTATCCTAAGACTTGATTTTATAATTCTTTTCCTTTTCCCTAGTCCTTTTCAAGTTATCATATCATACCCTACCAAACTTCTTAAACTTAAGAGTAGCTAGTTCACACTTTTTCCAATCACGATAATCCTTGATTAAAATATACCCACTACTTCATGTAAGCACTCAAGAAATAATTCAACATCAAGTTTACCATCAAAATCAAGAAGATCAAGTCCTTTGTTTTCTCTATTAAGATGTCTCGATTGATTGTCATAGAATATTTGATTGATCCAAATTCCTTGTTAATTTTATCGATATTCTACACATGAGTTTAGTTTTACTCCTCTTACTAGAATAAGTTTCCTTGATATACTTCTCATTCGATCTCTATGGAACTCCCGTTACTCTAGCACATTGTGGACAGAATCTTGCTCAACAAATCGTGAGTCCATTATTTGTAATTGAGTTTTCATAGTAGGAAGTTGTTTTAGTTGAACATTAGTTGATTTTATATTATTTGAGAGCCTTTGGATTTATTTAAAAATGGCTTGAAAATTTGGTTCTGCCTCCATTGGTGTCGACTTACAAACACACACCTCAACAAATGGTTAGTACTTTCAGAGTTTTAGTTGGAAACCTAAATCAAAGATAGGTTACTTCTTGACCTTTGATTGGTTATTGTAGGATATTTCAACTCAAAGAGATTAACCACAATGTAAAACTCAAATATATCACAAACATAATTTTTTTTCACACTCAACATGCTTCTTTTTAAGTTCTTGATATAGAATTCAACAAAAGAAAAAACCCTAAGTACCTAGTTGTACTTAATAGGCATGCGTGAATTATCTATTATTGTGTAGTGTTTCTAAACTAAGATTGTCACATTAATATACATTCAATGTGAGAAGGATACTTTAAGAATAATTTTTCCAAGGTTAGCACTGCACATAGTTTAAAGTACATTAAGTCAAGGCATGACACAACACACATTATTCACATCATAATCAAGATCATCATTAAATTATCATGGGATGTATAATCAGTCTTAAGTCTTCCAATTTAGTTACCATAGGTAAGTAATTATCATGTAGGATTTAGACTTATTCACATGCAAGATCATGTAGAAAAAGTCTCATCAAAATAAAGAATGCAAATGATTAGCACACACGGTTTACCTTAGATTATTTAAAAATCTTAACATGCAACCATTTATATTTTCATAATCCATTCATGCAAACACTTCATAATAATGTCAAGATTATCACACCTAACTAGTCACCCTATCACACATTCAAATATGAACTTAGTAATGCAAGCAAGATTTTAAGAAATTCTATCAAGATTCGTAGAATACAATCAAGAATCATAAAGAATGATCAAAAACCTTAATCGGTGGCCGTTTGTACTTCATTTGTTATCTTCAACATGGAAAGGATCTTCTCCAAAGGTTGGAGATCCGTAGTGTGGCTTTGATACCATAATTGATGTGGATGCTCAAAAAGGGTTCGATCACGCACATCAAGCATGATCTTTTCTTTGTTTTTCTAACGTGAAGTCAAATTAGACTAGGTCAAATGTTTGTGTTAATGTTCTTCAACTTTAGGGTTGGATATTCAATAAGACCACTTTGGTTCTAAGGAGAAATCACAAAGTTTTCTATCTAGAACAACCTTAACACTCAAGCTCAATTCACTTGAAGAGGAAGGGAGTATTTAAAAATTCTTAGGCTTTTATTCAACTTGATTCTTACTCTATGTACAAGATTGACAATCATGCACGCACACACACACATAGGTGGACTTAGCTTATCTTTCACTAACCAAGCTCTAAACCAATCGGCCTTAAGGTAGACAGATTAACTAGTTAGTAAAAGAATTAAACTAATACACTACACCCCATAGTATACATATAATCATCAACAATTATAAGTTGCAAGATATTGCAAAGTGTATATAAAATATCAAAGCTAAACAAAACCCAAACCATGCAATACATGCAATAACCATCTAACCAAACTTTGTGTCTTATACATTTGTCTTCTATACAACTTTATAACCCTTGCCTTTTCCTTGCCTTATACTCTAGATATATTTGGTGAATTCTTCTTCTTGTAAACATATATAATGTCTGTAAGAATTACTTAATAAAACAATAGTAGCATTATGATTTTTAAGAATAATTGGTACTATCTTAAAGTATGCTAACTTTTGACATCCAATAGAAAAAGAGTGAGATGCTCCTACATGATTTTCTTTACATAGTGCATCATTGATGATATCAGTTGGACGAGTTGCTGAAGAAACATTAACAATAAAGGAAGGCATCGATATGCTGCTTGGCATCAAACCATTGAGCTCTCCGATGCAGTGGAAGCTCCAAGGCCATGGCCTCCTCTTGGTTGGAAAATCATTTCTTATTCATTTCACAATTTATAACATCCTTGTTATCTCTTTCTATTAAGTTCTGACATTCGTCTAAAGCCACATAAGAATCCTGGAAAAGCTCGACAAGCCCATCGCATGCGAAGCTTTCCATGCCTTTTTGCATGCACCCATCTCATCATTTATAAACTTGATAAACATATCTGCGCGCGTGCATATATATGTATATATGTATGTATGGATGTAGAAGAGATAAGGAGAACCTCGATCAGAGGGAGAAATATTAAGATTCAAATTCAAAAGAGTGAGCATAGAATAAATCAGCTAGCTAGCTACATTCATTGATGGTTAATTAGAAAGCTAATTATCCATGCACGTACCTTGTGAAACATCATATCCTTCCTGCCCGAGGATCGAAGATTACAGTGCACAAGCTTGGATATCCCCTTCAAAAGCACTGAGCGTTCCCTGCATTTTTGATACTTGATTGACAAAATCCTTAATTTCCTTTTCAAACAAGTTTGACAGACCGAGTTTGTTGACGCAGTCAACAAACTGCAACTTTGAAAAGAGAGTAGCTTGATTGAAGAAGGATACAAAATCCTTTTCAAGCTTCTCAGCTAGCCGACTGAAATTTGTGTCTATACATTCTCACCAATATATATATATATATTCAACTAGCCAAACCGTTAATTAGAGAGATCCGAAACTAAAGCAAATGATATCTTTATATACACACATGGCAATCAATCATACCGAGTATTCGCTCGTGAGGGGCTCCAAAACATCATTTCTCCGGATACATGGCTGATAGTTTGCAGATCGTTGTTCACGTGTTGTTATGGTACAAGCTTCAGATATTTTGGCATCGGACGTCAACTCATGTAGCTCATGCGGCATTCATGATAGGCAATGGTTAATGAAGGAGGTACATACAAAGAACAGAAGCAGTCGGCGTAAGTTGAATAGTTAAACATAGCTGAGCTGAATGTGTCCTCACAATTCAAAGGAGTCCATAAAATCATGGTCGTGAAATTATCTGAGTCAGTTGTCGATATAAATTTTTATTTTTATTTTACTATATATTTTAATTATTATTTATTAATTATTTATATATAACTATTTAATAAATTAATATTTTATATTAGATTAGAAGTATTTAAATAAGTTATTATATATCAAATTGTTATAATAATCTTAAATTTATCTTAGAATAAAAAATATCTATTATTTAGTGGTATGTCTAAAAATAATAAATAATAGTATTTTATTATAATTCAATACTAACTTAGTCTAACATGTATATAATAATTGAATAATAAAAAGTTATTATCCATACTTTTTTTAGAAGATTTAAAAATTTTCAATAAATTGGCTACTTATTAGTCAATAAGATGAGAAAATTTAAAACTCTAGCCAATTAATAATTTTCTATCGCAGTTGTTATGCAAAACACAACAATGTTGTTTGATTTTAGGTAAGAAACCAGAATAGAAAATAGATGAAAAGAAATAACCAAGAACAATGATTCTGTATGTATTCGAATGAAAGAATTCCAATTATAGTATCGGTATGTATAATACTCAATACAAAATTATAATTTGAAGTATTTCTGGAGCATACAAAGGCTAACATAGGACATGCAATGTTGACACACCTTAATTTATGTAAGGAATTTACCTTATATAAGCATCAAGGGACTAGTAAGTAACTTTTTATATAACTAAGTAATTATGCCAGCTAATCATATGTCTTGGTAATTAACAGAAAATTAAAGCCTAAAATAGATAAGTCATTCCCACATGGATAACTCATTACAAACCCAATGCACACTAGCATCCTCCACCTTTGTCCTCATTATTTATGCACCTCAGTATCTGTATACAATGTCGAAGCTTTATTGAATTTAATGGCTTGGTAAGCATTTCAACTGCATTGTCTTCAGCTCTCACCTTCTCCAGTCTTAATTTACTTCCAACAACTACTTCTCTCACAAAATAAAGCCTAACATCATGGTGCTTGGCTCTTTCATGGTATACTAGATTCTTGTTGAGGCAAAGAGCACTTTGATTATCACATAAACTCTTACTACATCTATCAGCACCTTGAAACCTTTAATAAGACCTTTTAACCACAAAATTTCCTTTACAGCTTCAGTACATGCTACATATTTAGCCTCTATTATAGACAAAGTAATAATCTTCCATAGTGTAGCCTTCCAGCTGATTGTGCAACTAGCTAATTGAAAAGCATACCCTGTCACTAACCTTCTTGTATCAGTATCTCTAGCATAGTCTGAATCATAGTATCCTTCCAGCTTCATTTGATTACAATCAACCATTCCATAAACCAATCCAATATTCTTTGTTCCTGATAGATACCTTAGTATTTATTTTACTCCCATCAAGTGTTCCCTTCCTGGATTCGACATATATATGCTAACCACACTAACTACAATTGGCAAGTCAATTCTAGTGTAGATCATCAAATACATAAGACTACCCACAACATTATTATAAGAAACCTTCTTGATGTATCTTGTATCTTCATTGGTATTACTAGGACATTGAAATTTAGATAATTTAAAACGTATACCTAGTGGAGCAGAAATTGTCTTTACATTTGAAAAACTAAATTTATCCAATATTTTTAGGATATAGTTACCTTGATATAAGAAGGGTAACTTTTTATCTCAATATCTGTCAATTTCCATTCCGAGAATTCTCCTAGTAGCTCTCATGTCATTCATATCAACTCTTGTTTCAAATGAGCCTTAACTACCTTAATTTGAGAAATGTTCTTACATGCCAATAACATATCATCCACATATAGCAACAAAAACACCTCATCTTTTTCCCCTTTCATGTTGAACATATACACAGGGATCAAATTTACTACTTTTAAAAATAATTTCTAAAACATACTTGTCAAACCTCTCATTTAATTGCCTTGGAGATTATTTCAGCCCATAAAATGATTTCTTCAAAAAATGGATCCATTATTCCTTCCCTTTATGCACAAAACCTAGTGGTTGCTTCATCAAAATCTTTTCATTGAGTTCTCCATCTAAAAATGTTGTCTTTACATCTAATTACTCGAGTTCTAACTCATATATAGCCACCAAAGTTAGAAGAACTCTAATAGTTGTATGCTTCACAATTAGTGAAAAAATTTCTTTATAATTCACCCCTTCCTTCTAAGTATAACCTTGAGCAACTAGCCTAGCTTTATGTTTAGTTTTTTCTCTAGGTTCAACCTCTTCTTTTAGCTTAAACACCCACTTACATCCAACTAACTTCTTATTCTTAGGTCTTGGAACAAGTTCCCAAGTATCATTATATTTTAATGAATTCATTTCATTTATCATTGTAGTATACCACTCACAACTTTTGTCACTAGTAAAAACTTGCTTAAAACTAACTGGTTTTCCTTCTACCAAGCATATGAAACAATATCTGCATGACCAAACTTATCAGGAGGTTTTATAGTTCTTTAAGCTCTATCTCTAGCCAATTGGTAAGTATTCAAACTATCACAATCACTTTGCAACTCATCACCATCATTTACCTCTACAGCATCCTGATTATCCATTCTAGCTTGCTCAACTCAATCTCAAAACTCTCTTTATTACTTAGGTTTGATCCATCCTGAGTTCTAACATGATCTTTATAAAACTCAACTTCTCTAAATTTAACTTCTCTGCTCACAAAAGTCCTATGATCCCCTTGCTCTAGTGATATGACCTTATATCTTGTTACACCTTTAGGATAACCAAGCATTATACATTTCACTGCTTGTGGGATCCAGGTTTCCTTCTTTCCTATGAGCATGTCATATAAAATGAAAACCTTTAAATGAATATATTTTGGCTCCATACTTTGACCACCTCTTATATGGTGTATCCAGATTAATAGCAACTAATGGGAATCTATTAATCATATATACTATAGTCCTTATAGCTTCAACCTAAATTTTTTTAGGTGAACCAGAGGTAAACAACATGCATCTAACTTTTTCAAGTATTGTTTTATTCATCCTCTCCACAAGACCATTTTTGTGTGGAGTTCTCTTCATAATTAAATGTCTAAAAATACCATGTATCTTGTAGAATACATCAAATTCTTTATTACAAAATTCCAAACCATTGTCGGTTCTTAACTTCTTAAGCTTCCTCTCTTATTGTGTTTCAACCATTTCTTTCTAGTCTTTAAAATGCTTTACAACCTCATCCTTATTTCTAAGAAAGTAAATCTATACTTTCCTTGAATAGTCATAATTGAGAGTTAAAACATACTTGGCATCACCTCTTGAAATCGTCTTTGCTAGACCCCATAAATCTATATGTACATAATCAAGTTTTCCCTTAGTATTAAACATGATGGAACTAAATTTCAGTCTACATGACTTCCCCAATGCACATTTTTCACAGAAATCCAGGTCTTGCAACTTATCACTTCCTACAAAACCTTTCTTCGATAATACCTTCAACCCTTTGTCACTCACATTCCCTAATTTATAATGCTAGAGCATCACAGTCTTAGTTGTGGATTCTCTACTACATTTGTATTTTCAAATAAGTTAAGTTGAAGTACATATAGACCATTCCTTAGTGCTCATTTTAGTACCAACAATGAACCTTTTAAAAATTTCAAAGTTCCATGGTATGCCATCATTATATATCCCTCATTGTCAAGAGTTCCAAGTGAAATGAGGTTCCTTTTTAGGTTTAGAAAATGTCTAACATTATTCATGTTAAATTTAACTCTATTGCTAGCAATTACTTGCACTATCCTAATTCTAGCCACTGAGCATGCGTTATTATTACCCATTAAAGCACACCCACAACTCACTCTTTTATAATCCCAGAATCTCGACCTGTCAGGGGTTATATGAAAAGTGCACCCTATATATAACACCTAATCTTGATCATTCTTAGCAGTAGATATAATCAAGACTTCTTTGCTTTCATAGCCATCTTGAACTATGTCAGCATTAGAATGATCAAAACCCTTACCATGATCTTTCTTCCAAGAAAATATCTCTTTCCTTTCTCAGGAAAATCTTTCTTGAAATGTCCTTTCTTATGATAAATAAATCATTTCTTGGAAGTTTGTGATTGAGACTGTGACCGACTAATGCTTCTATTCAACTTATTTTCTTTCTTCTCTGATCTACCTCTTCTAAAGAAACTTTTTGCTCTAGTTTCTTCCTTATGAAACCGTTGTCTTTTTAACTCCTTTGATGTAAATGCAGTCACTACATCATCCAACGTTAAGTCATCTTCATGACCATAGAGCATGGTATCCATAAAGGGCTCATATTTCTCAACGGGTAGTGAATTTAGCAATATTATAGCCTGATCTTTAGACTCCACCTTCACATCAATGTTCTCAAGATCCAAAATGACTATATTCAAATCATACAAATGATCCTCAATTGATTTCCCAAGTGTCATCTTGAAGGAATACAATATATGTTTCAAGATTACCCTTTTTATCAAGGATTTAGTCATGTATAAGCTTTCTAAGTTTGCCTAAACTGCTATTGTCGAAGACTCCTTTAACACTTCTCTAATGACTCTATTACTCAAGTAAAGTATGATTGTACTATGAGCCTTTTCCAATATGTCTATCTTTGATCTCTCATCTATTGAATCCAAGATCTTCTTATCTTCCATTAGTGCCAATTGCAGGCGTTGCTAGATAAGAAGTGCCTTCATCTTTACCCTCCCTATATTGAAATCATTCTTGCCTATAAATCTTTCAATGCTAAGGCATGCCGTCCCCATGATTCCCTTCACAAGCTCTAATACCAATTGTTATGCAGAACATAGCAATACACTTTGATTTTAGACAAGAAACAAGAATAGAAAATAGATGAAAAGACATAAACAAGAATAATGTTTCTGTGTGTATTCAAATGAAAGAATTCCAATTATAGTATTAGTATGCATAATACTCAATACACAATTACAATTTGAAGTATTTATGGAACATACAAAGGCTAATGGTAGGAGATGCAATGATAACACATCCTACTACATGTAAAAAATCTACCTTGTATAGGCATCCAGGGACTAGTAATTAACTTTTTATATAATTAGGTAATTATGCCAGCTAATCATATGTCTTGGTAATTAGCATAAAATTAAAACCCAAAAAAAATAAGTTATTCCCATATGCACAACATGTGTGGGCAACTTATTACACACCTAATGTACACTAACAACAGTTAATATAAAAACAGATAAATTACAACTTCCAGTGGCGGATTTAAGTGATTTACATGGCATCCTAAAATTACACCTAGTGTGGTGTATTTTTTTCTTCTTTTTTTTTGTCAAATTTTAGCTAAATATGTACTTAAAAATAGATATTCATAGGTTTTGATATTAATACCTTCAAGTATATATACTTGCATATACAAGCTCCATGAGCTATGAAGTTTTTATACTATTTTATTCAACTAATTTGCTCTACATGATTCTTAAATATTTAACCCATTAATATATATACTAAAGTTATATGAATAATATTTTGGTGAGATATTTCTATAAAATTATATGTTTTTAGCATACACATTAAATGTATTTTTAAGTGTATTAATGAAATATATTATTATTATTATTATTATTACTATTATTATTATTACTATTATTATTATATAGGGATACCATGAATTTAAAAGTCTGGTTCCACCACTGACAAACCCACACGATCATATAATATTTATTGAGTGAAATTTAGTAAATTGTGGAATAATCTTTTAAATGCTATTACCAGGCATACCATTATTGCTATTATCTGTATATTTAGGAAATATAATTATAAGTGACAATTTGGTCGAGTGGGTTAGGCTCAGGTTGGGTTATAGCTGGTTAGGTTGTTCTTAGATCAGGTTATTTGTGGGTCATTTTCGTTTGTGAGTCGGTTATGTATTGGGTCAGGTCATTTTGGCTTCGGATAATTTCCGGTCACATTATTATTCTAGTTGGGTTGGATTTGAGTTTGAGTAGTTATAGATCTGACTTGTATTGGGTTAATTTATTGAGTCAAGTCAAGTTTGGATTGAGCTAATCTAGATTCAGGTTGATACAAGTTCTAGTTATTTTAAGTTAGCCTATCAGATCGGGTCGGGTCAAGTTAGGGTAGAGCAATCTCAAATTTTGGTGATTTTATGTTTGATTTAATTTAATGAGTTAGATTTAGGTTAATTTGACTAATTATATTTTTTAGGTTTTGACGGATTAGGTTAGGTTCGGACCCAGTTAATCTTGAATGGAAACACTTTGGATTTGAGTCAAATTGGACATTGACCATCAAAATTAATCTAACTCATTAACCTTATATGCGACTTCATATAACTATATTAATTTGTTAATGTTTATTATCATAACCTTTTAATATTGTATTTTATATGAAAATTTTGGTAAAATTAGAATATAATTGATAAATAAATATGTTCGCAATAAGAGTAAGAAAAATAAGTAAAATTTATATAATAATATATTTAAATTTTTTTATGTAAATAATAAAACACATGTAATATTTTATTATTATAACCAGTTAATATTAAATTAGTTTTGTTGAATAGAATTGGGCTGATAATATATTAGATTGGTAGTGGATCGATTCGATGGCAAGTTGATTGGTTTAAATTAATTAGTTTGAATAAATTTGAATTGATAAATTACTTTAATTATATCAAATTAGATTTTATAAGTATCAAGTCAAGTGGGTCAGAATATAGTTTGAGAGTCTGGGGGCATATCCTAGTTTAATCTCTGAAGAAACTGACAATTCAGAAATTCTCGGCCCAGATCATGTTGATGCCTTAAAGCACCTGCAGCGGGGACCTCCCAAACTCAAATTTGGGGTCCCAAAGTTTAAGTGTCCGATTGGAGGAAAAAATGGTAAGTTTTGGGTTGCCTCAAAATTTTTAGGCTTTCCGATGTCAGAACATAATGGTAAGTTTTGTAAAAAAGTAATGGGGAAGCGTGCATAACAGGTCATGACATATCAATGCCGGGCGACTGTGAGTCACGCGGCCGTTTGACTCGTGCCCGTGTGATTCACACGCCCGTTATAATTTGCTGCTACTACTGTTTATGTACCAACAGAACTTATTTTTGATACTTTTTAGTACTTTTTTAGCCTAAATATTACCGTTATAACAAAAAAAATTAATATATTAAAAAATATGATCGTTAATAATAATGGTCAAAAAATATTTTTTGTCTATAAATACATTATTTTTTCCCATATTTTCATATCATCTATTCCATCTCTCTTTCTCATATTCATTTCTCTACATAATTAATCTTATTCATATCTTCATTTATTAATATTTTATAAATTTCGCTTGTCATATTTATTTTGTTAATTATTAATTTCTCATCTTCTAGTTATTTTTTAATTTCTCTAGTTATATTTTTGTTATTAATTTCTCTACTTATATTTAATTTATTCATTTATCTTCAATATTTCTCAAGTTATATTTATTTGGTTAATTTTTCTAGTTATATGTATTTTATTAATTTAAGTACATATATTTATTTTATTAGTTTCTCTATTTACTTTTATTCTAATAATTTCTACATTTATATTTTTTTATTAATTTATTAAGTTATATTTATTTAATTAATTTCTCCACTTATATTTAATTTTTAAACATGGATCCTACTAGATTTAATTTTTTGAATCTTTTGGATAATCCAAATGATTCAAACTTAAAAGAACTTCCAAACCAAAATATCCAAAATTCACAAGATTATTCGATTATAATTCTCCAAATATCCAAAATTTGCAATATCCACGAAATTTAAATTTTCTAAGTATGCAATATTATCAAAATGATGCCAGTTTCTGATTATTTCAACCTCCAAACACCACTATTCCATTTGATTGTAATTTTCCATATATTCAAAATTCTCCACAACACGATTTCAATTCTCCGTTAGCCGCATCTCTTGATGATTTTGAATTTTCAGAATTTTCCACGCAAAATCAGTTTGAAAAAGAGACACAGGTTGAATCTCCCAATGAGTTTGCAAGTCGAGTATATAGTAAATGGACGGATAAAGAAGAAGAAATTTTATTCAGTGGATGGATACATTTTTCTAAGGATTCGGTTCAGGGGAACGGGCAAAAATGTAAGGATTTTTGGGAAAAAAAATTGGCATACTTTGAAAAATATTGTGGCGGAGGACCACAAAGAACTCTAAAGACGGTAATGAATCGATTTTCTTACAAAAATAGACAAAAATGTTAATTGATTTATTAGTTGTTATAGTCATATTTGTCAACGTAATCAAAGTGGTGTTAGCAAAATAGATGTAATTAGAGATGCGCACAAAGAATATAGAATGAGGTACAATAGCCCGTTTAGTAGTGAACATGTATGGAAACTTGTAAAAAACCATCCAAAATAGATGGTAATGAATGAGGGTACAATTGGGAAAGCTTCTACATCAAAGCGTACAAAGGTTTCAACTTCAGGTGCATACAATGATTCATCTATCCCTTATACTTCAGAAATGGAATTTCTGTTGGAGCGACCTATGGGGTAGAAAGCAGCAAAGCAGAAAGTAAGGGGAAAGGCAAAAGAAAGTAGACAAGACGAATGATCAAATATCGACGGGTTGCTGGAAATTGCTAGAAAACGGAATGCGATATTAAAAAAAATGGCAGAAGATAAGCAGATTTATAGGGTTGAACGAAGGCAATTAAAGGAAAAAGAGTTTGACATGGCTATACTTTGTCATGACACATCAAATATGAATGAGAAAGAAAAGCAGATCATTAGATCTTGTATAATGCAGCAATGAGAAGAATGATGGAGAATCCTTAACTCTAGTACTTTCATGTAATATTTTCGTACCTTATGTTTTCGTACTTCTATTGTAATATTTTTATATATTGTAATATTTATCCTTTTATATATATATATATATATATTGAATAGGAGTACCTTATATATATCCTAAATGATAACGAAGAAATGATGACAATTAAGAAAATTCGCACACATTACATTTTTGTAAAAATGATGACAATAAATAAAATTACAATAATACCTAAACGAAATCCCCACGTAGAGATTTTCTTCAATTCTTTCACTTCTTGTTTGAGTTTTAATATATCGTCCTTCAAACCTTCAATCAATTGTAAGATATCTTAGCTAACATTGAGTAAGTTGGGCTGAACCATGTGGTTTAGAGGCGATATTCGAGGTGTCAGCGGAGCATATATAAAATAATTACACGTCCAACACTTATAGTGTAAACAATCAGGGTTACTTTCACTACGCGAAACTCTTAGCTGAACAACTCCATCGGAACAATGACAAGGCATGAATTGTTGCATATTAGACAAAATGACATTTGAAGAAATTGAAGATGAAGACATTGATCAATTTTTGTTTTATACAAATTAATTGTGAATGACTGAATATGTTGAAGTTCTAAATTTATAAGGAAAAAATTACCGTTGCGATAATGTACCGTTGGATTCCCTAATTATTGCATATCAGTCACTATAATTTTACGTCATTGTATTTTCACCTCACCGTACCACCAAATCCCATATGATAATGTGTTGTTGGATTCCCTTATAGTCATATAAATCACTATATTTTCACGTTATTGTATTGTCACCTCACCGTACCATCGAAGCTCATGTGATAATGTACCGTTGGATTCCCTTATAGTCATATTAGTCACTATATTTTTACGTCATTGTATTATCACCTCATCGTACCACCGAAGCCCATGTGATAATGTACCGTTCAATTTTTTTATAGTCATATCAGTCACTATATTTTTACGTCATTGTATTGTCACCTCATCGTACCATCGAAGCCCATGTGATAATGTACCGTTCGATTCCCTTATAGTCATATCAGTAACTATATTTTTACGGCATTTTATGAAACCCATGTGATAATGTACCATTCGATTCCCGTATAGTCATATCACTCACTATATTTTTACGTCATTGTATTGTCACCTCATCGTACCACCGAAACCCATGTGATAATGTACCATTTGATTCCCTTACATATATCTATATATATAGAGCTCTCTTACATATACATTCACAACTTACCTCTTTCCCACCTCCTTCACATAAAATTCCAACAATATCACAACAACAATGTCATCTGATACATCTTCTAATAACTCTAACAATTTTGATAATATATTACTTGCTGAGGCAATGTATACAACTATCGAAGATGTTATTGTTGAAATTGAGAGGCTCAACCAAAATAGAAGAAAACAACGAGTCTACATTGATCGAGATCGTGAAGAAGGCCATCAAAGATTATATAATGATTATTTCTTTGCCAATTCAACATACAACTCAACTTAGTTTCGTCGTAGATTTAGAATGAGAAGATCCTTATTTCTTAGGGTTGTCAAAGTTATTACTAATTATTGTCCATATTTTCAAATGAGGCCTGATGCAATTGGTAAAAATGGACTTTCTCCATTACAAAAATGTACTGCAGCAATATGAATGTTAGCATACGGAATGCCAGGCGATTGCGTAGACGAATATGTGCGCATTGGAGAATCAACAACTCTTGAATGCCTAAGGTATTTTGTTCTGGTTGTGAATGAATTATTTACTTCGCAATATTTAAGAATACCTAATGCTGAGGATGTTCAACGCTTACTTGAAATGGGTAAAAGACGTGGCTTTCCAGGTATGATGGGAAGTATTGATTGCATGCATTGGGAGTGGAAAAATTATCCAGTTGCATGGAAAGGTCAGTTTTGTCGCGGTGACCATGGTGCCCTGACAATCATGCTAGAAGCCATAGCATTTGAAGATCTTTAGATATGGCATGCGTTTTTTGGATGTTCCAGATCAAATAATGATCTTAATGTTCTCGCTTGCTCACCGGTATTCAATGACATTTATGAAGGAAGGGCACCAGAAGCTCATTATATGGTCACGACACAGAATATCATCTTGGATATTATCTAGCAAATGGTATATATCCAGATTGGCCAATATTCGTCAAAACCATACCACTTCCTCAAGGACTAAAGAGAAATTTATTTGCAGAGCGTCAGGAATATGCTAGAAAAGATGTTGAACGTGCATTTGGAGTGCTACAATGACGTTTTGCAATTGTTCGCAGCACATCACGCGTTTGGGACATGGCGACAATGAAGCAGATAATGCATGTGTGCATCATATTACATAATATGATTGTTGAGAATGAAAGAGATACATATTTAGGTGATTTTCATCCTGATCTTTTTGACTACAATGATAATAATGAGCTACCTCCTACAATTAATCATGGTCTGATAACGAATATGGATTCATACATTCAAAGAGTTACTCAGGTTACTAATCGTACTTCTGCCCACCAATTTAAAACTGATTCGGTAGAAGAAATATGGCAATTTGAAAATGACAAATAGTTTAAGCTCATCTTGATTCTCAATGTACTAATATTCACATATGTTGTATTAATTGTTATTTTTGTAATATTATTGTATTTCTATTTTTGTTGTAATATTTTCATAATGTTATTTAAATTGTATTTCTGTTTTTTATTTTGTAGTGTTATTGTAATCCTTAATTCTATTTTTATATTTTCGTAATATTGTTGTATTTGTATTTCTGTTGTAATATTTTTATTAATTATATTATATTTGTATTTCTGTTGTAATACTTTTTAATTATTATTATTGTAGTAGAAAAACTATAATATGTTATTTTAAAATTAATTGAAATCAAATATTATTTTAAAAATTATTGTAGTAGAAAAAATATTAATTATTATATATAGATTGATATAAATTAAAAGTTAAATAATATAAAATATAAATGGTTGATGATGTGATTAATAAAAATAATTAGGTATTATAAATTTAAGGTTAGTGATTATAAAATATTAAATTAAATTTAAAATAAAATAAAAAAATAAAAAAAATAATTAAATAATATAATTAAAACCTCAAATTTAAAGATAAGGTCGTTAATGCGAGCGGACTCAAAACTATTTCAGATGTCGAAAGCTTTTGATTGGAGAAGGAATCTGCAGATTCCAGGATTTCTCCGAAACCATTTCCATCGTACAGCTAGAAAAGTCTACGTCAGTGAAAGGAAAATAAAACTGTACATTGAAGTTGACCCTCGGTGGCCGGACAACGGACGTGTTCCTAACCAGGGCCCGTCCCTATTTATTGTCGAGAAATATCCGATCGAATTTTTGTGGGCATCAAATTTCGATTTCCAACTCAATCTTTTTAATTTATTTTTAGATCTTGAAATTCAATCCTCTTTTTAATTTCAGATTCTATATATATATATATATAATTTGAGGTGAGTTGGATATTCCAAACTCGTTTAACCTCATTTAAAAAAAAAACTTATAATTTTTTTAAAATTAAACTAAATCTTTAAATTCTTCTCCCAAATTTAAAATCAAATAAATATTGTCCGTCGGAATCTCGAATTTGTATGAAAAATTTTCATCTCTAGTGGTTAATTTCATGTTAAAAATCTAAATTACTAAAAGAAAAATATTATTTCACGATCAAAACTATTTTAGACTATTAATCCTACTCGTTCAATAATTTTATTAAAATGTAATTTTTTTTTGGACCGACAGTTAAAACAATAAATTATGATAACCGTTCAAAACATGACAAGCTTTATATATTTCTTTAAAAGAAATTAATGCAATACTTTAGATTAGAAATATTATTTGTCTTCCACCTTTACTTTAAAAATAAAATCTCATTTGTCCTTTTAATTTTTGTTCATTATTTCTGGTCCTTTATTTGGATTCATTTTAGTATGACAAAGAGGATGATGAGTTTTTGCATTTATATATGATACATGAGATTGATAAGGATACATATACTATTATTAATTGTTTGCCATTTTAAAAAAAAAATATGACAAAGATTTTGCTCTTTCTATTATTCTTTCGTCTACTATGCAGATTTTTGTTTATGTAGATCTAGCAAAGAAAGGAATGATTCGTTGCTGTCCGAAGTCATAACTCTCAAAGATTCTAACAGTTGTCACAAGAATCAATGTCATTAATTTGTCTCTAATGTAACTTTTGTTTGTAATTGATATATAAGCTGCAAATATAGTTATGTTCTAGTATATTTTTGAATTTACATGTCTAACTTTTTTATATTAATTTTCATAATTTTTTTCATTTTCTAAATTAACAAATAATTTTTTAAAAATTTATTTAGATAATATATTCTAGGAATTATTTGCCATTTTATATTTCAAAAATAGACAAAAACTAAGTAATTAAAACGACTACTCTAATACTTGTACATGGACTACCAATCCTAGTTTAAGAAAGTCTTGTAGAGATAGGGACAGTATAATGACAATTTTAAACTTTTACCACATTCATTTGCTCTAACACACCTTTCATGACCCCCTTTTTTTTTTTTGTGGACGAAAGTTGAGACACTAGCTAGAATATATTTATTTTTATTATGAATACTACTATTGCTTGTGGATCCCTCTTTTGTTCCCAACTTTAACATCTTTCTCTATAATTTATTGTAATGTATTTAGTTGTAGGGATGAAGAAAAGGAAAGAAACCCCTTGCATATTAAATTCCATGTGAGTCGTTCGCTTGTCAATTTCCAAATATGCAAATTTAATCGCTAATTCACCTTGAATGGATGTTATTCTTTTGAAGCATTCATTTGGGATAAATTTTGGTATTACTCAAATGTGTTCAGTCGAACACAACATATAAGGAGGATTACAGTACTATCATTTTAAATAAAAAAGGTTGTAGCATAGAGCAACATTTGGCAAAGACTTTAATTTACTTATTCAACTCATGAGCAAGTTTATGAGAGACTGTAGTTGTGATTAGGAGAGTTAGGAGTTGAAGCTTGCAATTATAGTAAAGATTCTCAAACTACTAGTACAATTGCATGCATATATAGAAGACAAATACATATATTACCATATTATAACATCTTCTATTTATTTGAAATAATATATCTATTATGTAAAGTAACTAGGAAAAAAAATAGTACCACATCATATATACACCTTTGTATATCTCTTTGGTTTTTAATGTGATATTTATAGAAATATTTATTATGTAAAAAATTATATAGAGATATCTTGACTAATACTCACATGTGAAACATTAATGATATCAAAAGAACTTTGTTAATATATCTATATATATATATATATATATATATATATATATATATATTAAGTGCCTTTGTATGATTTCATTGATTATTTTGTTTATGAAACTACAATTGTATGTTATTCTCTTGTTATGGTTTTTTTCCTTTTAAATAAGTGTGATGAAATTGGATGTTTTTTATTCTAAAGTATTTATTAGATAAGCCTATATATATATATATATACTACCATATCAATCATTTCTTTGTTAGTATCATGTTGCAATCTTTTTTGCTCTTTTATTATTACCCTTCCAAGAATTTTGTAATACATTTTTTTCTTTTGATGACATTAGAAGACGAAAAAGATGAAGTGAAAGAATATATCAAAGATTATTATGACAATTTTCTAGCTAGAAAAATATGTCAACTTGTTTGCTAACTTCCTAAATGGAAAATTATCACTTTATCTTGTACCTAAACAAGAAATATGAACTGGATTCTAGTTATATGTATTCTTCAAACCCATTCTACTAGAGGAATCTACTTAACAAAGAAGGAAATTGAAATTAATTTATTTTGCAATATTAATCTTTTGTTTGGTGAAATTACAAGTGTTGTACCACTAAATATTTGTCATGTAGCCCTTTCCCTAATGATCCTAGTTTTCTTAGAATGGAAAACCCTGGAATGAATGTCATTGGGTTCTTTTTTCATTTTTTTTTTCCATATTTGGTTATGGCCTCGCCGAATTTTTTTTTTGTTAAATTGTGAACTTTATTCATAGATGTTTTGTAAATAATGAACATTCAAAGAAATTAAAAAAAAAAAGAGAAACAACAACAGTTGTTTCGCAACTAACTGCCATAATAGGTTTTTGATGTTGGTTTTTTGCCTTTGTTATTATATACAATTAAATAATTTTATATTTACTTGCTTATTTTATGACTTTTTAACGACAAACAATCATCATTATACATCAATTTTGTCTCCCCAAAAAAATTGAGATATGATGATGGTTTGTGTTTTAATACATCTTGTTATATTTACTATGTTAGTTTCATTTAGATGTACAATGTAGTATTATATAAAATATTAAATTTATATTTTATTTGTGTCATTTTGTGTTACCATCTTCACTTTTGTTATTGTCATGCCATCTATTAGAAGACCTTATCTCTACGTATGACGATATTCACTTTTTATTTCTAATTTTCCCCTAATTGTTCCTTCTGAATTATTTCACTGTCTTACTTTTTTATCCTCATTAAAGTACCAAGGTTATTTCCATGTGAATTATTTGTTCAGAGACTCGCCACCTTCTCACTGTAATCAAAGTTGTCAATGTTTGAGTTTATGGTTGTGTCAGTTGTGACAACCCTAGTCACCGCCGATTTACTGTGAGGACTAAAATCTCTGGTGATCTTAATCTGATACTCTTAGCTTATATTTGTAACTATTTATAAAAAATAGTTATCTATAATAATTATTTATTTTATAAATATTTTAAAATAAAAAATTTCTAATATAAATAATCATCATATATAATTATTTTTAATAAGTAATTTCAAACAATCTATTAATTATTCCGCGAAAGTTGAAATTTCTTTTAATCTTAGATGCATGTGTATGTTTATGGTTTGTGTGAATTTGGATAACCTTGACTAGTATCCTTATGCAGTTGTTTTCATTTACCTAAGAGATCTAGAATAGATTTATCCTAAAGCAATCGTCCAAGCTCATCTAAAATTGTATGATAAAATAGGAAGTTACAACCAACACAATCATATAGGCTGCCACAACCAGCGTGTCGCACGGGGATGGAACGGGGGACGGGGACCAGTGATGCACGGGGACGGAGACGGGGACGGGGAAATGGAGACGGAACGAAATATGGAAACACCATTTTTAAAAAATTTAGGAAACGGAAACAGCAGGAAACATTAAAAAAATTATATATATATATATTAAAAATAGATTAAATTTATTAAAATTTAGAGAGAAAAAGATAAAAAATATAAAATTAATTCTTATATTAGTGAATTTTAATTATTAATAACTATTGTTTAATAAAAAATTAATTAAATAATATATTTTTAAGAAAAATATTAATTAAATGCCTGTTTGCTGCAACAACTCTCTGTTCGATTTTAGTCCGTAAAATGCCGTCGAGTTCACACTCAAATAATTTTTATTTATCCGATTTGATCGGAATTCATTTAATCTGAATATATTACTATTGGCCTGGTCTGAATTATATTATTATTATTATTATTATTATTATATAAATATTTTTATAATAATTATATGGGTAATAATAATAATCATGATTATATGAGTAATTATAATACTAATATTTATCATAATATTCATTAATAATAATTTTACTAGCACCAATTTTAATTAATCTAAATTAATAGGTGATTAGACCGTAAAAACCAAGCACTTGGACTGAGCCTTGCCGCATGTCATGGCCCGCCCTGGAGTCCCCTCAGTCAAGGCAGTAATTGTGAGGCAACAACTGGGGTCTAACGTTTCAATTGTCCGTTTCCGTCCCCTAACGTTTACGATACGCGAAACGTGGGCACATCAATGTTTCCGTGCATCACCGACGGGGACAAAAAATTAAAGACGCAAAAAAATATAAACATATTATTTCTTAAAAATTTTTAAAATGTCAATGACAGAAAACGAGAAAAATTATATATATGTATATATATATTAAAAAATATATTTAATCTACTAAAATTAAGAGAGAAAAATAAAAAATTATTATCTATATTAATTAATTAATTTTAATGTAAATTTTGACATAAAAAAGTTTTTAGAAAAGGCATGACATTTTTATAGAAGGAAATATTTCCAAAATATTTTAGGTACGGGAGAAGGCACTCAACTGCCGTCCCCGTGCATCACTCGCCTCAGCTAGGTTGTATTGGAGACATAATTCCAATTTCACGCTACAAGCCAACATGGTCGTGTATCTTCTTTCCGAGATCTCCTTGACTCTTGCCTAAACAAGGCCAAAACCAGAATAATTCACACAAGATAACAAGAAATAAAGGACAAAACATGATCGACGTATTGAAAATATTCTAATTTCTTTTTCGTGCAAATATCTTGCATTATTAAAATTTTAAGAACCCAGTTTACACCGCCTTCCTAAACAGACGCTACTGCAACGCAAACCAGAACAATATGACATACATTATTGTCATACATAGTAACAGGATGAATAATAAATAAATTATTGAAAATCTAGGAATATGAGTTAACAGAAATTATTCATCCCAACTTAATTACGGACACTATCACCTACATATCAGCAGGCGACGTCTCCGATACATACATACATACATACATACACACACATACTTACATACATACGTACGTACATACATACATACACACACACACACACATATATATATATATATATATATATATAGCTCTGAGGCAGGCAGGCTAGGTAAGGTGTAGCTAGTTAAGCAGGCTGGCAGGGTTCCATATAAAGCTCCTTGATCTTGCTCTTAGTAAAGTGGGTGGGAGCACTATATTGATCGACTCCTTTGTTATAAATGAATTGAGAAACTCGTGCCATGTTTCTAATGAGTTTGGCAGATGCTTGTAGAACAGGGTATTGTCTGATGAACTCCCCATTAATTCTCTTCCACGACTCTGCTATGATATCTTGCATGTGGCCTTTTGCCGCTTCCTCTGAAACATTGAATTCTCTCATGCAACATAGGATAGAGGATGGACAATCGCCTCTCTCACGTTCAGCCTATTAATTTGTAATTAACAAGGAAAGGGGGGAAATCACTTATCATTAATATCATCATGGAGCAATTAATTAAGTGATATATATATCTATATATATATATATATATACTTACTCCATTAGATCCAATGTCATTGCTAAGCCTGATTATGAGGGATGAATGGTATATAATCCCTTTGTTTTCCTTACATAATGCATCCTTGAGAATCTCAGTTGGACGAGGTGCTGCAGAAAGAATGGCAATAATGGAAAGCAAAGGGCCGCATGATGAAATCCATGCAGATGAGAGATATTCTTCTAGTGATGGAGTATGGCCCTTGGCGGCGTACCATCGAGCTTCTACGAGTAATGCCTTGCAAAAATCTGCCCACTGTAGGCATGGTGGAAAAATACAGACTAATAATTAGTAACAGAGAAATTAATTAAAGAAAGATAGGTTGAATTAGATCTGTACTCTAGACAAATCAAATCGTTTTTGTCATGAAGAAATTAAAAATGTACGCACCCCGCTCCTAATAAAGGCAAGTGCACCAACAAATCCCTTCTCATTCTCAATCTCACGTGCTATATCATTCATAGTATCATATAGCGATTGAAAAGAAATCTTCATGCACTCTGGGAGCTGCTCAACTAGGTGACAATCCCACCTAAATTATAGAAAATATATGTAAATTAAATGTAGAAATTGACGTAGGTGGATACAATGTAGAAATAGCAGGAGTCAGAACTGCGTAATTAATTACAAACAGTACTAACTCTACTACCAACCTGCACACAGCTCCGGTGAAGCACTCCAGTTCTTCTAACGAGCCATATACATCGTAAATATCATCGATAACGAGTACAAAGACCAGGACCTTGGTAAGCCATTTCCTAAAACAAGAATATTGGGGTTCAAATCCCACTCCAGTGCTCCACAGAAAACTCTCAACTATTCGATCTCTGGCAAAGCTGACCTTGTCTATGAGTCCAAGATTCCTCCACCACCTAATTAATTAAGGTAGAATAGCACAGCGTAGAGCCTTAGTATGTATTCTACGAAGTTTGTTAGTTTTATAAATATAAATGTATGTGTCTTAAAACTCTACTGTAGTTAAGTAGGTAGCTGGGTACGTGCATCGAAAGTTCTCTAATATCTCTCTGATGTGTCGCTTGGACTATGTTGAAGTTGACTTTAGACAACTCAAGTAATATCTCGTTTCTGCCATTTTCTTTTGCATAGGCATCGATATGCTGCCTGGCATCAAACCAGGGAACTCTCCAGTGGAGTGGAAGCTCCATGGCCACGGCCGCCTCTAGGCTGGAAAAGTGTTTCTCATTCATTTTACAATTTATAGTATCCTTGATATCTCTGTCCATTATGTTCTGACATTCGTCTGAAGCCAGGTAAGAAGCCTGGAAAAGCTCGAGAAGCCCATCGCAGGTCAAGCTTTCCATGCCTTTTTTGCATGCACCCATCTCATCATTTATAAACTTGATAAATATATCTGCACGCACACACAGAGACACATATATATGTGTGTTTGTGTATATATATACACATATATATGTAGAAGAGATAATAAGAACCTCGATCGGAGGGAGAAATATTAAGATTCAGATTCAAATGAATGAGCATAGAGTAAATCAGCTAGCTAGCTACTGTCATTCATGGTTAATAAGAAAGCGAATTATCCATGCACACACCTTGTGAAACATTATATCCTTCCTGCCTGAGGATCCGAAAGTACAGTGCACAAGCTTGGATATCCCCTTCAAAAGCACTAGGAGTTCCCTGCATTTTTGATACTTGATTGACAAAATCCTTAATTTCCTTTTCAAACACGTTTGACAGACCGAGTTTGTTGATGCAGTCGATAAACTGCAGCTTTGAAAAGAAAGTAGCTTGATTGAAAAAGGATATAAAATCCTTTTTCAGCTTCTCAGCTAGCCGACTGAAGTTTGTGTCCTGAATGTATAAATTCATTATACAAATATACATTCTCACCATATATATATATATATATATATATACACATACATACTCAGCTAGCCAAACCGTTAATTGGAAAGAACCGAAACTAATGCAGAATGATATTATAACTAACACATGGCAATCAATCATACCGAGTATTCACTCGTGAGGGACTCAACAACATCATTTCTCCAGATACTTGGCTGATAGTTTGCGGATCGTCGTTCATGTGTTGTTATTGTAAAAGCTTCAGACATATTGACATCGGACGTCAACTCATGTGGCTCATTGGAATATGCGTCATACATGACGGGCAATGGTTAATGAAGGAGGTACTTACGAAGAGAGAAGGAAAGCTAGCTCTTAATTATGAAGCTGCAACACGGTAATGTCATCGAGTTATTTATAGACAGAAGCAGCTGGAGTCATGATTAGAGCTGGCAATCGGACGGGTCGGGTCACTATCGGATCGGGTAACATAATAATCGGGTCAAATCGGTTTCGGATAATTTCGGATTATTTTGTCAGGTCGGGTCGGGTCGGGTTTGATTCGGATCAACTCAGTATCGGATAATCTCGGGTCATTCTAAGCTCTCGGGTCGGGTCTGGTTGAGATCGGATGGACTCGGATTCGGGTAAATTTGGGTTGTTCTAATTTCGGTTCGGGTTCGGATCGGGCTCGGTTGAGTTTCAATTATTATATTTTCGGATTGAATTTAGATTGAATTTAGGTTATTTCATATTTGAGCCATGCTTGTGTCATTTTCTTTCTTTTTTTTATTCCAAGATATTATTAAAAGCTAATGATTTTGAGATCATTTATTTTAATTTATCTTATTCAATCAAAATTAAATTATTATATTAATTGTTTTGGCGCCTTAGAATTTTTTATCATTATTTCATCTTTGGAGATGTATTTGATGTTTCAAATTTAAAAGTTTTCAAATCGTATCACTTTTCTTTTTATGTTAAGGTATAACTTATAATTCAACTCCATTATTAGCTTGGTCATATTGAGTTCTAGTATTATTTTAAGTTTATATTATATTTATATCTTATACGCTCCTTACATGATATTAACTTATAATAGTCATTGATAATTGATAACAAATGAAGACTTCTAAGGTTTTACTTCTCATATTATTTTTAAAAGAGATTGATCACATCATATCAACATAATTTTAATAAATATAAATATAATAATAATAATAATAATAATAATAATAATACAAAAATAATGATAACAATAATAATAGTAATCAATGAATATCAATTATGGCAAAAATAATAATAACAACATATTAGTTTTTTTATTATATATTTTGATTAGATCATATCAAGCTAAATAAGATAAAAATTAAATAAAGTAAGTAATAATGACTATTATTGACAAAAGACCAACTAATATTGACTTCTTACTATTTAACACTGTTGATGTAATAAAAAATATTAATCTTCAATTTTTATAATGAATAACTAACATTCTCACTCTAGATTTTTCTTACTTTCCTATGATGTTGTAGGTGTTATATTGCAAGGTATGACCGTATAGATACTAACATATAGAGTTCAAGGCTGCACTGTTATTATCTTATGGTACTAGATGGAATAATGGAAGTGAACTAATATTTAAATGGTATAGTAGTGTTATTCTTTTTTTTTCTTTACTTTTATTTCTATTGGTATCAATGGATATTGTATTTGTATATACATAAGTGATATAAATTTTATGAAAGTATATTGTTTCTAGATTTTGATGTAAGTGCTAGTATGGATTAGTTGCACATCTATATTATTTCATGTTTTATGAAGTTTTAAAAATTTTGAGTTATGGGTTAATGTTAATTTTTGGGTGGTACCAAGTTGAATCTATAGTTTTTCAGATAATATCAGATTTCGGATAAATAATGGATCGGGTCGGGTCATTTCGGATTTATAATTTTTCGGGTTATATCGGGTTTCGGGTGAATAGCGGGTCGGGTCGGGTTTATTTCGGGCTTATGATTTCTCGGGTTATATCGGATATCGGATATGTATCGGATCGGGTCGGATAGGTTTCGGGCTTTTAATTACTCGGATAAAATCGGATCGGATTTCGGACGGATCGAGTCGGTATTCGTCGGATTTTTCGGGTCGGGTCAACTTTTGCCGGCTCTAGTCATGATGCATAGTCAAACATACCTGAGGAAAATGTATTGTTACAATTCACAGCAGTGATAAAATTGCTACCTTATATCAACCGAGGTTAGGGATGGTAATTTTTTTCCCGAGTTTGGGGTCCCGTCGGGTATTCTCCGTTCGGAAAGAGAATTCGGGATCTGATTCGGGTTCGGAAATTCTTAACGGAAATTTTTTCGGGGATAGGGCGGGGACAGGTTTGGGGTCCCCATCTCCAAACCCGCCCCGAAATTTTTTTATATATATTTTTATATAATTATATATATATAATATAATTTTTTATAAAATATAAATTAAAAATATGATATAAAAAAATAGTTTGAAGATCAGGGATGGAATCAGGGATCAGGTTGGATTTTAAGAATGGGGAATAAACCTGGAATGAGAAATAAATTTGGGATCGGGTCGGGTATGGGGATTTAATCCCCGCGGGAATCGGGTCGGGGAATCCCCTATAAAAAGAATATAGGAGATCAGGTCAGATTCGGGAATTATTTTCCTTATCGGATTCAGGGAGGGGGATGGGGTCCCCGTCCCTGACCCACTCCGTTGCCATCCCTAATGGAGGTTTGATCTATCAATAAAAATCATCTTTTAGGTATTAAAGATTTTAGTTTTAATTTTTTCTCTCTCTCATTATTATAACATCTATATGATATCTTATAATTATCTTTATAAACCCTCTATGAATCTAGAAAAGAAAATTACAGTACTGTAGAAATTATCTGTTTTAGTTGTGGCCAAGTAAATTTTTATTTTTTCATATTTTATCAATTAATATTTTATATTATATTATAAGTATTTAAGTGAATTATTATATGCTAAATTTTAAATTAATCGTAGAATGAAAAAAATGTGTTATTTAGTGATATATGAAAGGTAATAAATATCAATATTTTATTATAATTTAATACTAACTTGATTTAACATATATATAATAATTAAATAATATAAAAGTATCATACATATTTTTTCAGTAGATTTAATTTGTTTAATAAACTGATAATTTATCGTCCGATAAAATATAAAATTATAAAAATGTTATCTAAAAATAACTAGACAGCGGCCACTATACTTCACCGATATTACTATTTAATTTTGTAATTCTAAGAGCCAGACAATCATATAATACTTATCGAGTTAAATTTAGTAAATTATGGAATAATCTTTTAAATGCTATTGCCAAGTATACCATTATTAGTATTATCAGTATATGAAGGAAATATAATCAAGGGGTACTATAGTAGCTTAAATGTCACTTATATTGTCTGATAATTCTTTTTTTTTTTGGGTGGGTTTTTTTTTTGGGGGGGGGGGGGGGGTTGCTCTCGTATCTTAGTTTAATCTGCGGGGAAACTAACCATTCGGAAGTTTTAGTAGGTCCAGATCATGTTGAAGTCTCCTAAGGTAAGAAGGAAGAGAGGAGATAAAGCTTTTGGACGGAGAAGGTGCCTGCAACTGACGAGAAATTCCAGCATTTCTCCGAAACCAGATCCATCGTACGGCTGAACAAGTCAACGTCAACATTGCACGTTAAAAACACTACAGTCCGCGGCCGGCCATTAATTCAGCGTTAAAAATCCACGTCACTGAAAAAGAAAGCATTATTTCATGCTAAAATCCTTTCTAGGCTAACTAATCCTAGCCGTTCAATAGCTTTATCAAAATGTGGTACCGCTAAATTTTACAGCCATTCAAAACGTGACGAGGTTCATATAATTTTCCTTTAAAATGTTAATGCAATACTATAGATTATAAATATCGTTTGTCTTCTTTTCTCTAAAAAAAGGAATCTTATTTGTCCTTGTATATTTTGCTCATTATTTCCGGTCCTTTATTTGAATTTATTTTAGCATGACGTAGAGAAAGATGAGTTTTTGCGGGACGCCCATGATGATGTGATATATGTAGAGCTGGCAATCGGGCGGGTCGGATCACTATCGGATCGGGTTACATGATAATCGGGTCATATCAGTTTCGGATAATTTCGGATCATTTTGTCGGGTCGGGCTGGGTCGGGTTTGATTCGGATCAACTCAGTATCGGATAATCTCGGGTCATTCTAAGGTCTCGGATCGGGTCTGGTTGAGATCGGATGGACTCGGATTCGGATAAATTTCGGTTGTTCTAATTTCGGTTCGGGTTCGGATCGGGCTCAGGTGAATTTGAATTATTATATTTTCGGGTCGAATTTAGATTGGATTTAGGTTATTTCATATTTAAGTCATGCTTGTGTCATTTTTTTTATTCCAAGATATTATTAAAAGCTAATTATTTTAAGATCATTTATTTTAATTTATCTTATTCAATTAAAAGTGAATTATTATATTAATTGTTTTGGGGCCTTAGAATTTTTTATCATTATTTCATCTTTGGAGATGTATTTGACATTTTAAATTTAAAAGTTTTCAAATCGTATCACTTTTCTTTTTATGTTAAGGTGTAGCTTATAATTCAACTCCATTATTAGCTTGGTCATATTGAGTTTGAGTATTATTTTAAGTTTATATTATATTTATATCTTATACGCTCCTTACATAATATTAACTTATAATAATCATTGATAATTGATAACAAATGAAGGCTTCTAAGGTTGTGTTTCTCATATTATTTTTATAAGAAATTGATCACATCATATCAACATAATTTTAATAATAATAATAATAATAATACAAAAATAATGATAACAATAATAATAGTAATTAATGAATATCAATTATGGCAAAAATAATAGTAACAACACATTAGTTTTTTTATTATATATTTTGATTATATTATATGAAGCAAAATAAGATAAAAATTAGATAAAGTAAGTAATAATGACTATTATTGACAAAAGACCAACTAATATTGACTTATTACTATTTAACACTGTAGATGTAATAAAAAATATTAATCTTCAATTTTCATAATGAATGACTAATATTCTCACTCTAGATTTTTCCTACTTTCCTATGATATTATAGGTGTTATATTGTAAGGTATGGCCATATAGATACTAACATATAGTGTTCAAGGCTGCACTATTATTATCTTATGGTACTAGATGGAATCATAGAAGTGAACTAATATTTAGATGGCATAGTAGAGTTTTTCTTTTTTTCTCTACTTTTATTTCTACACTTTTATATTGGTATCAATGGATATTTTATTTGTATATACATAAGTGATATAAATTTTATGATTTCTAGATTTTGATGTAAGTGCTAGTATGCATTAGTTGCACATCTATATTATTTCATGCTTTATGAAGTTTTGAAAATTTTGAGTTATGGATTAATATTAATTTTTGGATAGTACCAAGTTGAATCTTTATATATTTATAATTTTTCAGATAATATCGGATTTTGGATAAATAATGGATCGGGTCGGGTCATTTCGGATTTATAGTTTTTCGGGTTATATCGGATTTCGGGTGAGTAGCAGGTCGGGTCGGGTTCATTTCGGGCTTATAGTTTCTCGGGTTATATCGGATATCGGATATATATCGGATCGGGTCGGATAGATTTCGGGCTTTTAATTACTCGGATAAAATCGGATCGGATTTCGGACGGATCGAGTCGGTATTCGTCGGATTTTTCGGGTCGGGTCAATTTTTGCCAGCTCTAGATATATGTATAATATTATTAGACTTCCCCGCAGTCTGAACTCTCAAAGATTCAAACATTCGCCGCAAGAGTCAATTTTGTTAATTTGTCCTTAATATGACTTTCGTTTGTGATTGATAGACATGTATTGCAGTTGCAAGTATAGTAACTTTCTATTATTAATTTCCATATCTTTTCAATAGACAACGTTTAAAAGTTTTATATAGATGAATATTTGTGGTTATTCGCCATCTTACAATATTATTTTCCGGGAATTGTTTGCCATTATATATTTCAACAATAGTCAACAACTAAGTAATTAAAACGATAATTCTCATAAATGTACATGGGCTACCAATGCTAGTTTAAGAAAATCTTATGATCGAAAGGTGAGACACTAAGAAAATACATTTATTTCTATTACAAAATACTAGTATCACTCATGGATCCCTCCTTCATTCCCATCTTTAACATCATTTTCTATAGTTCATTATATTTTATTCAATTCTAGGCCTTTGTAGGGATGAGGAGTCGGAGATAAAACCCTTGTATATTAAATTCTATGCAAACCGTTTTCTTAGTCAATTTCCAAATATGTAAGTTTACTCACCAATGTGCCCCAAATGGATGCTATTATTTTAAAGCATTCATTTGGGTAAAATTTTGTCATCTCTTACACGTGTTCATTCGAATGCACAATCTATAGGGAGGGTGAGAGTACTATCAGTTCCAATTAGAGAAGCTGTAGCATACAACATCATTTAGCAAATGTTGGAATTTGCTTATTCAACTCATAAGGGAGTCTATGAGAGATTATAGTTGACATTAGGAATCTCAGGAGTGGAAACTCATAATTCTGGTAAAGAGTCTCAAACTACTAGTAAAATTGCATGCATGTACACAAGACAAACACATATATTCTCATATTACAACATCAGTCACTCTGTTTCATATGATATACGTATTATGTATTGTAACTAAAAAAAACAATACCACGTCATATATGTACTTTGGTATATCTCCTTGGTTTCTAATGTGATATTTATAGAAACATTTATTATGCAAAAAATTATATAGAGAAACCATGGCTAATACTCACATATGAAACATTAATGGTGTATATATATATATATATATATATATATAGAGAGAGAGAGAGAGAGAGAGATAGGATTTTGTTGCGCATTCTTTCTTTCAATGCCATTAGAAGACGACATAGATGAAGTGAAGGAATATATCAAAGAATATGATGACAATTTGCTTACCAAAAACAAATATGTCAATTTGTTGACTAACTTGCCCTAAATGGAAGATTGTCACTTTATCTTCTCCCTGGACAAGAGAATGTGAATTGGATTCCTATTTGGTATATTTTTCAAACTTATTCTACCGAAAGAATCTTCTTAATGTAGAAGGAACTTTTTTTTTGGCAATATGCATATATTATCTGGTGAAATTAAAAGCAATGTACTACCAATAGGTTTTCATGTGGCCTTTTTTTCCGATGATCCTAGATTTTTTTTTTCAGAATAGAAAACTCTGGATTGAATTTCATTGGGTTCTTTTTCACATAATTAGTTCTTGACTCATTGATTTTTCCCAAAAATGTAAACTTTATTCGTAGATGTTTTGTGAATGATGAACATTAAAAAAAAGAGAGAGAGAGAAATAATGGTAATCATTTTGCAACTAACCACCATAATAGGTTTTTTACATCAACTTTTTACCTTGGTTATTATATAATATTAAAGGATTATATATTTTAATTGCTTATTTTTTTGAATGTTTAACCACGAAAAATTTCTGTTTTACATCAATTTTATCGCTAAAAGATTTGGAGATATGATGGTGGTTTTTGTTTTAATACATCTTGTTATGTATACTATGATAGTTTCATTTAAACATACCACATGAAGTCATATGAAAGATTAAACTTATATTTCATTTGTGTCATTATGTGTTACCATCTCCACTTTTGTTATTAGAATACCATCTATTAGGAGACCTTCTCTCTACTTATGATGATATTCACTTTTTATTTCTAATTTTCCTATCATCTTTCCTTTTTAATTATTTCACCATCTTTTTTTGTCCTCATTAAAGCAACGAGGTTATTTCCATGTGAATTATTTTCTTCATGACTTGCTTCCTTCTCACTCCAATAAAAGTTGTCAGTTTTCGAGCTTATTGTTGTATGAGTTGTGATAACCCCAGTCACTAGCAATTCACTATAAGGAATAAAATCTCTCATAATCTAGTATTCTTAGTTGTTTTGCAGAAGCTAAAATTTCTTTTAATCTTAGATGCATGTTCATATTTATGGTTTATGTGATTTGGGTAGTTTAAATTAGTATCCTTATATAGTTGTTTTTTATTTATGCTTATTATTTTAATTTGTGTTGCATTACATTATTTTTTGTTCTTGATCTCTGATGTATGAGATTTATATGTCATTACTCTATGTAAAAATGTAATTTATTCCAATTTTTTTTATAAGATTTGATATTTTTCTTGAGTTTTTCTCTTCTAGATAGATTTTACAAGAAAAGATAAAAATAAAGAAATTCATAGGAGAAATTGAAGGGAAAATGAAAAGAATCAAGGAACACATGAAGAAAACTTGGAATCAATGGAAGAAAAGACTAAAAATGAAAAGCAAAAATCCAAAGAGATCTCGTGCTAAAGTTTCAAGAAAGAGAAAGTAAAAGAAGAAGAAGTAGGGTAACCTCCTTGTTTATTTACACTGGGAGAGGGTTCATGTTTTTTTTTTAAAATAGAATTAAGAATCTCAATTTTTAAATGTCAACGAGTTTAGGAAAAGGAACAATGTACCCCCGTGTTTCTTTAAAAAAATTTAACTGCTTATTTGGGATTCTCCTTAATATATCTTCTTGTTTCCATGTATTAGAGGGTCGTCTTTTGTTTTTGTTTTTTTATTGAAAACTAGAATCTCTTTTTTCTATACATTTCATCGGTGGAATTCTATTGATCGTTATCCATTGAGATCAAATGTACTCTTGGTATTCTACAATTTAAAGTCGATAAGTTCTTTCCCATTCATTTCTCAATTATAAAAGGCGCATTTGAGTTTGAATGCAAGTATATTCCGTTTACTCCATCCTTATTCTTTCACATTTATGAATTTTTCTTTGATGTTGTGTTACTAATCATTGATACTGATTATGAACTATTGAATTAGACTTTATAGTGTTATGATTATGAAGATGGTAGCATAAATTTGTAAAGGGTATAAGGACTTAAAGATGGGATTAGGGTTTCAGATATAAAATTTAATTTTGAATTATGATTCTAAGTGACATCTAATTAAATTAATAGACAATTTGAATGATTTTGTATCTTAGATTATGAATTTTCACTAATTAGATTGATTACCTCATTATTCTAAATACTAATCAAATCTAAGGTGATGGAATTAATATGAATTTGTTAATTACTGTCATTGGAATAACAAAAGGTTAATCATTAATCTTATCTATTAATTCATACAATTGAATAATCTAAGATTGTGTGATTATGGTTGTGGTTCATCGCTTTCTATTCCTAATGCTACCATTAATTGAATATAGTATTCCTAACTAAAAATATTAATTGGTTATATGATAAATTGAGAGCTTATTCAATTTATTTAAATTGAATGAAAGCAAGGAAATGAATTGTTATGAGTTTCCTTAGGTCAACATTAGAGCAACTAGAATACATCTCTTCTAGATAATTATTTAATACCCTAAATCCATAATTGATTATTTCCCATCCTTATCCATTCAGTATTAAGTACAACATTTTATTAGTTATCAACAATATAGAATTTAGCGATAGAAATTGATGTTATTGAACTACTAGGGTGTTGACATTAATTATAGAATTCTTGATTATAAACCATTCCTTGTGGGTTATGCTCCTACTTACCATCCACTATATATTTGGGATTAGGATTTAATTATTAAATTTGTTGTACATATGACAGTGCATCAAATTTTTGGCATTTTTGATGAGGAGTGGTGATTATAATCTTTAATTCTATTTTTAATGTTATTTTTTTAGTAATCTCTTCAAATGTACTTATCTTCTTTAATTTTGTGTTATCCTTAGGTACTTGTGTTTGATTTTGTTTATAGTTGAACATAAAGAACAAATCATCATGCCAATGGACCCAAATTAATCTTCTCCTAATGCAAATCGATCAAGAAGGATATTAGAATACGTTTTTCATATTCCATTACCTTTTGAAGGAAGTTCCACAGATTTGGAGGAAGATCGTATAGGGGAATTGTGTATTTTACCTTATCACACATGTCCACATATGGTGGATCATAAAACTCTCAAGGAGCTAGTTGCTCCTATTTTCAACCCTAACCTTTTATATATTAATTATCATGGAGAACATGATACTTGTGAGATCAAACTTAGTTTAATCCATGCTCCCATTTTTACAAGATTTAGGAACAATAACTTTCTGGGTATAGGATGCTTCACTAATGCCAACAAGTTTCTCAAGGAATTCCATATCTTATGTTCCAATATAAAACCACATGGAGTAAGTGTAGAATAATTTAAACTTAAAGCTTTTGCTTTCACTTTGACTGATGCAGCTAAAGAATGGTTTTATGACTTATCTACAGGTTCTATGGACACTTGGACTGATATGCAAAAAGTTTTTATTGAAAAATACTTTCCTTCATCTAGAGCAACTAATATAAGGAAATAAATTTGTGGTATTAGGCAAGATGGAGGGGAGTCAATACATGAGTATTGGGAACATTTTAAGAAGTTATGTGGTAGTTTCTCCAATCACCAAATTAGTAAGAAATTGTTGATATAATACTTTTATAAAGGATTATTTCCTATGGATCGAAACATGATAGATGCTTCTTATGGGGGCGCATTGGTTAACAAAACTCCTACTAAAGCTAAAATATTGATTGCTAACATGGCATCTACAATAACAGGGGAAGTAATTCTATGTCTCAACAGGTGAAAGAGGAGAGTATCGCTGAACTAAAAGCATAAGTATCAAACTTGACATCTCTAGTGGAAAAAGTAGCTGGTGAAAAAATTTTGATGAAGGTATATGGAATTTGTTCTTTTAGCAGACAACCTAATGATATGTGTCCTACCTTGCAGGAATAATAATAAGTGAATGCCATTAGAGGAAAAAAGGACCAAGGAGGAATGATCCTTATGATCCAATATATAATCCAGGTTGGAAGGATCATCCTAACCTAAGGTACGGGAACAATCAATAAAGTCGTAATTCATATTTTAGGCCACCGTCTTATCAAAATTAACAAGGTCCAAATCCACTCCTAGATTCTTTCAAGTTCCACAAAATCACTGAAGACCACCATTTCAATCATTACCTCCACAAAAAGTTAAACAAACATCAAGAGCAATGCCTTTGAGAGACTTGGTGAAATATTTGGCCACCAACGCATTGTAATTTCAGCAAGAAACTCAACATGATATCAAGAACTTTGAGAATCAAGTGAGTCAATTGGCATAGTCTATAGGAAACGTACAAACACAAGGGTCCTCAAAATTCCCAAGTGAAATGAAAAGGAACCCTCAAGAGAGTGCTAGTGTGCTCACAACTCAGAGTGGTAAACATTTGTTAGGTCCAAAATAAGCGAGGGAAGAGAAAGAAACAAGTAAAGAAGAGGATGAGGCAGTTTTTGAGAAACAAGATATTATAAATCCTCCATAAGTAGATAAAAATGATTCTCTAATTCCCATTGAAAACACTATTCCTTTTCCTAGTAGGTTGATAAGAAATAATATGCATAATCATGACAAGGAAATGTTTGATATGTTTAGAAAATTGGAGGTGAACATATCTCTAATTGATGCAATTAAACAAGTGCCAAGGTATGGAAAATTCCTTAAGGATTTATGTACTAAAAAAATAAAGTTGAAGGGGGATGAGAAAGTAATTGTAGGTGAGAATGTTTCAGCAATTATATAAAGGAAACTCACATCAAAGTGCAAGGATCCAAGTACTTTTCCTTTCCTTTGAAAGATTTAAAACACAAGGTATGAAACATGTATGTTTGACTTAGGTGCTTCAATTAATGTGATGCCATTATCTATATTTAATGCACTGTGTCTAGGGCTTGTAAAAGAAATTTGAGTTACTATCCAGTTAGTTGATAGATCTAATACATACCCTGAAAGAGTAATTGAATATGTATTAGAGCAAATGAATGAGTTAGTATTTCCTACTGATTTTTATGTGTTAGATATGAAATAAAATGGTTCATCTAAATCTTCTCCTATATTATTTGGTAGACCATTTCTAAAAACTTGAAAAACAAAAATTGATGTACGTGATGGAGTTTTGACCATGGATTTTGATGGTGAAGTTATTAGGTTTAACATATATGAATCCACAAGATATCTTGCATATTGTGAATCAATTTGTATGGTATATATGATTGAAGATTTAACTGAGCACATTTATGGGTTATATTCTAAAGATCACTTAGAGGTGAATTTAAATGAATGCATATAAACCAAGTTTTTGGAAGAGTTGAATGAGAAATTTAAGTAGATGAGGAGATAAAGGGAATGGTGACTACTTTAGGAGCATTCTCTGGTAGAATGGGAAGATTTATGGATTTACTATTAACATTAGATAGACCTTTACCTTTGGTATAACAAGCACCAGAAGTAGAAGTGAAACCTTTACCTAGACATCTTAAATACGCATTTTTGGGAGATAAGGATACCCTTCTTGTCATCATATCTAGTGACCTAAATACCAAGCAAGAAGAAAAGCTTATGAATGTTTTGAAGAAGTAAGCAACTAGTTTGGAATGGACGGTTGTGGATATTAAGGGTATTATTCCTTCAATGCATATGCATCATGTTTTAATGGAGGATGATTTTAAGCTTATTAGACAAGTAAAATGTAGACTAAATATAATTATGATGGAGGTAGTCAAGAAAGAGGTGTTGAAGTTGTTATCTGTAGGATTCATTTACCCAATATATGACAGTATTTGGGTTAGTACTCTCCAGGTAGTACCTAATAAAATAGGAATCACTATTGTGGAGAATGATAAGAGAGATATGGTTCCTACTAGAGTTCAAAATGGTTGGAGGGTATGTGTGGATTATAGGAAGTTAAATTCCATGATTAGGAAGGATCATTTCCCTTTACCATTTATGGATTAGATGTTAGAGAGGTTAGTAGGTCATGCATATTACTATTTTTGGGTGGATATTATGGATATGTATAGAGGTCCCCATAGCTCTAGAAGATCAAGAGAAGATAATATTTACACGTCCTTATGGTACATTCGCATATCGTTCTGTGCCATTTGGGTTATGCAATGATCCTAGCACATTTTAGAGATGCATGGTAAGAATTTTTTCAGAATATTTGGAGAAAATTATTAAGGTATTTATGGATGAATTTAGTATACATGGTGATACTTTTGACCAATGCCTAGATAATTTAACTCTCATCTTGAAAAGATGTCTTGAAACTAATCTTGTGGTCAACTCTGAAAAATGTCATCTTATGGTTCAACAAGGGATATTATTAAGGCATATCCTTTTTGTTGAACAAGTTGAAGTAGATAAAGCAAATATTAATCTCTTTGCTTATTTACCTTACCCCTATAATGTTAAAGAAATGCGCTCATTTTTAGGTCATGATGGATTTAATTGAAGATTCATTAAATATTGTTCTAAGATAGTTCAACCTTTATGTAAGCTTCTTCACAAAGAAACTAAATTCAACTTTAATGATGCATGTAAGAAAGAATTTTACCATTTAAAGGATAAATTGATTAGCACACCTATATTTCAACCACCTAATTAGAATTTCCCTTTTGAATTAAATGTGTGATGTATCTAACTATGTTTTCAATCTTTTTTTAGGTCAAAGAATTGGAAAAATCCACATGTGATATACTAGACTTCCTACACTTTGACTGAGGTTCAACTTAATTATATGACCACTGAGAAGGAGCTTCTTGCCATTATCTTTGCTTTAGATAAATTTTATTCTTATCTTCTAGACACTGATATTATTATTTACTCTAACTATGCAGACTTGAAATATCTATTAGTAAAGAAGGAAGGAAAATCGAGGTTAAATAGATGGATACTCTTGATTCAAGAAATCAATATTCGCATTAAGTATAAGAAAGGAATGAAAAATGGAGCAGCAGATCATTTAAGTAGGTTGATCAAGGCATATAAAGTATAATTACACATCAATGAACAATTTCCAAATGAACAACTTCATATAGTTGCAAATGAAATCCCATGGTATACTAACATGGTAAATTTTTTTTTGTTACAAAGGTATTTCCTTCACATTTTACTAAGGCACAAAAGGATAGAATGAAGAGTCAAGTAAAATATTTTTTTGTGTGATAATTCCTATTTTTTGAAACAATGTGTCAACCACATTATTAGAAGATGTATTCCAAATAATGAGATTTTTTCCATTTTAACATTTTTCCATAATTATGCTTGTGGGGGTCATATTGGTCCAAAACATACAACGCATATTGGAAAGTGTATTTTATTTGTCCACCTTATTTAAGGATGCTTATGAATTTTACAAAACATGTGAAAGATGTCAAAATACTGGAGGATTAGGTTATAGAAATGAAATGGCACAAAACTCCATTATTACATGTGAAATTTTTGATGTGTGAGGTATAGACTTCATGGGTCCCTTTCCCTCACCTTTTGGTTTCAAATACATTCTTGTTTCTATTGATTATATTTCAAAATGGGTAGAAACAAAATCCACGTAAAGTGATGATGCTAAAGTTGTTTTAGATTTTCTTCGAACTAACATCTTTGCAAGATTTGGGTTTCCTAAAGCTATAATCGACAAGAAGGGTTCTCATTTATGCATCAGAATAGTGCAAGCATTCATAAATAAGTATCATGTTAGAAATTGAGTCTCCACAACATATCATCCACAAAAGAATGGTCAAGCCAAAATCTCAAATCATGAAATAAAATCAAACTTGAAAAAGATGGTGAAACCAATAGGGAAATATTAGAGTTTACATCTTAATCATGCTCTTTGGGCAAATCGCATAGTGTATAAGACCTCAATTGGTATGTTGTCATATCGGTTAGTTTACGGTAAGCCTTGTCACCTTCCAGTTTAATTGGAACATAGGGCATTTTAGGTTGTAAAGACATGTAACATGGAGTTAAATGAGATTGGTAAACATAGAAAAATTTAGGTACAAGAACTTGAGGAATTACGAAACGAAGCTTTTGAAACTGCATTGAGATATAAAGATCGAACAAAAGTAGTCCATGATAAATTAATTCTTAGGAAGAATTTTTAAATTGGTTTAAAAGTATTATTGTATCATTCCTGTCTCAGACTTTTCCTAGAAAATTAAGGTCAATATGGATTGACCCATTTATTGTAACTAATGTATTTTCTCATGGTACAGTAGAAATCAAGAGTGACAAAAAGGAAAAAGTTTGGAAAGTGAATGGATACCATCTCAAACCTTTTTATAAGGGATAATGTGTGAAAAACTTGGAAGTTAGATATCTTACTACTCCTAGTTATGCATGAAAATAGTATCGGGAGCAACCTAATTAGGATATATCCTAAGTGTTATAGCAAAGTCAACACGAGGATGTTGTGTTTACAAACACCCCCGTGTTTCGTCTCAATTTTTTCCTACAAAAAAGTTGAACATAGAAAAGTTAACACAAGGCCCATGTTTCATCTTAGATAAAAACTTAATAGAATTCCAAAACTAGCGAAGTAAACACGAGATATAGTGTTACATAACATGGTTCGTGTTTTTGTCAAAAAAAAATTGTTGGCCGCCCAAGAGCAATAAATTTAACACGAGCGCACTGTGTTTTATAACAAGTTCTGTGTTTCTTTGAATTTCTTTTTAGACCCCATGTTTTTCTTAATAAATAGACATTCAACATTTTTTATTTTGCTGCTCTCATTTGCGACTCTTCTTTTCACCCTTTCCTCTCTATTTCAATCGTTTCTTCCTATTTCTCTACTTCCACTTTTGTATTCATCCATTAAACCACCAACCTATGTGAATTAAAAACCAATATTTCATCTAATTCTTCTGCAAAAGAAAAAACTAACATTTTGTTTTAAAAACCCTAACTTCATTAGTCTCAATTTTTGTGCCAACTACACTCAATCAATTTAGGGTTCTTATCTCCTAAATTTGAAAAACGTCTTCTAAGTATCTTTTGCAAGGAAATTTGGCTTCAATTTACAAGTAAGTGCACTTTCATATGCTAAGTTCCAATTTCATATATATATACACACACACACACACACACACACTTTTGCATTTCTATAATTGGGAAATTATGCTTCAATTATGTGATTAGTTAGCATTATTCCCTTCCTAAGTGCTTATATTCAATTATAGATAGTTGAATGCAAATTTTGGTGTATAAGTAAACATAATCCCTCCCATATATTCTGAATTAATTCAGTTGAGAGTTGATTAATGTCATTTAGAGTACCTTACCTCTATATCTTGTGGTTATAGTGGAATTGATTAGAGATGGTTTATTTTCTTTCAAAATGGCACCCAGAAAGAAGTAGAGACATGAAGGAACTAGGGTTAGAATGCAATAATTTTTATTCGCACGAACTAGGGTTATATATGTTTCTCTACATGCACCATGAAGTTAGTTGCCCTATTAAATGAAGTATGATACTAGAAATGTGTACGCATGTATTGCATGTAACATATGACACAATAGAAACATATGATTGGGATTTGTAGGTGTATCTTACTATATGCATGAAAAGTGGAAAATATAGTCAATCACTAAATCATAACAACTACCCTTGTGTTAAAATATCATATTTTTTTATCTTTTATTCTTTTCATGATAAATTCTCACAATAATGATGTTTGGTATAAAATTTGGATAATAATGATGAAATAAGGGTTTTGACATTCTGGTCATTTTTAGCCTAATTCATCTTTTGTAAATAATTGGGAATAGGATAACCTTTAACTTATGACAGGTTACCCTTAGTTTTGACTTTGACCTTTACTTAAATTGTTGACCTTAGGGTAGACATGAATAATTAGTTATAAAGGAAAAATGGTTAAGTATGAAATTGAGAGTAATTACACACTATGTGATACCTGTGGTCACCTTATAAAATATTAACACATAAAGTAGAATCCTTCGAGTTTGAAAATTATTTTCTCTAGGGTTAGATACCCTAGTGATAAGGTAGGAGCCCTCGATTTCTTTGACCAGTGTACCATTATGCTCCAATAAGGCCCTAGTATACTCTATAGGTGACTTATGAGACCTATAGTGGGTATCAATACTTAAGGACTAGGTGTCCTAGGTGAAAAGGGTACTATATTGCCTTGTGCACAAGTATAAATAGAGTATTGATATGCCTTTAGGTTGGATTGTTAGGAGGGTACCGTTATGCCTTGTGTGCCGATATGATTGATGTACTTTTATGTCTCTAGGGTATTATTATATCCCCTAGAGTAATTAAAAAGGAAGTAATTATTGTGTAAGAATATATATGGATTTTTTTTGTATTTTTTTTGTTCATTAGCTACCTTTGTGCACTACCCGATTTTAGATTTGTTGATTTTGTATTTGGCTGCATTGGTATTTGGAATGGATTTGGATTTATTAATTTGTTAGTTACCTTAGTACCCTACCTTGGTATTTGAAATGGAATTAGATTTATTTATTTGGTAGTTATCCTAGTACCCTACCTTTGGTATGTAGAATTAATTCGATTATGTTAGTGTTGGTCATTTTAATATCGCGTGATTTTATTAATGTATCTATGCCATGTTGTTATCCATGTGCTTCACGTGGCCTTTTATGTTAGTATTTTGTAATTTTTCACTCAGTACTGTAGTACTTATGGGTTCCATTCTCGGTCTCCAACCTATCTAATGGATAGTGCTTACCTTATAGGATTACTTTGAGGGTTCAACTTGATTGCTTCCATTAACGGTTGAGAGTTAGGACTATCTAGTATTTGCCCCAATATCTTTTCATCTGAATATTCCTTAAACTCTTAAGTTTGATGTTGTTTATCCTTTTGTTGTATTCTAACTCTTCTACCTTTCCCTTTTGTATTTATCAAGAAAATTTTAATTTTTAATGAAATCACTATTTTATTCTTACATTGTAAACTTTAATTTAAGTAAAGTAATGTTTTAACCTTAATACCTACTATAAGGATGGTAGATGATGTTAGACTTATACAGAGTATGGTGGTAACGAGATGAAAATTTTTAGTAATAAATTTGGGGTGATACACTCGCCCTCATTGTGTAGACATTGGAGTCAAAATGACCAAAAATTTATATCTCTTAATAAGTAGAAAATCAACATTTAATGCTCACTAGTTAATTAGTCTAGGCAAACCAGTTGATCGATTATATGGCCAGTTGATCAATGGTTCAAACTAGGCGACTAAATATGTTTAGACTTGAGGAGAGAAAGTTTTTGTTACATAAACCAATCTATTAGTTATATATAATACTCAATTGGTCCTATAATCATATATGAATAATATCATAGTTTAGTAAACCAGTCGATGAATTATATGGCCTGGGAAATACTCCGTTCCACTTCTACTCAATTGTTAGCCTGGTTTGTCAAACCAGTCAATTGGTTGCTTCAAATCAAGTGATAGATTCCAAACTAGTCAATCGATTTGATAAAACTATCCAATGAGTTTAAATAGAGACAAATGGGTTTTCGTAGAAGTGAAACCCATGGTGAAACCATTTGATCAATTTAGAAAAACTAGTTAATGTGTTTAACTAGAGGAAAAGGGGTTTCCATAGGAGCAAAACCCATGGATTGGTTTGTTAAACTAGTAGCTCAAATCAGTTGATTGGTTTGGCAAAACCAATTGATGAATTTAAACAAAGACATAAAGGTTTTTGTAGGAGTAAAATGTATGAATTGATTGGTCAAACCAGTTGATCGATTGGGCAAAACTAGTTGATTAATATGTTACACCAATCAATCTATCTAAGTTTAATACGTTTCAGGCTCTTGATTAAACCAAACCAGCCAATCACTTTTAAGACCAAGCGAATGATTTCGATTGGAGCCAAACAACAAGCTTAACATAATTGGAAAAATTTAGAAACCAAGATCACCAATGAAATCACATAAAGTAAATTCAAGTTAAGTGTTTTAAAACTTTTTAAAGATTTTTCATTAATATGTGAAATTGCTCAACTTAACTCTTTACAAGAAACCTAATACTTTAGAAATATGATAATTAAACCTTAAGCATTGGTTATCTTCATATGTTATTCTCTTGTGCTTTGAAACTTGATTGCTCTTTTAAATTGAATATTAGAGATATGATTTGAGTAAGTGTTTTGATTTTTTTGCTTGTCAACTATAGTACATGCACACTTGAGCAAAGACATTAGTTCTCAAGATATATTTTTTATCTTCAAAATAAGGACAATGATATTATTTGACCTATGAGATCAATAATGTTTGTAACATTAGTAAATACTATGATTTTCTACAACCTAAATAATAGATGGTGAGTTGGCATGATGTTGTTTGGAATCCCGTATTGCTATGAACTTCATATGTGGCTAGTGATGTTGAACCGGTTATTGACACAACATAGGATGTCAAAGTTGGGGTTTTGATGTGAATGAGGTCTATATCATTGTAACACCTCAAAATTTACTATTTTTTTTAAATGGAAGCACTTAAATTAAAACCCGTAAATTCTGGGAATGTTACCGCCACACTTAATACCAGACAAGTTCACTCCAACCGTTTTGGTAACAAGTGCTAAGTCTAAAATGATTATATTCAAACTTAAACCTAGAGTTCATAAAAAGAACTACAAATATCATAACATAGAAATCAGAGTACAGATAAAGAATTATAATCAATAATAAGATAGAAATCAGAGTGCGAAATCAAATTTCCTTAGAGGGAATAATCTTACAATCGATAAAAAAAAGTTTAGTTGAAATAATCAATACAAGATAATAATTCATAAAAGGGTACATACGATACAAAAGAAATACATAAGGAATAAATCGCATAAAGAGTAAATACAGCCACGACACTCTTGAATTTTGAGCCAACTACAAGCTCAACACTCAGCCCCGCTTGATGTCTCGTCCACCTGCACAAAGTTAGAAGAGCCTACTACTCGTGCAAATGAGAAGTACCAATGAAAAGAGTGATCAGTACGCTACGTAATAAGCTAGGTAACCGTGCACTAAGGCCAACACATAAAATCACATAAATAATGCAGAAGAAATAAAGAAGCATATAGTCCAACATGATAACGTAATATCTTACAATCATTCGGGTAAATACATAAATGCCCATTTATAGTCTAGATTAATTATTTAATTAATCTCTTATTGGAACTCATTTTACACCATGCTTTTTATCAAATTCATATGAGTATGTGAACCCTACTATTATAGCCGGTGGACCGGATACATACAGGGCATATAGCTCCTAACCACTATTATTACCGATGGATAGAAAACACATAAGGTATAAAGCTCATTACCACTATTATAGCTGGTGGACTAAAATCACACAGGGCATAAAGCTCCTGACCACTATTATTCACCGATGGACCGGTCTGGCCCAAAACTCTCATAGTGTTCCACTGTAAGTACTTAGTGTCTTTCCCATGTCTTAGCACAAATATTTTCAGTTGTGTTGAGCATGGAATCCCCTACTATTATAGCTAGTGGACCGAAAATACACAGGTACAAAGCCTAACCACTATTATTACCGGTGGACTAGCTACATATAGGACATCATGCCCTAACCACTATTATTCGCCGGTGGATCAATCTAGGCCCATCTCAACAATCTTCCACTTTAAATGATTAATGTATTACAATGTCTTATCCAGAAGCTTTAACCCAGACATGCATGAATCACTCCCTTTACACTTATCCTCCAACCACCCATATCATATCATGAGAATCATGCACCTCCTAACTTGCCCAACAACCTTTCGTCTACATTCAAACTCATACTAGAACTCCAACACCGAAATATGTGGGTCAAGGCCCATTACTACACACCTCCAAGTCCACTTCGTATCTCATTCTAGGGTTTTATCCTGAAACCCTAATTTAGACCTATGGGATCCATCCTACACCACTTCACATGACCCAAATTATTTTAACACTCCACACAACATATTCCCATAGATTCCACCCCTCATCATCACATTTTAATCACCAAATACACATGATACCACAAATACCCTAAGCAGCCACACCAAACCCTAATTGTCTACACAAACTCTAGCTCGGCCTCCTACGTACCCTTATATTGCTCCACATACTATTTTTCATCCAAAGTGTTCAAACACCCAAACAACACTTACATTACCTTCCTCACACCCCAAATCAACTTTTTAAACGTAAACTTTACTCCCATGCAGATGCTAACCTCCCCATGCAAACCTTCGAACTTTTTTATGCAGACCCTAAAAGTCCCACGTGAAACCTAAGATTCAACCATGAAAACCCTAGATCAATCCAGGCAAAACCCTAAATTCCACCATACAAAACTCTAGATTCAATCCATACAAAATCCTAGATTAGATTCCCCTATAAGACACCATAAAATATGTCATGCAAAACCCTAAGTCTATCTATACAAAACGCTAGTTTAGATTCTCCCATACAATACCATAAAATCTGCCATGCAAAACCTTGGATTAGATTCTCCCATATAATACCATAGATTAAATTCTCCCACACAAAACCCTAAAATTTTCCATTTTATTCTTCTACTCATGGATCATTAAAATGTTTAGGTCAACTCACATCCCATGGTCAACTCATTTCCCCTTTAGTCAACTTACTCCCCTTTGGTCAACACATTTCCCATTTTCCATTTTCAACCTTTTTCCCACACAATACCACTTTACACATCCTCACATACATGTCTTATAGGGTCACAACACATAACATCACATACCACAATATTTCATCACATACGCATAGTAAATATGCTATATAATGACACATAAACATACTTCAACACCACATCATACCACATACGAAATAATTATAATGATAAACATAGAATACATAGCATACGAAGCATATAATGCACATAAACAGATATAAGGCCTTAGTAACACCCTTACCTAAAATGACACTAGTTTTGGAGCACACTTCTACGCCTCCTTAAGGCTTTGACTGGTCTCACCTATATGAGGGGAAAACTAGAATTAGATTCCCTCCTACTAAAAAATACTATTTTTTTCTAACTTATTCTAAGACTAGTTTTTTAATAAAATAATAACATATTAGTAATAATGACATTAACTAATTACTAACTTTGTGAAAGATATAAGAAATAATAGTATTATTATAAAAGTTGATAATATAAGGTTGAAGACTTTACCCTAATAATAATAATAATAATAATACTAAAATAATAATAAGAAAGATACTAAAAATAATATCAATGTTAATATAAACAAGAATAATAATAATGGTAACAATAATAATAAAAAGGGCATTACTCAAAAACATAGTGAAATAAGGGTTTCGACCCCTTTACTAAAATAATAATAATGATAATGTTAATAATGATAATGATAATAACAATAACACGAATAATAATAATAATAATAATAATAATAATAATGGTATAATAATAATAATGGTATAATAATAATAATAATAATAATAATTTTGAAATAGTAATAATAATAATAATAATAAAATTCATAATAATACTAATAATACAAAACTAATAATTTAAATAAATCAAATAGGGTCTCAGGCTTAATAAGAAATAATAGTGATAATATCGAACCTAATGATAATAAAAATAATAATACATAATAATTATAATATTCAAATAATAGGTTAAAATTGAAATAAAATAAAATAAGCTTAATTAAATAGGGAAGAAGGGTTGAGAGGGTTTAGGGTTCAACCTTAGGCTAGTGGTGACAGGCGGCGCCGGCGGTGGTGCACGGTGGTGGCTGGAAAAAGAGAAGAAATGGAAAAAAGTTAGATGCTGGGAAAAGGAGAGGTAGAATGGAGGTGGGAGTAGACGTGATTATGACTGCCTAAAAGGAGAGGAACATAATGACGGTGGCGGCGCACGGTGGCGGTGGTGGTGGCCGAATAGGGAAGAAGAAGAAAAAGAGAGGAGGAGAGGGAGGAAGAGGAAAAGAAAGGTAGGGGAGATGGAGGAGGGTCTGCAGTACAGATTGGGAGGTGAATGAGGTAGTAGCAGTGATGGTAGAGGTGGAGGACAGTGGCGCGAAGGGTGGCAAAGGTGGAAGGAAGAGCTGATTGGGAAGCAAACATTGTATAGCTAGGGTGGCTTGTGTAGGGAAAATCAAGGAATATGGGTGGTTCAGTTAGTTAGAGGGCAGTGCAAGGATTAGTTTGGTAGGCAGAGAGGGCAGCAAAGTTGGCCAACGGTGGCGGACAAAGCGTCTAAAGTGGCGGTGGCGCACGCAAAGGTTTTTTCTAGGTAGAAATAAAAGGCTTGATACAGGGCTATTATGGGGGTATTTATAGATTTTAGAAGAGAAGGTAGGGTTTTGTGGGTCGGCTAGGGGGTAATGCAGGTAGGGTTCCGGTCACAGGCAGCAACAAAAGCCGACAAAATTCAAATCGGGGCAGGGGTGGTTGTGTAGAAAAAGAAGGGTCGTGTGCGAAAAGGAAGGGAGGTGGGTTGGGTAAATGTGGTCACTAAAACAGAGGGAAGAAAAAGGGAGGAAAATGGCCGATCAAAAGGGCGAGATTGGCGGCAAAAACTAGGGACGTTGGGTGACGGTGTAGGTCGTCGACAAGGAAGGAAGGAAGAAGAAGAAGAAATGCTAGACCAACGGTCCGGGGAAGAAAAGAAGGAAAAGAAAAAAGAGGGGAGTCGGCCGGTTGGGCGGTGAGGGGAGAAATTTAAATGAAACACGGTGTTACAGGGATAAAAAGAAGTAAAACGTAGTATTCTAGCTGTCGAAGGAAGAAGAGAAAAAAGAATGGAAGAATGGGCCGCAGGAGATGTAAAAAAAAAAGGAAGAAAGGGATTGGGCCACAGACAGGCCCAATCAGGAAGGAGGAAGAAAAAGAAAAGAAGAAGAAAGAAAGAGGAAAGAAGAAAAAGAAAAGAAAAAGAAGAAAGAAAAGAGGGAAAAGGGAAAAAGGAAAAAAGGAAAAGAGTGAGTTGGCTTAAAGAAATTAATTAGGATATTTGGAAAAAGGAAAAAAGGAAAAGAGTGATTTGGATTAAAGAAATTAATTAGGATATTTGGAATATTTAAATAAAATAATATTTAAATCCATTTTTAGGCTAATTTAGGGTTTTGAAAGATTTTTCATAAATTCTATTTTAATTAGCAAATCACTCTAATTTTCTCCAATTAAATTTTTTATAAAATTCCTATTACTTTGGAACTATTTATTCCCTCTTATTTTAAATAAAATAAATTATTTAATTAATTTTCAAAATAATATCCTTAATTAGTTAAAATACCCAAAATTTTCTAATAAGAATATTTATTATTTTCTGCTAGAATAGTCCTAATTAATTCCCTTTTATTTTAATAAAAATATTTTATTTAATAAATTTCTAAATAAATCCTAAATTAGCTATAATTCTTAAAATTAGGTTTTGGGGTATTTCAGTCATGCTCATGCAGAATCGATGGAACATATTTTCTTCCATTGTAATTTTGCCAACCACATCTAGAGAACATTAATGCATGGATTAGGATAAACACACATTATTGATACTTTGCCTAATATTTTACATTGGATGCAACATGGGTCAAGGGGAGCTAAAGAGTAGGAAGTTGATCACACAATATTTGTTCATTGCAACCACTTATCATGTATGGATGGAGAAGAATATAAGACTTTTTTAGGCCAAAGAAAGAACGTCATACTAGGTCCTAGGAGGTATAGTTAGAGAGTTACCTTTTAAGATTGTTAGTTGTCACTAATGTAAGTTACAATATTTTGGTTGCCTATGTCAATGCCTTACGGCAATGAAGTTTGTACTATGTGTATATTTGAGTCCGAGTTCTCGGTTTATTGGTAATAAAAGCTTTTATCTACTTACCATATATATAATGCACCACACCTTAAGCCATTTAATGTAATCCCTCACAATAATTGCCAAAAGGAAACGCAATAAATAGTGTTCAAGTTGAATTGGCAGTATGAAGAAAAAATTGGTTGAGAGAATTTTAGATTAAATTGAATTTAGGTATCACATCACATAAAGTGGAAAACTATTAGTCGGAACATTGAGCGATTTCCACACATTTCACAAGATTTTTACTTTTGGAGGGACAAAGGATCACAAGAAAAGTATTGATGGTGGGTAGTATTCACGACAACTTAGAGAACGACTGTTCTATTGACCTTTTTAAGTAAATTCATCTTCTTACTTTGTTTCTTTCTTTGTTAATTTAATTTTACTCTCATACATTAAACTAATAATTTAGCTTTATATTCCTTAGAGTGGTGAAATAGTATAATTCATTTATTCTTTTATTTAAAATTACTTATTGAAAGTAATTATTTAAAATATTTATTTATTTTAAATACTTTTTAACCTAATTTGTTTTAAATTAATAATTATTTTTAATAAATAGGTTTAAATAAAGGGAAAATTTCTTTATGGTATATATAGGTGAAACTAATTAGTTAAAAATTAAAATAGTCCCAAAATATTTAGTTACAAGTACAAAATATCATGTACATATAATTACACTAATATGTACACCTAATTATATATGAATGTATAGGTAATATTCTTTATATGTACATGTATATTAGAGTACCAAAAAAACTGGACTAAACACTAAATAAATTGATCAACTTTAATTATTTTGATCCAAGTGGACCACCGACTATTTTTCCCTTAAATAAACCCGTGCATTCAAAATGTCAGGTCATCCTCCGTATAGGTAATTGGACAGAAAGGTAGAGCTCACGTTATAACTAAATCAAAATAGTACATTAAGTTTTCTGTTTGGACAGGAAACCTTAAAAGCACTGCTGCACTGGTGGTACTACGTTTGCCACCAAGACATATAAATGTTTTGAAAAGTTGTGGATCATATAAACACGATTTTTGTTTTCTATTTCTGGGATATAGGCTACTGTGTAACAAGATTCAATGAACCGTCAATGATGTCGAAATTCTGAGAAATGAATGACCTGTCCTTTTCTGGCATACGGGCGTTGAAGCACGTGTTTCTTGTACCGAAAACGTCGTTCGTCGTATTCCGTTTTAAAAATTTTTCGATATTAAAAATATTTGATTATTTATTTTAAAAAAAATATTTATTAATAATTTATATCAACTAAAATAAATAATAATTTTAATTTTTTTATTTTAATAGATATAATCTGTTTTTAAAATATATATAATGTGTGTGTGTGTGTGTATATATATATATTAGTATTTCTTATTTTTTCTATTTTTCTATTTTTTAAATAATATTTTTGTATTTTTTTTCTTTATTCCTGTTCCCATCTCTCTTCCTCTAGTAGTAGAAAATGAGAGGAATTGTATATAGTTATGTATAAAATAAATATGAATTTATTTTTTCAATCTATTTCTTTCTCTTCTTCTAGTAGTAGGAATTCTACAAAATCTGATGAAAATATAGTTCATGCCAAAGATTAAGAATTTGAAGATTTTCGATGATCAGTAGATACCTGAAAACTCTCTAAAATTTAAAAATAACTAATTTATAAAACCTCAAAATGGTATGATTTTTAAGATTAATACATTATAAAAACTGAAGAACAAGATATTCAAAATTTAAAATCTTTTGAAACAAGCAAACTTCTTTCAAAAAAGTCAGTAAAAAAGCATCTCAATAGCAGCTTTAGATACATACATCTGGGCCTTGTTTCAAATTGGATTCAAATCCTTAATTAGGGAATGATTGAATACTTCAATCCTTACTATCCTATGAGATGGTAGGCTCAAAAAAATTTTAAAATTCAATTTTAGGAACTATTAACTCTAGTTTATGCAATGGTCTTATTTTCTTTAATTACTTTCCAAATTTCTCCCCATCTTTATCTAATACAAACCTTATGCATTCTCGTACCGTACAAGTAAAAACACATGTGTATGAGATGTTGGAAGGATCAATACTAGTTTTTATGATTTATCGTATCCATAACAAAATTATGAAAACTACTTTCAAAACAAACACTAAAAATCAGTGTATTAAGAATGAGACCATTCTACTTTAGAAGACCTAAGTAGAGAAAATATGATTGTTCCTTAAACGATTAGATGGAAGGACATTACCCTTCTAGAAGATTGGCTCCTATAAAATGCCGCTTCATCTTAGGATGAGTAGCCTTAGCCCTCTACTGATTCAAATACTAAGCTAAGATAAATCATCCAATTCTTGGATGGAACGATAAGACTTAACTTCCAATGTTCTCCTAGTACAAAATACTCCGAGTAAAATGGATTAGATAGCCAATACCTAACAAAAATGATCTTCTCCAAACACTACTTTGCACTGATTTTTTTTATATATATTTGATTCAAAATCGGGATTTTAGCAAATTCAAATCTCACCAAAAGATAGATATAAGATTGCTTCCACTTTTCCCTTTGGTCAATACCAATGAAACATAATCCTTTTTGGATTAAAAAAAATGCTCATTCTAAATTTCAAAGAATTATGAAAAAAAAATTTAATCCATACTCAAAATTTTGCATTGTCTACATTGATGATATTCTCATATTTTCTTATTCCATAAACTACCATTTAAAACATCTTAGGAAATTTATTTCAGTCATAAGAAGAAGTGGTCTAGTAGTCTTAAAGTCAAAATTTTCATTATTTCAAACACGCATTAGATTTCTAGGTTATTATATTTTCTAAGGAACCATTACTCCAATAGAAAGGTCTTTAGAGGTTGCATCTAAATCCCTAGATAGGATCTTAGACAAACGGTAATTACAAAGATTCTTATAGATTCTAAATTATTTTTTACATTTTTATCCAAATGTAAATTAAATAGTAAAACCCATGCATGAGCGTCTTAAGAAAAATCCCGCTCCTTGGTCATAGAAACATACTAATGCTATTATATGCATCAAAAGATAGGTTCAGCAAGTCCCTAACCTCCACCTTGTTGACCCATCTCTTCCCAAAATTGCATACTCAAACAGATACAAAATCAGCAGGAGAAAATAATTCAGTTCACTTCTACTCACTAAAATGACACTCAAAAGAATTATTCTACAATTAAAAAAAAGAGATTATCTTGATTATCCTCTGTATACAAAATTCCAATATGATCTCCTTAATCAAAAAATTTTCCTTCGCATAAATTGCAAATCTATAAAAGAAGCTCTAAAAAAGGATGTCCAAAATATTGCTTCCAAATAAATATTTGCCAGATGGCAAGCCAATTTCTCTATTTTTTATTTTAACATAGAATGTATCAAAGGAGAATCAAACTCCATACCAAATTTTCTGACATGAGAGTCTCTCTTGGCAAAAGAGGAGCATGGCTCCCAAGAAGAAAGTCGAGCAATCCATTTTTGCACGCCACCTCAAAACCCAATTAAATCATGGTATGAGGCAACACTTGAAGACAAAGCATGTTCCTCACAAAACCCTCAAACCAGCAAATAGAGTGAAGATTAAATTTGGGTAGATAACTTGTCAAATTCCCCTAATGCCCTTATAACACTTAACAACTGATGCAAAACAGTCCATCTCCAAGTAAAGGTATAACTTCTTCCCTTGTTTTAAAAATCAAGGAGGGTTCTTCAACTAAAAAATACCCTTCTAAAAATATTTTGAAAATAGAAGAGGGATCTTCCTCAAAAACCCCATCTCAAAATCTGATTTCAAAACTATCTTCGTCAAATTTAACCGTATTGCCAAACCTTTCATCAAAGCAAATTATCCAAAAACAAAAGGATTTTCAAAAACCTTTTGTATATTTTATAAAACCCCATTTTCAAATTATTATAAATTATGAAGATGGATTTCATTACCGTAATCCTTTTTTATCTTTGCAAAAAATGTTTTTTGGATGGTTCTTCAAACCATGGGATATTTCAAAACCTGTGCCATACTATATGGCCATCCTAGAACATACCGGTTTTGCATCCTTCAAACACTTTATCCACCATGACACACAAAATGAAACAACCTTTTCGACCTATAGAATCCTGAAAATCCTTCTCCTTATAGAATATGGCAAAGGCCTCGAATCACCAAAATGGCTCTTAGACTCCTACAAAATTTTCTAGAATTCTACTCTCATCTTTAACTACTGGGACTATCAGTAGTCCCGGTACAACGCCTTTTATACCCAAAACAGTAGGAAGGGCCATTCGTGATTAATTTTTTTCCCAAAACATTTCACAATCTAATGTGCCTATTTAGTTCATCGAATGGTGGAAAGATTTTAGATCCTCTCCTATCATCCTACCACCCCAAGTATCTAAAGCATTAGATATCTTCAAAACCCTTGTTTATCCCTCTCTGAAAGATAGACAATTACCAACTATCTTTCATTCCTGTAGGTTTTTCTTTTGTCCTTGGATATTTTCTTGGACAGTTGAATAACATGATATTAATGGTATCCCAACACTTGTTCACTGATTTAGAATCAAATGGTGGAACATGTTTTAAGTCTTTGAAAAAATCTCAAAGCCATTTGTCCAAAAATAGGCAAAAACCTAGAAAACGAAAAACCCAATCCCCCAAATTTCTTTGAGCGCCTCACATACTCAATTCCTACCTCAAAAATCCATCACAACAACGCGACTTGCTGCAGCTAAAACTAAGGAATAATACCTTACTATCCTCAGCCAAACCCTTATGAAAAATAAAATCTAATCACCATCTTCATCAGACACCCCTGACTACAGTGGCGAGAATAAAGACGGCTGTCTTAAGAATACCGTCCAATATTCCCTAAACTCTATACAAGTATTATACCTCAAAAATAGGCAAAAACCTAGAAAACTAAAAACCCAATCCCCCAAATTTCTTTGAGCCCCTCACATACTCAATTCCTACCTCAAAAATCCATCACAGCAATGAAACTTGCTGCAGCTAAAACTAAGGAATAATACCTTACTATCCTCAGCCAAACCCTTCTGCAAAATAAAATCTAATCACCATCTTCATCAGACACCCCTGACTACGGTGGCAAGAATAAAGACAACTGTCTTAGAATACCGTCAAATATTCCCTAAACTCTATATAAGTATTACACCTCAAAAATAGGCAAAAACCTAGAAAACTAAAAACCCAATCCCCCAAATTTCTTTGAGCCCCTCTGTAATACCCCGTTCTTTCAAATCCTAATTATCATATATGATTGGCCTATTATCGCATCATATAAGTATATACATATCGATTCTATTATCAAGCTCCATTCCGTTCGTGTAAATTTTTAGACATTTTATCGATTATTTCTCTCGTTTGCGTAAAACACATTTATTGCAATTTTTTCGATTTCTCTGTTTTTACTTTTTTTGACCTCTTAAAAATTTGTGAATCAATCTAAAAAAATATTTTTGAGTTCATCCATTCACCCTATTCATTTATGTTTCACCCTTTCCTTTCGAATCACCAAATTGCGGAAAAATTCATTTACGCGATTAGACGATTTTAGCCGTTTTTGCTATTTTTAATCCGTTGGTCATCAAATAAGTTCCGAGACCAAATATTTTCATATATTTGATTTTATAAAAACATTCCGCATCAATATGTGATAACTTGAACCCCTATTATTCATTTTATGAATTTGCGGAAAAACGCGTTTCCGCAACTTACCCGTTTTTGCCGTTTTTGATCATTTTCCATCCGTCAAGGATCAAACCTCCTCCGATACTTAATATTTTTATATATTTGAGTTTCTAAAATTATTCCAAACATTTTCATAAATTTTCATAATTTTTAGAACTCAAGTGATATTTTTCTCAATAAGTGCCCATTATTAGGCTTTCTTGCAATTTAATTAATCAAAATAAATTGTAACCAATCCTCTAACTAATATTCCAATCCTAACTAATCTCCTAACCAAACCAAATCAGATTTGTAACTTGGTTACATTTCTCCCAACCAAAAAGTACAACTAGTACCATAATCATGATTTTATGACATTTCTCTTACACACTCAACCATAGCCTATCATCTCTCTTACACCCCTAATCCTAGCACTCAAGTGAGGCCAAGGTCAAACCAAAAACTCAATCCACACTCCACCATATCAGATCCTACTCTATCTTTGCCAAATCGTGCGTTCCTACCCCAAAACGCACATAAAATCATAGATTGTAGCAGAGTGCAAAGTTGATTACTTTCCAACTTTGAGCAACTCGTTCTCTCTCTCTGGTTATCCGTTTCCTTTGGTTTTTGTTTCCTTCGAAAGTATGCATTGCATACTATGAATCTATATAATTTAAATCCCTGAAGTCGAAATCCCTCATGCTTATTCATAGCCAAACTTCTGCTTCCCGACCAGCCTTACAATATCAGCAAAGCTGATTTTTTTGGTGACTTCGAGCATCTTTTATGCATCGACCTTGACTCCTCTACCATATATTCTTGTTTGGCATTTTTCCTTGCATGTTATGCCTCATCTACAGACCCTTCTCACCAAGGAAATCGTTCCCCTACCCTCTCCTTTTTCCTCTCCTATCTGCCTTGTCGAGCAACATTGAAGTTTTTGCTGCAGTGGTTAAGTGGGTTGCAACAAATATTTCGTGCCTTTCATGCCCTCTTTTCTCCTTGTTTTCCTCCCCTTTAACCCTCCAAAACCTTAATCCATCATTCCTTTGTGGTTATTGGTTGTTTTGTGGTGGTTTTGAAGCCTCTCTATTCAAGAGTAATATTTTATATTTCACTTCTTCCATTCCAAATCCTTTCTTTCCCATTTTTGTTATTTATTGAACTTAGTTTATCTAACTCATTTACCTTATATTCTTGAAGGTGACAAAGTGGTTTAGAGAAGGAATTGCTAGATTCCTTATTTTAGCTTTGCTAAGGAGCTTAGGAGTTTTGGTAACAAAACTAACCTTTAGAAATAGGATTTTGTGCTAGGTGTATTATATGTTCTCTTATGTGTAGATAGCTTTATTTTAATTATAAGCATGAAATAATATCTTGAAAAATATTGTATGACATGTGTACGTTTCTACCTTATGTGTTTAAGCATGAATATCTAATGAGAAGATGGTTTGTGTGATTCTTTTTATATATTTATACCTGCTGGAAAAGTGATGAATATTTAGTGAAGAGGTGATGAATTTTCAGTAGAGTCGTGATGAATTTACAGCATAGTCGTGATGAATATGCCTAGATCCGAGTAGTTTAGCTCTCTCCCTTGCTATTTTATGTGTGCTTTGGTTGTCTTAAAATTATCTAAGTATTTCCCTATATGTATAATAGTGTATAGAAGCTAGATAATGAGTTTTGGATCATGTAGAGTTGAAATGAAATTTTTATAAGGCTTTCACATATTCAACCATGGGTACATTGGGCAATAAAGATTGTTTTTGAAAGTTTTAAGTGCACTATTGTCTTCATTGGGTCTTTTACCTAAAATTTGGTATATGATATGTTAGGATTTGATGTTGTCTAGAGTAAGTGACGAATTTTAGAAGCTTAAGGTAATTTTTGGTTAATAAAGACATTTTCGTCATTTCACGTAAATTTCTAGAAATTTGGATACCTAATTGAATATTGTGCTAATACAAGAATTTAGAATTTATAATTCTAATACTTGGGTAACATTGATGAGTAGACTTAGAGACCTTAATTAAAATGATTCATTAAGTAAGAAAAAGAAAAAGAGAAAGAGACATTGTGGGTGTGTTGAGGAATCTTAATATTTTATCCTATTTTTCTATTGATATTTCATCCTAAGAAAATAATTGGCTAAGTGTAATATATTTTAGCATAAAATACACCTCTCTTTCTCAATTTGCTTAGCTAGCTTCAGATTTAGGTAAGTCATTACTTACCTTTACTTATGACGGATTCTCGATGTATGTTTGCTTGGAGTGGAAGGTGATGATGATGCTTAACGATTATTTAATTATGTCAAGCACATGCTATGTTCTATATAGTAATTTTCTGAATAGATGAAATTGTAGCCTTAATGCAACGCGTGTTAATATGACGCTTGAGTATTGTATGTGCGTAAGTGTGTGAAGGGTTTAGTATGGGTTGAAATTGCATGATGCCTTATATTATATTTTATGCCATGGACTTATTCGGCTTTAATGCCTCTGGAATTGATCGACTTTAATGCCACTTAAATTGGTTCGGCTTTAATGCCCCTGAAATCGATTGGCTTTAATGCCATTTGGATTGGTTCGGCTTTAATGCCACTTAAAATTGACCGGCTTTAATGCCGCTTGGCTTTAATGCCATTTGAAATTGATGTAATAATGGAAAGTCATTTTGTTGATGGATGTTAGCTAAGTGCTATTATGTGGGCCTAATTTATGATTGGCTAAATCCTTGAATAAAATATTAATCACTTAAAGTGAAAGATCTTGAGTTGGGACTTGTATCACTCGGGGTAGCTATCCGAGTTAGGTTTGGTATTCACTTGGTACCATTCTGGTGTTTTTCTATTCTGTGATCCCGGGTGCCTTACGAGGTCCGGAGAGGCCCTCTTCTACTCTATAGGTGTCTCGATATATTTCGGCCCTATAGGGGGTATGCATACTTAAGTGATTAGGTGTCCTATTTATTGGTGGTCTGGTTACGTTTCTGGGCGGGCCAGCTAGGGCTAGTACCGTTCGAGTACTAGATTAGTTGTTACGATCTCTTCGAGTCTCCATCCTCAAGTTAATATAATAAATTGATTGCGATCACGATGATAAGATATAATAACTAATGGATCCCATCTACCAATACATTCACATTACGTTATTTTATGCTTGAAGGTTGAGTTTTGTGTTCTCAATTAACATATATACACGTAAGCATGATATTATCTTGTTATTATATATTCTATTGCTTTCTTCACATGGACCTCGCACTCAATGCTATCTCTTTAGGATAGTTGTGTTGCTCAGTACAAGATGCGTACTGATACTACACTTTTGTAGACGTTGTGTCACAGGTATATGATGATGATCCTGCTGACTTTGAGGAGGTTCCTCGGGCAGAGTGATGCGGGTTTATACCCCTGGGGTTAGGGCGTAGAGTTATTTCTATCCGAGGTCGCACATGTTATGTGCCCTAGATTTTGGATATCTCTTTTGGACTCTTCATCTCTTTTAACCCCCTTATCTCTTTTGGATATTGTATTATCTGGAGCATGTACTCCAAACTATGTTATTATGTCTAAATTATTCAAGTCTTTTGCTATTTATATCTATTTCCGTAAGTTTTGATTTATTTGATGTAAAGCTTTGCCTTGCGCGTAGTACGAGAAAGGTATGGACTAGACTCGTGCTATGTGTGGCGGTAACACCCGTTATGTTATGTTAATGCTTCCGCTTATAAAACAAAAAAAAATGTAGTAATTTTTGGGGTGTTACACCCTCACATACTCAATTTCTACCTCAAAAATCCATCACAGCAACACAACTTACTGCAGCTAAAACTAAGGAATAATACCTTACTATCCTCAGCCAAACCCTTATGTAAAATAAAATTTAATCACCATCTTCATCAGACACCCCTGACTATGGTGGCAAGAATAAAGACGACTATCTTAGAATACCGTCCAATATTCCCTAAACTCTATACAAGTATTATACCTCAAAATATTTTGCCAACCACCTCTAGAGAACATTGATGCACATATTAGGATGCACACACATGGTTGATAGTTTGCCTTATATTTTACATGGGATGTACCAAGGGTGAAGGGGGACTAAAGAGTAGGAAGTTGATCATTCAATATTTGTTAGCTACAACCACTTATCATGTATGGATAGAAAAGAACATGGGAATTTTTATTTTTATTTTTGGCCAAAGAAAGAACATCATGCCAAGTCCTAGGAGGTATAGTAAGAGAGTTAGCTACTAAGGTTGCTAATTGCCACTAATGTAAGACCTACAATACTTTGGTTGCCTATGTCAATGCCTTATGGTAGTGAAGTTTGTACTATGTGTCTATTTGGGTCTAAACTCTCTGTTTATTAGTAATGATAGCTTCTATCTACTTAACAAAAAAATATAATGCACCACACCTTAGGCCATTTAATATAATCCCTCACAAGAATTGCCAAAAGGAACCGTAGCAAATAGTGTTCAAGTTTAAAATGGAAAACTATTAGTTGGAATATTGAGCCGTTTTCACACATTTCACAAGTTTTTTTCCCTTTTGGAAGGGGGAGGGGGATGTTGGGAGGGTTCACAAGAAAGGTGTTAGTACTGGTGGGTAGTGTTGATGGCTACTTAGAGAGTGATTGTTGTATTGACCTTAAATAACTTCATCTTCTTACTTTGTTTCTTTATTTGTTAATTTAATTTTGCTCTCATGTTACATTAAACTAATAATCCTAGATTATATTCGTTAGACCGGTGAAATGTTATGGTTAATTTATTATCTTATTTGAAATTATTTATAGAAAATAATTATTTAATTTCAAAAAAATTAGCCTAATTTTTTGAATAAATAATTATTTTTAATAAATAAATTTAAATAAATTCAAAATGTTAAGTCATCCTCCGCGTAGGTCATTTTGACAAAATTGTAGAGCCAACGTAAACCACGTTTAGAACATATTGCAGTAAATATAAATGAAACAAGAAAGTTGATAACGAAATCTGATTGGAAATGAAATAATGGCAAAGTTGGCGACTAACGCTATATATTTTGGTTTAAAATTCAAATCTAAATTTAATTTAAAAAATATATATATATTCATATATTAATTTTATTTTCTAATAATAATTAAATAACATAACCTAATAATAATATATTATAAAAGAAAATTATAGCATAAAAATACAATATATTTATTATTAGCATTATTTCTATAATAATAATAATAATTATTATTGTTATTATAATAAAAAAAATTACACTTTTTTCTGCAGTATATTTTTTATTTTATATTATTATTAATCTGTATTGCCTAATTATTAATAAAAAATAAAATTAATACACTAATATATATGAGAGAAACGTGAACCACTAATCTTTGATGATAAAAGTCATTGGTTACCAGCGAAACACCGAAACACGGAAACAGCTGACATAGCGACATGTGATGTTTTTCATTTTTAGAATGTTCTGAAAATAACTTTTGTTTCAATAATTTTTTTAGTATTAAAATTAATATTAAAAATATTTATTTTAATTTTTTAAAATTATTAATAATTTAAATTAATTAATATAGATAATAATTTGAATTTTTTTTTAATTTTAATAAATTTAATCTATTTTTACAAAAATTATATCATATATGTATATATATATTTACCTTTTTTATTTTTATTTTTTAAACTTCTAAAAAAATAATATTTTAATATTTCAACATTTATTTTGTCTTGTTTTTCATCCCTATCCCCGGATAGTTGGTTGTACAACGTTGGCGACCACGACACGTAAGGTACGTCAGTTCCAATCTCAAAATTTCCTCATCATTAACTATTTAAATAAAATTTATATTTGGAATTATTTATTAAAATTCATAATAATTATTTATTTAAAAAAAATTTAGACTAAATTTTTTTAAAATAAATAATTATTTTTAAAAAGTAACTTTAAATAAGTTAAAAATTATAATACACTAGCCCATATTGTAGGAAAAAAAATTGTTTATATGGTCCACGAGTGGACCACGACCGTGAACTCAATTTTGCAACGGGATATTAAAAATAACAGAGCAGTAGCTAACTGATATGACAACTCTCTAATAGGTATTGAGACTTTTTCAAAACATTTATATATATCTTGGTAGAAAAAAATTTAAAAAATCTATATATCATTAAAGAAAAAATTGAACATATTCATGGCTTATTTTCAATAAATTTTAAATATTTATATCTTTAGGTGAAATTTAAAAACGTATATATTTTTCTGAAATAAATTTAAAATAATTTTTTTTTTTATCATTACGCCGATCTAAAAAACAAATTCACAAAGGTGGTATGTTAGTTAGGACTGCCTCATCTCAAAGTTAAATATTCTCGTCGTTTCTCTGAAATATAACTTTTTTCTATTGTAGTCATTAAATAAAAATATTTATTTTAATTTCTGTGGATTTTTTTTGATTTATTAAATTAATCCATCCGCCCCTTATCTCTGTTGTTTCATAGTACATGCTATTGCATGTTCATCTCTACCGTTCTCCATCTCCCGATCATCAATTTTAATTCCTAAATCACCCATTTACCTTAATCCGATCACCTATTATACTATTTATCAACATTAAAATTGATTAAAATTACATATTTTAAAATTTAAAGCAGACTAGAATCGATCCTTGATTCTCTTGCATGCGGGCCCGGTTGTTCGTCCTTCTCGCTACAATCTCGATTCCCTGCTTCGTCGGCGGCCTCTTGTTATCATAAACAGAAAGTAAGCTAGAGGTCGTTTGTTATCATAACTCTAATTCTATATTAGATATGGGACTTGCAAAGTTCTGATCTTTATTTCAATTTTAATTATCCCATCACATTCTCGTCGGTTATTACGCTGCAAAATCGACAATAAAAGATAATTAATTAATTTCACAGAATTATATTACTGAGGCCTTGCCTTTTTAGCGAAATAGTCAAGAGGAGGTCACGTCATAAACGATCAGGTAAAAAGGGTTTAGCGAAGGGGCCATGACATGCAGCGTTTACTTCTCGCGCAAATATCTTACATTATTGCAATTATGAGGACCCAGTTTACACTGGCTTCCCGAAAACTAGTACGGCGCGACATACATTGTTGTACATGCATAGTAACAGGTTGAGTAATGAAAATCAAGGAATATTAATTAACAGAGATTATTCATGCTAACACCCAGCTTAATTACGAACGCTATCATCTATATATCAGCCAGGCGACATGTCTGTGATACACACACACACACACACACACCCAAACAAATATATATAGGCAGGCAGGCAGGCAAAGCCAGGTAGGGTGTAGCTAGTTAAGCAAGCTGGCAGGGTTCAATGTAAAGCTCCTTGATCTTGTCCTTAGTCAAGTGGGTGGGAGCACTATATTGATCGGCTCCTTTGTTATAAATGAACTGAGAAACTCGTGCCATGTTTCTAATGAGTTTGGCAGACGCTTGTAGAACAGGGTACTGTCTGATGAACTCCCCATTAATTCTCTTCCACGACTCCACTATGATATCTTGCATGTGCCCTCTTGCCGCATCCTCTGAAATATTGAATTCTCTCATGCAGCATAGGATAGAAGATGGACAGTCGCCTCTCTCACGCTCAGCCTGTTAGTTTGTAGCCAATAAACATGAAGAATCGCCGATCATTAGTTAATTATATCACCATCAATTCTCTAATATTTCAGCAATTAAGTGTCGTATTAGTTATACGTGTGTATATATAAGTAACATATCTAAAAATAACCATATTCAATGGTAAGAAATAAAAACCATCACGTTTTCCTAAAAGACTTACGATAATTTTTTTTTATGGCCGATAGTTTTTAAATTTAAAATATAAATATCTACTACTTATAAAAATATCACTCCTAATTTTTTTACACTTATACTATAATTTCTTAAGAGAATTCTAGAATTAACTATATTTAATTAGATCTAATAATTTCTTCCACTTATTAGATGTAGTTTCCATTAACTACTTTGAATAGTTTTATAATCTATAATATAAATATATAGTATTTATAAAAATATTATCCTTTTTTTTTCTTATCAGCAAAATACTATATTTTTCTAAGAGATTTATAGTATTTTTTTTTTCTATTTATTGAGAGTAGTTTCTATTATCTATTAGAAATAATTTTTAAACCTTAAAAACAAATACATAATAATTATAAAAATACCACCACCTTTTTTTTTAAAAAAAAATATTCACTTATTATAATTTTTTCAGTGATTTAGGGTATTTTTTATCAAACTACTATGAGTAGTTTTCATTACCTATGGTATTAATTTTTTAAACTAAAAGTATTTGTTCTCATCTCTCATAGAAATAGATCTCATTGAATATTTATCCTATATATATAAATATACTTACTTCATGAGACCCAATGTGTAACACCCCAAAATTTACTACATTTTTTTTTTGTTTTATAAGCGGAAGCATTAACATAACATAATGGGTGTTACCGCCACACATAGCACGAGTCTAGTCCATACCTTTCTCGTACTACGCGCAAGGCAAAAACTTTACATCAAATAAATAAAAACTTACGGAAATAGATATAAATAGCAAAAGACTTGAATAATTTAGACATAATAACATAGTATGGAGTACATGCTCCAAATAATACAATATATAAAAAGCGATAAGGGGGTTAAAAGAGATGAAGAGTCCAAAAGCGATATCCAAAATTTAGGGCACATAACATGTGCGACATTAGATAGAATGACTCTACGCCCTAACCCCGAGGGTATAAACCCGCATCACTCCGCATGAGGAACCTCCTTAAAGTCCGCAGAATCATCATCATATATCTGCGACACAACATCTACAAATGTGTAGTATCAGTACACATCATGTACTGAGCAACATAACTATCCTAAAGAGATAGCATTGAGTGCGAGGTCCATGCGAAGAAAGTAATAGAGCATATAATAACCAGATAATATCATGCTTACATATATATGTTAATTGAGAACACGAAACTCAACCTTCAAGTATAAAATAATGTAATATGGATATATGGGTAGATGGGATCCATTGATTATTATATTTTATCATCGTGATCACAACCAATTTATTATATTAGCTTGAGGATGGAGACTCGAAGAGATCGTAACAACTAATCTAGTACTCGAACGGTACTAGCCCTAGCTGGCCCGCCCAGAAACGTAACCAGTCCACCAATAAATAGGACACCTAATCACTTAAGTATGCATACCCCCTATAGGGCCGAAATATATCGAGACACCTATAGAGTAGAAGAGGGCCTCTCCGGACCTCGTAAGGCACCCGGGATCACAGAATAGAAAAACACCGGAATGGTACCAAGTGAATACCAAACCTAACTCGGATAGCTACCCCGAGTGATACAAGTCCCAACTCAAGATCTTTCACTTTAAGTGATTAATATTTTATTCAAGGATTTAGCCAATCATAAATTAGGCCCACATAACAACATGTAGCTCACATCTATCAATATAATGAATATCCATTATTATATCAATATTAAATGGCATTAAAGCCAAGCGGCATTAAAGCCGAACCAATCCAAGCGGCGTTAAAGCCGAACCAATCCAAATGGCATTAAAGCCGATCAATTCTAGTGGCATTAAAGCCGAACCAATTTAAGTGGCATTAAAGCCGATCGATTCCAAAGGCATTAAAGCCGATCCAATTCATGAGGCATTAAAGCCGAATAACTTTAGGAGCATTAAAGCCGAATGAGTCCATGGCATAAAATACAGCATAAGGTATCATGTAACTTCAATCAATATTCAACCCTTCACACACTTACACACATACAATATTCAAGAGGCATACGAACATGCGGTTGCATTAAATCTATAACTCATACATACATACATACAATTACCACAAAAGAATACAACATATGCTTGACATGATTAAATAATCAATAAGCATACTCATCACCTTCCACTTCAAGCAGACATACATCGAGAATCCGTCGTAAGTAAAGGTAAGTAATGACTTATCTAAATCCGAAGCTAGCTAAGCAAATTGAGAAAGAGAGGTGTAATTTATGCTAAAATATATTACGCTTAGCCAATTATTTTCTTAGGGTGAAATATCAATAGGAAAATAGGATAAAATATTAAGATTCCTCAATACACCCACAATGTCTCTTTCTCTTTTTCTTTTTCTTACTTAATGAATAATTTTAATTGAGGTCTCTAAGTATACTCATCAATGTTACCCAAGTATTAGAATTATAAATTCTAAATTCTTGTATTAGCATAATATTCAATTAGGTCTCAAATTTCTAGACATTTACATAAAATGACGAAAATGTCTTTATTAACCAAAAATTACCTTAAGCTTCTAAAATTCATAACTTACTCTAAACAACATCAAATTCTAACATATCATATACCAAATTTTATTTAAAAGACCCAATGAAGATAATGGTGCACTTAAAACTCTCAAAGACAATCTGTATTGCCCAATTTACCCATGGTTGAATATGTGCAAGCCTTATAAAATTTCATTTCAACTCTAAATGATCCAAAACTCATAATCTAGCTTCTATACACTATTATACATATAGGGAAATACTTAGATAATTTTAAAACAACAAAAGCACACATAAAATAGCAAGGGAGAGAGCTAAACTACTCGGATCTAGGCATATTCATCACGAATATGCTGTAAATTCATCACCACTCTACTGAAAATTCATCAACTCTTCACTAAATATTCATCACTTTTCCAGCAGGTATAAACATATAAAAAGAATCACACAAACCATCTTCTCATTAGATATTCATGCTTAAACACATAAGGTAGAAGCATACACATGTCATATAATATTTTTCAAGATATTATTTCATGCTTATAATTAAAATAAAGCTATCCACACATAAGAGAACATATAATACACCTAGCACAAAATCCTATTTCTAAAGGTTAGTTTTGTTACCAAAACTCCTAAGCTCCTTAGCAAAGCTAAAATAAGGAATCTAGCAATTCCTTCTCTAAACCACTTTGTCACCTTCAAGAATATAAGGTAAATGAGTTAGATAAACCAAGTTCAATAAATAACAAAAATGGGAAAGAAAGGAATTGGAATGGAAGAAGTGAAATATAAAATATTACTCTTGAATAGAGAGGCTTCAAAACCACCACAAAACAACCAATAACCACAAAGGAATGATGGATTAAGGTTTTGGAGGGTTAAAGGGGAGGAAAACAAGGAGAAAAGAGGGCATGAAAGGCACGAAATATTTGTTGCAACCCACTTAACCACTGCAGCAAAAACTTCAATGTTGCTCGACAAGGCAGATAGGAGAGGAAAAAGGAGAGGGTAGGGGAACGATTTCCTTGGTGAGAAGGGTCTGTAGATGAGGCATAACATGCAAGGAAAAATGCCAAACAAGAATATATGGTAGAGGAGTCAAGGTCGATGCATAAAAGATGCTCGAAGTCACCAAAAAAATCAGCTTTGCTGATATTGTAAGGCTGGTCGGGAAGCAGAAGTTTGGCTATGAATAAGCATGAGGGATTTCGACTTCAGGGATTTAAATTATATAGATTCATAGTATGCAATGCATACTTTCGAAGGAAACAAAAACCAAAGGAAACGGATAACCAGAGAGAGAGAACGAGTTGCTCAAAGTTGGAAAGTAATCAACTTTGCACTCTGCTACAATCTATGATTTTATGTGCGTTTTGGGGTAGGAACGCACGATTTGGCAAAGATAGAGTAGGATCTGATATGGTGGAGTGTGGATTGAGTTTTTGGTTTGACCTTGGCCTCACTTGAGTGCTAGGATTAGGGGTGTAAGAGAGATGATAGGCTATGGTTGAGTGTGTAAGAGAAATGTCATAAAATCATGATTATGGTACTAGTTGTACTTTTTGGTTGGGAGAAATGTAACCAAGTTACAAATCTGATTTGGCTTGGTTAGGAGACTAGTTAGGATTGGAATATTAGTTAGAGGATTTGTTACAATTTATTTTGATTAATTAAATTGCAAGAAAGCCTAATAATGGGCACTCATTGGGAAAAAATATCACTTGAATTCCAAAAATTATAAAAATTTATGAAAATGTTTGGAATAATCTTAGAAACTCAAATATATAAAAATATTAAGTATCGGAGTAGGTTTGGTCCTTGACGGATGGAAAATGATCAAAAACGGCAAAAACGGGTAACTTGCGGAAACGCATTTTTCCGCAAATTCATAAAATGAATAATAGGGGTTCAAGTTATCACATATTGATGCGGAATATTTTTATAAAATTAAATATAAGAAAATACTTGGTCTTGGAACTTATCTGATGACCAACGGATTTAAAATAGAAAAAACGACTAAAATCGTATAATCGCGTAAATGAATTTTTTTTCCGCAATTTGGTGATTTAGAAGGAAAGGGTGAAACATGAATGAATAGAATGAAGGGATGAACTCAAAAATATTTTTAGATTGAGTCACAAATTTTTAAGGGATCAAAAAGTGTAAAAACAGAGAAATCGGAAGAATTGCAATAAATATATTTTATGCATAAGAGAGAATTAATCGACGAAATATCTAAAACTTTACACGAACGGAAATACAAATTTTTAACCGAAAATCGAAATCATATAATAAAATCATAATTGTGAACGAATTTATCTAAAATAATCCGCAACGACAATAATTATTTAAATTCAAAATATAAACTCAAAATCGTCGATAAATCCATAAAACGAATCAAAATTAAAATAATTAAATGTTTACATCAAATTACGCTAATAAAATAATTAAACTTAATAAAACTAAATTTACAAAAAATGGGGTATTACACAATGTCATTGCTGAGTCTGATTATGAGGGATGAATGGTATACAATCCCTTTGTTTTCTTTGAATAATGCGTCCTTGAGGATCTCAGTTGGACGAGGTGCTGCACAAAGAATAGCAATGACGGAAAGCAAAGGGCCGCACGATGAGATCCATGCAGACGTGAGATATTCTTCTAATGATGGAGTACGGCTCTTGGCGGCGTACCATCGAGCTTCTACGAGTAATGCCTCACAAAAATCTGCCCACTGTACGTACGTACGTACGTTAGAGATGGTGGAAAAATAGAGACTAATTAGTAAGAGAGGAGAGAGAGATGAGTAGTAGATCGGTCTCGAGACACATACGAAAAGTTTGAAATTAATTAAGCCGTTTAATTTTGTAATGAAGAAATAAAAATTGTACGCACCCCGCTCCTAATAAATGTAAGTGCACCGACCAAACCCTTCTCATTCTCAATCTCAGATGCTATTTCATTCATAGTATCAAATAGCGCTTGAAAAGAAATCTTCATGCACTCTGGAAGCTGCTCAACTTCTTGACAATCCCACCTATACATACAAGAGGACATACATGTATGTAAATTAAACGTAAGAAATGAGTTAAGTGGATACATGCATATACATATATATAAATAGTAGAACTGCAGAAGTAATAAGAAACAGTAGTAGCAACCTGTACACAGCTCTGGTAAAGCACTCCAGCTCTTCTAATGAGCCATATACATCATAAATATCATCAATAACAAGCACAAAGACCAGGACCTTGGTAAGCCATTTCCTAAAAGAAGAATATGTTGTGGGTCCAGCCCACATGTGTTAGTAAAATGTGTATTTTATTTTGTCCTAATGAATGGGCATTTGATAGCATTTTACTAATCTTGGATTAAGTCCAACTTGGGCTTATTATTTGGGCTTCTTAATTAAGCCTTTGGTATAAATACTTGCTTTACAAATTAGGGCAAGGGGTGAGAGGTGTGAATTCAAAAAGACACACACACAATTAGAAGCAAAAGAAGAGAGGAAGACAAAGGGTTGGAGAATCGTGATTTGCGATTGTTCAAGAACAGCATTCAGAAAGTTGTCGATCACCGGAGTTTCCACCGTTGGATTTTGCTGAAATTTGGACAGCTTGTTGGGGACACATAGGGCCTCATTTTTAACGGTTGGATCATCGTGGTGAGATCTAGTTTGTCTGTTATTGCAGATGGACTGAATCGCTGATTTGTGGTGATATTTTTCACCTTTGATCTCTTATTGCTTAAGCTCTTATGTATGTTCTTGTTGGTGGGTTGTGAATTGTTGTGAACTGATTTGGATGGTTCATTTTGCCCTCAATTTATCATAATAAGAGAAGGAGATAGGGTGGACTCCTCAAACGTCCCGTGGTTTTTACTCTTCACATCGAAGGGGTTTTCCACGTATAAATCGTGTGTTGATTGATTCGTTTTGCTAATCTATTCGTTTGTGCTTGCTTCCCATAATTAGTTTTGCTTGGTGATTTTATTTGGTGAATTATTTGTGGTAGATTTGGGTTCTATAATTTGGTTGATTGTCTTGGTGTTGATCCTTGTGGGTATTGTCATATATTACCCGGGTCCTTTCAACTGGTATCAGAGCTGTGGTTTAATTTGACTGTTATTATGGAGTCTAGTAGTAGCAGTTCAATGGTTAAATTGACATCAACCAATTATTCCATCTGGAGACCGATGATGGAGGATTTGTTATACTGTAAAGACTTGTTTGACCCAATTGATTCAATCACAAATGAAGATGGCACCATTAGTAAACCTGCAAAACCTGAAAAGATGGAAGATAGAGATTGGGAAAAGATGAAAAGAAAAGCTTTGGGGACTATTAGACAATGGGTTGATATTAGTATTTTTAACCATGTGTCTCAAGAGTCCGACCCATATGATCTGTGGAAAAAATTGGAGGGTCTTTATGAAAGAAAGACCGCTCATAACAAAGCTTCATTAATCAAGAGACTTGTTAATTTGAAACTGAAGAGTGTAAAGTCAGTGTCAGAACATCTTAGTGACTGCCAGGACATCATTAACAAGTTGACTACCATGAAAATTGTTCTTGATGATGAATTGCAGGCTTTATTCTTGTTGAGTTCTTTGCCAGATAGTTGGGAAACGTTGGTTGTGACTATTAGTAACTCTGCTCCGGATGGTGTGCTATCATTGGATGTGATCAAAGAAAGCATGTTCAATGAAGAGATAAGAAGAAAGGAGATGGGAGTTGATAATTCACAAGCTCTTGTTGTTGAGAACAGAGGAAGAGGCAAGAGTCGAGGTCCCAAAGGGCGTGGCAACTCAAAAGAAAGGTCCAAGTCTAGAGACAAGGAGACTAGGACATGTCATTATTGTAAGAAACCTGGCCACTTGAAAAAGTTTTGCTACAAGTGGAAGAGAGAGCAAGGCAAGATGCAAAATTCACAAAAGGAGGGAGATGATAAAAATACTACAGCAACCGCTTCTAAAAGGGATGATGAGATCGCTTTGATTTGTGCAACTAATGATTGTAATCATGTTGAGAGTTCAGATTCAGAGTGGCTAGTAGATACAGGAGCTTCATACCATTGTGTTCCCAAAAGGGAGTACTTCATGAACTACCAAGCTGGTGATTTTGGTAGTGTTAAGATGGGAAACCAGAGCTCAGCAAGCATTGTTGGGTTAGGTGATGTTCGTGTGAAGACGAGTGTTGGGTGCATGCTTACATTGAAAAATGTGCGCCATATTCCTGATCTACGCCTTAACTTATTATCTCCAAATGTCCTTGATCAAGAGGGTTTTCGACATACCTTTGGTGATGGCAAGTGGAAATTATCCAAAGGTTCTATGACAGTTGCTCGAGGCATGTTGTGTTGTTCTTTATACAAGACATACTTGAGTGTGTGTTCTGGTGAGTTGAATGCAGTGGAAGAAAAGAATTCTCCAAATTTGTGGCATCGAAGGCTGGGACATATGAGTGACAAGGGGTTGAAATTGTTAGCAGGTAAATCTCTTATTCCTGTTGATAAAACTATTTCTCTTGACCCTTGTGATCATTGTTTGGCAGGAAAACAACATAGAGCTTCCTTTGCTAGGAAGTCTACTAGAAGGCAAGATAAGTTGGAGCTAGTACACTCTGATGTTTGTGGTCCTATTGAGCTAGAGTCTCTTGGTGGTAATAAATATTTTGTTACCTTTATTGATGATGCTACTCGAAAAACTTGGGTCTACATGATGAAGACAAAGAGTCAAGTTTTCGAGATTTTTCAGAAATTTCATGCCATGGTAGAAAGGGAGACAGAAAGAAAGTTGAAGCGTCTTCGATCAGACAATGGTGGTGAATATACTTCTAATGAATTCAAGCATTATTGTTCACAACATGGCATTAGACATGAGAAGACAGAGCCTGGCACACCACAACACAATGGAGTTGCAGAGAGAATGAACAGAACCATTGTGGAGAAAGTGAGATGTATGCTTAGAATGTCAAATCTTCCTAAGACATTCTGGGGTGAAGCAGTACAGTGTGCAGTGTACTTGATCAACAGAGCTCCATCAATTCCTCTTGGCCTTGACATTCCTGAGAGAGCATGGAAGGGATGCGATCCCACTTATTCACATCTGAGAGTTTTTGGGTGTAAGGCATATATGCATGTGCCGAAAGAACAGAGGTCAAAACTTGATTCCAAAACTCATCCTTGTGTGTTTGTTGGCTATGGTGATGAAGAGTATGGTTTTAGACTATACGATCCAGATAAGAAGAAGGTAGTGAGAAGTAGAGATGTAGTATTCTTTGAGCACGAGACGGGTGCAGAGCTTTTGAATACAAGGTACTCTTCTTCCTCAGAATTGTTATTTGATTCTACTGATGTTTCTTCTTCTACTACTTCTGTTGAGCAGCCAGCAAATGATTATGTTGATGTGATACCTGATGATGTTGGTGAGGTACAACCTGATGGTGGTGATGTACCAGTTCATGATGATGGTGATCATTCAGATCATAGTGAGTCTTCATCTGATGAAGAAGAGCTTCATGAGGGAGAAATTTATGATGAAGAGATTCATGAGCAGGGGGAGCAACCTACCCTTCAAGTGGAGGATACAGAGGTTCGAAGGTCAGTTAGAGAGCGTAAACCTTCAACAAAGTATCCAAGCTCAGAGTACATTCTAGTCACAGAAGATGGGGAGCCAGAGAGTTATCGGGAAGTACTGTCATCTGATGAGAAAAATATTTGGCTCGATGCTATGAAGGAAGAGATGGATTCCTTGAAAAAGAATGATACTTATGAGTTAGTGAAGCCTCCCAAGGGCAGGAAAGTCTTGAAGAACAGGTGGGTTTTCAAGAACAAGAAAGATGGTGAGAAGATTGTGAAGCGGAAAGCCAGATTGGTGGTTAAGGGATGCAACCAGAAAAAGGGCATCGACTTTGATGAAATCTTCTCTCCAGTGGTCAAAATGACATCTATCAGAACCATGCTAGGTTTAGTTGCAAGTCTTGATCTTGAGTTGGAGCAACTTGATGTGAAAACTGCTTTCTTACATGGTGACTTGCATGAAGAAATCTACATGGAGCAGCCTGAAGGATTTGAAGAGAAAGGGAAAGAAAAACTTGTTTGCAAGTTGAAGAAGAGTCTTTATGGGCTTAAACAGGCACCAAGGCAATGGTACCGAAAATTTGATTCGTTTATGATGAGTAATGGTTATAAACGAACTTCTGCCGATCCTTGTGTGTATTTCAGAAAGTTCCCTGGAGGTAAATTTATCATCCTTCTGCTATATGTTGATGATATGCTGATAGTTGGACAAGATGCAAATATTATTCAGAATTTGAAGAAAGACTTGTCCAAGTCATTTGACATGAAAGACTTGGGTCCAGCAAAGCAAATCTTAGGCATGGAGATTGCTCGTAACAGGAAAGCTGGGAAATTGTGGCTATCACAAGAAAAGTATATTGAACGGGTGCTTGAAAGGTTCAATATGAAAGATGTCAAGCCTGTTAATACACCACTAGCTACTCATTTCAAGCTAAGCAAGAGAGATTGTCCTACAACAGAGAAGGAGAAAGAAAGTATGTCATCTGTTCCTTACTCTTCTGCTGTTGGTTCTTTGATGTATGCTATGGTGTGTACCAGGCCAGATATTGCACATGCTGTTGGTTTGGTGAGCAGATACTTATTCAATCCGGGTAAGGCTCACTGGGAAGCTATGAAGTGGATTTTCAGATACTTGCGGGGCACTTCCAAATTGAGTTTGTGTTATGGAGGTGGCAAACCTATACTTGAAGGCTACACTGATGCAGACATGGCGGGTGATCTTGATAACAGGAAGTCTACCTCAGGTTATGTGTTTACATTTTCAGGGGGAGCCATTTCATGGCAATCCAAGTTACAAAAGTGTGTAGCATTGTCCACAACTGAGGCAGAGTATATTGCGGCCGTGGAAGCAAGTAAAGAGATGTTATGGCTTAAGAGGTTCATTCGAGAGTTGGGTTTGAGGCAAGGTGAGTATGTAGTATTCTGTGATAGTCAGAGTGCTATTGACTTGAGCAAGAATGCAATGTATCACGCTCGCACCAAGCATATTGATGTTAGATATCATTGGTTAAGGAATGTAATCGAGGAGAAGCATTTGAAGCTGAAGAAAGTCCACACAGATAAGAATGGTGCAGATATGTTGACAAAGCTAGTCCCTGGAAGCAAGCTTGAAGTTTGTGGTAAGCTTGCTGGGATGAAGGTCAAGTGATCATGGAAGTGATCGTGTCTTCCCCGCATTGGGCTGGAGGGGGAGATTGTTGTGGGTCCAGCCCACATGTGTTAGTAAAATGTGTATTTTATTTTGTCCTAATGAATGGGCATTTGATAGCATTTTACTAATCTTGGATTAAGTCCAACTTGGGCTTATTATTTGGGCTTCTTAATTAAGCCTTTGGTATAAATACTTGCTTTACAAATTAGGGCAAGGGGTGAGAGGTGTGAATTCAAAAAGACACACACACAATTAGAAGCAAAAGAAGAGAGGAAGACAAAGGGTTGGAGAATCGTGATTTGCGATTGTTCAAGAACAGCATTCAGAAAGTTGTCGATCACCGGAGTTTCCACCGTTGGATTTTGCTGAAATTTGGACAGCTTGTTGGGGACACATAGGGCCTCATTTTTAACGGTTGGATCATCGTGGTGAGATCTAGTTTGTCTGTTATTGCAGAGGGACTGAATCGCTGATTTGTGGTGATATTTTTCACCTTTGATCTCTTATTACTTAAGCTCTTATGTATGTTCTTGTTGGTGGGTTGTGAATTGTTGTGAACTGATTTGGATGGTTCATTTTGCCCTCAATTTATCATAATAAGAGAAGGAGATAGGGTGGACTCCTCAAACGTCCCGTGGTTTTTACTCTTCACATCGAAGGGGTTTTCCACGTATAAATCGTGTGTTGATTGGTTCGTTTTGCTAATCTATTCGTTTGTGCTTGCTTCCCATAATTAGTTTTGCTTGGTGATTTTATTTGGTGAATTATTTGTGGTAGATTTGGGTTCTATAATTTGGTTGATTGTCTTGGTGTTGATCCTTGTGGGTATTGTCATATATTACCCGGGTCCTTTCAACAGAATATTGGGGCTCAAATGCGACTCCAGTGCTCCACAGAAAACTCTCGACTATTCGATCTCTGGCAAAGCTGACCTTCTCTTTGAGTCCAAGATCCCTCCACCACCTGATTAGTTAAGATGCAATAGCAAGTATTAGAACGTTAATTAGTACGTATTCTACGAGGGAAGATATAGTTAGTTTGATCTATATAAATGCATGTACGTGTCTTAAAGATTAAACAATTCTTAAACTTAATTATACTGTAGTTGGTAAATACTGTGTAGGCATCTAGGTACGTACATCGAAAGTTCTCTAAGATCTCTTTGATGTATCGCTTGGACTACGTTGAAGTTGACTTTAGACAACTCCAACAACGTTTCGTTTCTACCATTTTCTCTTGCGTAGGCATCGATATGCTGCCTGGCATCAAACCATTGAACTCTCCAGTGCAGCGGAAGATCCAAGGTCATGGCCGTCTCTTGGTTTGAAAAGTATTTTTCGTTCATTTTATAGTTTATAATATCCTGAAGATCTCTGTCTATTAAGTTCTGGCATTCGTCTGAAGCCAGGTAAGAAGCCTGAAAAAGCTCGAGAACCACTTCGCAGCTGGTCACGCTTTCCGAGCCTTTTTTACGTGCACCCATCTCATCATCTATAAACTTGATAAAGATATCTGCACACACACACAAAGACATATATATAGAAGAGATAATGAGAACCTCCATCGGAAGGAGAACTGTATTAAGGTTCAGATGAACGAGCATAGAATTAATCTGAAACATGCATCTTTCGAGCTAGCTTGATACATTCATTCATGTTTAATTAGAAAGCTAGGTAATCCATGCACGCACCTTGTGAAACATCATGTCCTTCTTGCCTGAGGATCCGAAAGTAAAGTGCAGAAGCTTGTACATCCCCTTCAAAAGCACTAGTTGTTTCCTGCATTTTTGACACTTCACCGACAAAATCCTTAATTTCCTTCTCAAACAAGTTTGACAGACCGAGTTTGTTTATGCAGTCAATAAACTGCAGCTTTGAGAAGACAGTAGCCTGATTGAAGAAGTTGGATATAAAATCCTTTTTCATCTTCTCAGCTCGCCCAATCAATTTTTTTTCCTGCATATATAAATTTATTAGATATATACTTTTAGCTTCAGCTAGCTACGTACACAGATAATCAGAAAGACCAGAAATTAATGCAAATGGTATCCTAAAAGACATATGGCAATTAATATATAATCACCATACCGAGTATTCAGTCGTGAGGGACTCCACGACATCGTTTCTCCAGAGATTTGGCTGATAGTTTGCGGATCGTCGTTCATGTGTTGTTACGGTACATGCGTCAGATTTATTGACATCGGACGTCAACTCAGCTGGTAGCCCATTGGAATATGCGGTGTACATGATAGGCAACGGTTAACGGAAGAGGTTCGCGTGTACAAAGAGCAGAGAAGAAGTAGCTGTAGTAAGTTGAATGAATGATGTTGCAAAACGGTAATGTCGTCGAGTCATTTATAGACACAGAGCGGCCGTAGTAAGTTGAATAGAAGTCCGACGATACTGATAGAAACGACAAACCCAGGATGCGGGTCAAGCATGGCTGAATAATGCAGGGTGGGGTTAGAATTCAAAGAGCCACGCGAACGCGAAGAAAGAATAGTTATGCTTTGTTTGGTTCTTAGAAAATGACGAGGAAAGTAAAGAAAATTAGATGAAAAATAACAATTAGTTATTTGGTTGTGTAGAAAATAATAAGCAAAGAAAATAAGAAAGAAAAAATAAAGAAAAGTTATACTAGTATATTTTTTTCGGTTAAATTTAAGGAAAATATAAAACTAATGTGGAAAATTTTAGTAAGTTATACTCGACACTCATTTCGAAAAATTTATGTTAGCCCAAATTAAAAAAAAAACATAATAATATTACTACTAATAATAACTAAATAATGAACAGATGTAAACAAATAAATTACTGCTACTATTTAATTGTAGCCATATAATAAAACCGCAATTACGGTCGGAATATCGCAAATGATATTTTATATGTCGCGGTTATCTCGGCGTGATTTTTTAATTCTTTTACACAACAATATCGGCAAATATTAGTAAATATCAGTAAATATCGGCTAATATTGGTAAAATATCGGCCGATATCCGAAATTTTGTTGATATCGCAGCGATAAATATGTGATTTTCTTAAACGGCTGAATTTTCAAAATTTCGTGTCGCAATTAACTCAAAAACTACGAAATTGTGGCCGATATGGATATCGATGAATGTGCTCGCCTATTCTCCAAAATTTCTTACTGAAAGTTAACTGTGTGTTATTTGGTTACCGAATGTAAGTAGTAAATATTACTGCTAATAATAGCTTCTTGATATGTATATAGATAGATAGATAGATAGATAGATAGATAGATAGATAACCCCTCAATTTTTATTAAAATAAATTACCAAAAATATTTATCTATTGTCCCTTATTTTACACCCACATATCAAATTCTATACAATAGAAAGTTATATTGATCCAAACATATATCTCATTGTGAACTTATTTTAATGAGTGTTCTATTTAGCTGATACGATGTATTTATTTATTTACAAACTTAGAACTATTTATATTTTATATCAGGATTATGATAAGACGCTTTCTAGTTGATCGGACATTAAAAAATTATTGAAATTTTTTTATGTATTAATATAATATTTTAATTTTAATCAAATATATAAAAGTGCTTAAATAATAATAATCAACTTTCCTCAAAATTTTATTTCTGTAAAATCAAACATCAAAAATATTTTTCCAGAATTATATTTTCTATAAAAAAATTTCAACAACCAAACAAGTCAAAAAATTTTAATTTTTCTTTTTTTTCCTTTTTATTTTATTTTATTTTTTATTTTTTATAAATTAAACAGACCCTTACCGAGCTAAATAAGGAACGTTGTGGAATACTGGTGTAAATGCTGCGATTACCGAATATAACATGACTTATTATTTCCTTCCTTTCTAAAATAAAGTGTTTCTCGAACTTACCTAAAAAGATAATAAATATATTAATGATATAATATAATTATATCATTTATTATAAAAAAAAATAATTAATATACAAAAAATTAGGTGTAAAAATGGAAAGCAAGTATTAACCTTTTTTTAAATTGTTTTATTTTAAAGTAAAAATTTTATATTAAAAAGACTTTCTTTAAGTATATTATGGAGGGATAGTTTTCGTTTTACCTGTCTTGTCTGGTGGTGTAATCTCACTTCCAGGCTGCTTCGCTCATGTGCTGCTGCCGCCGCCACAGCTACCTAGGCTGAATTGAAGAAACAGTTGAACGTCAATTCGCAGTATAATATAATTAAGAAGCAAGGAAAAACTGTACGACATGGAAGGATCGTCGTAAAGGGTGGCTGCAATAATAAGTAAAGAAATCAAATACTTAGAGAAATTCAATGCCCCGATCATGTTAGTAGTCTTACGTTAAAACGGGAGTATCCAGATGTCAAAAGTTTCTTAATGGAGATGGTGCCTGCATTTGACCGGAGATTCCAAAATTTATTTCCACACCTTTCCCCCCGCGCATGTCTGTTCCTTGGCCCGTCCTGGGGGTTGGAAATCTACATCAGAGAAAGGGGAAGTATGATTGCACGTTGAAAACTCGGTGAATAGTCCGCTGACAGTCGCCGTAATAATCATTTTAGGCTAATAATCCTAGCCATTCAATAATCTATCTTTTAATAAAACGATTTACTACTTAAATTTTTTAAAATGATTGTAAGTAGATCTAGTTAAGGACTGGCATGTTTCGTAATAAATTAAAATTTTAAAATTATATGCAGTACTCCTTGTAATTCAAGAATTATTGAATCGGATCAAACTAACGGGCCATCTTCTGATTATCGGTCTCACCATATATAAGGCCGTAAATAAAATAAATCAAACTATGTTGGAATAGATTTAATCTCGACTCATTCAATAAACATAAAAATAAAGGCTCGGCTCATACGTAAGTGAATTGAGCCGAACTAGTTCACAAAATTTTGATATAAACTAATTGAATTTATTAATTTTTACATTATAAATAAACTCAAATTTAAAGTCTTCACATTAAAACTCAACTTATTTAGTAATATGGATAAGTTGAGTCTTAAAAAACTTGCATCTGTCCATAAAGTTTTTTTTTATTGTAATCGTTATTACATTTAAGATCCTACTTTTAATAGATAATCAAAATATATAATTGTAATTAAAATGATAGAATTAAATCATTCCCAAAAACTGGCTCGTCGACCTCAGCAGGTCGTAATTCATCGCAACACCAATGGCCAATTATGGGTCGGGCTGAGTTATTTGGATTCCAATTATTTTATTATTAAGGTCAATTTTGGGTTTATTTTATTGTCCATTCAAATTATATCATATTAATTTGTTGGATTATATTCGAATTATTTCATATTATCTTAATATAAAGGATTGGATTTGACAAGCTAGCTCGTGTTCAGATAATTTCAATATTAAATTAATTTGAGGGGTTAAGTTATCTCAAGTTCGAGTTAACTTGATAGATGAAGTTTTGATTGGTTGGGTGAGGTTTGTACTGAGTTAATCTCATATGAGATCATTTTAGATTTGGGTCAAACCGGATATTATCAAAATTATTCAAACTTATTAACCTTGTAAGCAATCATTAAATTTAATTTTATATAAGCACATACTTAAAAATATATTGTTAACTATCACTTGTTTATTGTTATCATTTTTTATTGTTTGTATTTTATAAGGAAAAATAGATGAAATCATAATATCATTGTTGAATAAAGATGTGCAAAAATGAATAACATTTATAAAGTGATATAATTTTAAAATCTTTAAATGAATAACAAAAGACTTGTAATTTTGTATTTCATAAATGATTAATATCAAATTTGGTCTTAGCAAATTAGTTGGACGATATATCAAGTTGATATTAGTTTAACATTAGATTGGATTGATATCGAATTTTAGATTAATTTAAATTAATATCGGATCAATTATATTTGGGTCAAATTTTTTTTTTGTTGAATAAAATTTTATACGAATCGGTTAAGATTATACAATATATATAAACTTTTATAGGTCCGCACTCCTTTCTTATTTTACTTTATTAATATCAATCAATTTTGGATGTTGTAAGTAAGACTATACAGTCATCTCCTTTTTCACTTTAGTCCTTTTCTTTTTCCTTTTTTCCCCCTATGTTCTATGACTTAGAGAATTTAATCATCTTTTCCATCTTCGTTTGACACTTGACTATTGATTTGGTATTTTAATTGATTTTCTTTAGTTTTTAAGTGCGTGCTTCGTATTTTCTTAAAAGGTTTCAAATTATTTTGGTATTTTTTTATAAAAAAAATCTAAAGTATTTTTTTCGTTGTAATTTAAAATAAATTGTCATTAAAATAATAAACTATTCATTAAAGTACCTAAAAATATCAATATATATTATTTTAGTTAGTATAATATTTGCCTTACGAGCCTATATTAAGTAGTGACAATATAGATCCAAAATTTTACCTCTATCATTTCCATCTTCATTATCTTTGTCCAAGGCTACCACTGTAGCCAAAACTATTATGTCGGGTTCATCTTCTTCATGTTGGCTCCGAGCGTCTTTCCTTCTAGTTCTTTATCAATTTCATTAGCTACCACTCGTCGATAGTAATTATCGAGCCTTTAATTGAGCTCGTACTGAAGTTTAGTGCAAAAAATTCAATGGTGTTGGGTATCTGTTGACGCCGCTATAGATAGTTGTGTTTGCTTGACCTTCGATAAGAGATGACATTTGAATGTTTGTGGCTCATGTGGCTTTTCACGGCTTCCGGCATGCTCCATCAAACATCGCCTAATCCAGTAGATGTGCGAAGTTCATGAGGGGTTTTATCCATAAGAAAGTTTGTGATATAAAGCAAAGTTGCAAGAGGAAGATGGTCAAGTGATAATGTAATTGCTAAGGTTTGGATTTAATGGTAGGAGGTTGAGATTTCTTAGAGAATTTTGAAATTTCAATTATAAAAACAAAAGCAAAAGAAAATGACTATTTCTTTGTAATTAAAATAATTTAACATTCTACATGAATAATAAAATTTGTTTTAGATAAATAGTATTTATTGAACGGTCGACATTGTGAATTTAAATCAAACAGTTCAAACCATTCTATTACTACAATACCCTAATTTTTGAAACCATAAAATTTTATTTAAAGCAAAGTTTTGCGAAAGCTAAAGAATGTTATCACCACTTATAATATTAGTTCAATATCTTCTACCTTTATTACCATAAGTGTAAGGCTCGAACATTTTTCTGACTTAAACTTATAGATAAACATAATGAGGACTGAGCATTAATATAAATATGAAAAGAGTTAATGAAGCATGACTCTCGATATAACATCAAAGTGTACAAAGAAAATACAAGGCGTGAGACTTAATAGTCTAAAAAGATATCTAGCACTACAGAAGACAATATATAGGTTAGGCTTCGAATACCCCTAGTTCTCGATTCCCACAACCAAAAACATAAAAAGGATCATTCCAATTGTTAATCCAACCACTCCATACATCAAATGTACTCCTTTGTAAAAGTGTAGAGTTTCATTATGAAATTCATGCTCAGTAAACTACAACTACTTTACAAAGATAGCATGTCCACACAAAGCACACAAAATATGAGCTTTAATTAGTTATTTGATAAACAACATAACATTGTATTGGTTCGTGCAGATAGTAGAGAAGTTTGGGGTTAATATATGAGATACATGAGAAAACATGGGGCCCCATATTTATTAACACATATCGTATTTTCTCATAAAATATTTTGAGGTATTTCTGGCCAAAAAGTTGATAGTAAGAATACTAAAATAGGGCTCTTGTATTTCCTAAACACATATCTCATTTTTCCTTTATTTTCAAAACACACTATTTTACCCTGTAGGATTTTTTCTAATATAAAAGAGATATAAGAGAACCCTTGCTATCAAACCATGTGACCTAACTTCTTTTTCTCCATAGAATTACCCATTAAATTAAAAGATGATTTTTAGATTTGTGTAATTGATTGATTGATTTGTTTAATCATCTTGTAATTACAAAAGATTACAAATAAATATCTTTGTTTTTTCTCTCATTTATTATGCTTTGCGATTGAATTATTAATTGTTCATCATCTTGTTAATTCTTATTTTAGTTTGATCCATTCAATTCATGTAATTCCTCAATAATTTGGTATCATAGTTGTGGTAATTTAAGAGATTCGGTAATCAAGATGGGTATAAGATTTATTATGGAGAAGTTTAATTAGTTTGTCAATTTTGGATTATGAAAATTGAGGATGCAAGTAATCCTAATTTAGAATGGGTTGGAAAAGGCATTATCCAATCATTCAAAAAAGCCAAATTTGATGACAGATGATAGATTTGAAGAAGTAGATCTAAAGGCGCTCTATACCATATAATTGTACTTGTCAAATGAGGTATTGTGAGAAATGAAAAAAGGATTAATGTTGGCTTCCTTGTGGTTGAATGCTGAGTTATAGTACATAACAAAGTTAGTAGCAAATAAGCTACTATTGAAGATTCAACTTCATGAACTGTAATTAGGTGAGTGTCAGTCCTTGAAATCTCATCTTGATGAATATAATTCTATTATGATGGATTTTCATGCTATAAAAGTTTAAATTAGATGGTGAAGATTTGGCTATTATGCTACCGCCACACCAACCCCCCTGAACCACTCCCTACTGCCCCTACCTCAGCCCTAAACCACCACAACACCACCTTGAGCCCCCTGCGGCTCCCTTCTTCCTCCCCTCTTCTTTTTCCCTTTTTTCTCCCTTCTCAGCAACCTCCCTGCAACACCTCCTTCTACCACCGTCTCGCCGCCTTTTCCGCCTCCCAATCCACCAACCTACTCCCTGCAACCTCCCCTACCACCCCCTCACCTCCTTTGGGCGAAACCAACCCTTGCAACCCCTCATTTTCCCTTCCCTTTTCCTTCCTTCTCAGCCACCTCCACCTTGAAAACCACCTTTGCAGCCTTGCCTCCGCCGCTGCTGCCGCCCTTGACCGCCAACAACCCATACCTGACCACCACCTACACCCCCTCTCCACCCCTGTACTCTTTCCTTGGCTTAAATCCTCCCACACCTATCCTTTTTTCTAGCCCCAAAACCCTAACCCAAAATTAGCACCCCTTCTTCCTTTCATACCACCTTTGACCCCTTTTTCTTCCTTGCCTTGCATGCAGCTCATGCTGCATGAGTAGTTGATTTGCTTCCTTCCTTTGGGTTATTTTAGTTAATGATTTTAAGTTATAATAATATCTTAAGTTAAGTATTTCATTAATTAAGTTTTATAAAGTCTTATGCATTGTTTTTTCTTATTTCTAATATGATAAGTATTGACATTATTTTTAGGTATTGGTTTTGCTAATCAAAGCTTGAATATTTAACCAAGATACAGGTAATGTTCAATTTTGCGGGAATTAAGGTAATCGTTAAACCCCACTTAAATGCATGGATAAATGCATGTTAGTACATTAGTGTTTTTGATATGTTATTATGTTTAATATATATTGTATAATATATTATATGTGGTTTCTTATATTGATCGATAAAAAAGAAAGTATGCTAGTTGATATGCCATGTATGGAAGAAGTACTTAAGGAAGGAGATTTATTACTCAAGAATATGTTAAGTATTTATCCATGCTATATCATGTTTTTGTAAACATTAATGTATGGTTAACATTATTGTGAGCCCTAGGACATTTTAGTAATATGTCTTGGGTAAGAGTGTGGCCTAGCATGTATAGTTGTTAATGAGTACTATGCTAAAATATAATAGTTGGTGGAATTAGATGATGATAATAGAATATTAATATTTATATTTTAAGTAGTGGTGATAATTTGATAAAGGTGGTATAATAAAGGTTAAAATGGTAATTTTGAAAGAGAAGGGAAAAATGGTAAACTGTAAGCAAAAGGGTATTATGGTAATTTTATAAGCAAAATGGTATTATGGCAATTTTATAAGTAAAAGGGTATTATGGTAATTTTGGAAGTTAAGGGTATTATGGTAATTTTAAAAGAAAATGGTAAAATGGTAATTATAATAATTGAGAAGGGTAAAATGGTAATTGTGATAATGGAGAAGGGTGATAGGGTATTTATAATAATGGAAAAGGGTAATATAGTAATTATAATAATGGAGAAGGGTAAAATGGTAATTATAATAATTGAGAAGGGTAAAATGATAATTGTGATAATGGAGAAGGGCGATAGGGTATTCATAACAATGGAAAAAGGGTGATATAATAATTATAATAATGGAGAAGGGTAAAATAGTAATTATAATAATGGAGAAGGGCAATTTAGTAATTATGGAAATGGAGAAAGGTAATTTGGCAATTTAACCAACTAAGGGCAATTTAGTAATTATGAAAATGGAGAAAGGTAATTTGGTAATTTAACCAACAAAAGGGAAATTTGGTAATTATAACAAAGGAGAAGGGCAATTTGGTAATCTAACCAACCAAATGGGAAATATGATAAGTGTAACAATTATAGAGGATAATTGGTGGCCTAATAAGGGTGGAAGATAACTTGGTAACCTAAACTGGGTAAGGATGTAGCTAATAACAACTATGTGCGTGTTATGTGCCTTGTGTGCAATGTGTTATGCCGAGTTGTGTACTTTATGCTTAATGACTAATTATTATAGCATAGTTTGGAGTTGACGTGTGCTTATGTGAATTCCTTATGGCATATGTTTAATGATTATATACGTTGTGCTTATGATTTTATATGACGTGGCCCTCTAGGACATGCATGTTAGGAAGTTTAATAATATGATATGCGATGAAAGGATAAAAAGGGAAATAGGGGAAGTAAGTTGACCAAAGGGAAGTGAGTTGATTTAAGGAATATGAGATTGACCTAATTATCTCATGATCCACGAGGGGAAAGATAAAAAGGAGGGTATGATTAAAATAAATGATTGATGTGACTTTTACATGGAAAATTCCTAGGGTTTGCATGGGATGATCCTTACGTAAGAAAGGTGTTAGAGTTCGAGCGGCCAACTAGGGTTTCATGGTCATATGTACAATTGGTAAGTAGAATGATAGGATTTGGGTTGAATCTAAATGAGATGAGGTTGGACGATAAAAGAAATGTTGGGCCACATAGGTCTTATTAGGTTTTCAAGGGAAAACCCTATAGAGTGGTTGTGAGAGAATTTGAATGTCATAAGATGATGGGCCTTAACCCACACCCTTAGGAGTTGGGTTTTTGTTATGAGTAAATGGAAGGAGGAATGGATGTCGGGGTATGATAAGAGGTGTAGAAGTCTCAAGATATGGGACAGGCCCTCTTAGAAGAATAAAAATAGAAGTCGATGACATGCATGTTAAGGGCGAAATACTTTCAAATAAGATACGAATAAGAAACTAATCATTTAAAGAGGATTATTGTTGAGCCGGACCTAGACTGGTCTACCGGAGAATAATAGTGGCCAAGAGCCGAGGTGCCCTGCATGACCGGTCCACCGGCGAATAATAGTGGTTAGGAGCATTCTACTCTAGAGACCAGTCCACCGACGAAAAATAGTGGCCAGGAGCGTTTTGTCCTGGATGATTTCTAGTCCACTGACTATAATAATGGGGTTTCCACACTCATATGGATATATAAAATCCGAGAGATGATTGAATAATGATGGACTAATGGCTTAAGGCCCAGAAGTACTGATTTCACATTATGACTCATGAATATTTGATGGAATTGTTAAGTATGTGAATGCTAAGTAGGTGAATGTTATGTGTGGGCATCTCATCATATATGTGTATACCTTTGTATCATGTGTTACATTGTGGGCCTACTTTTAAGTGTGTTTTAAAGGGTTGCTCAGTACCGTAGTACTGAAGGGCTCCATTCGTCGGGCCCCTGCCTATTCAACGGGCAATGTACCTTGCATGTCTTTTTTAGATGCTATTCAAGTGGAAAACAGGAAAGAGCGTAAGGAAGATATCCGGACTTATAGGGTTTCATTCTTTCTCACTTAATCCCTGATTTAAATGTAATCTATATTCTTGTAACCACCATTGGTGGATCCTGTTCTTGTAAATGTTTTACTATGCTACTCGAATTTAACTATGGTTTAAGTTCTCGTAAATTGTATTTTACACTTTTAGCCTTAGCATTTAGTAATGGAATGGTAGGTGTGAACCAGTCTAGTACTAAGTGCGGCAATAATATTTACAAAATTCACAGTTTGATATTTTGCTTCCGCTATTCCTTTTAATAAAACAAAATTTTTCTACAGTGAATTTTTGAGGGTATTATAGCTTCCAACAAGCATATATATAGGTAGAATATCTTGCCATTTGCCCGTGAAATTTTCCCAACAAAATTTTCCTAATCCATTTATGAAATCAATCACTTAATCATTCAACTATGGGAGGTTAGCTAGTTATTATCAAATTGTCTCTGTTCTCTACCTAAAAGATATCAGGATCTGAACGAAAACCATCGGGATTTCAATGAACAAGAAAACCGATTAATACACATTAGGAACCTGAACGAGGCTATGCAAATTATCTTCAAGAATTCATACTATTGGTTTGTTTGGTTTGAAGTGAATTGAGGCCAATGACGTTATTCATATCCGTTTATCCTCTTTGGAAACATTTTTATTAATTTGAGTTTTATCTGGGTAACTCAAAGTTAATTATTTCCCTCTCATTACTCTCTATTCACCTTATTTTTTGATTATAAGCTAAGTATAATTTTTCACCTAACATTAATTAGAGTCAAAAGAAATATACAAATTACTATATAACAATTGAACCTATGAACCACCTCTTGTTAACTTTATAGGGTATCATGTTTATAGGTATCAAATCTCTTATATTAAGGAATTTTCTAACTACTCTCGTACATTTCATCTTTTCTTTGTCGGTATCCACATCTTCTCCCTTGACCTTGACAAATAAGTTGTCTCAAGAAGTTTCCCTTGCCCTTAACGTGGCTGAGCTCTTCTCAAGTCCTTTCTATCAATTGGTCCCATATTTGGTATTTGCTCGTCACCCTTGGTTGATGCCTCTACCCAGTGTACCTAAATGATGCCCCTAGCTGACGCTCTTGGTTGTTGTCCCTAGCTGACTCTCTATGGCCGACGCACCTGAATGACGTGTTTTGGTTGATGCCCTTTGGTTGGTGCTCATCCTTCCCGATAGACTTTACTCTAGCATTATGTCTTAGCATCGACCCTCTTATCGAAGAACCCCAACAATTCTCCCATTTCAAAGACATGGATAGAATCCTCATCTTATCTATCGAGATGAACTATGCTTAGCACATCTTTGATACTATATAAGTCATGCATAATTTAGGATAAATATGGTGTAAGCACGCCCCCTCATTTTCATTTCTATAGACTTTCTTTATAAGGCGTTGCATCTCCTCAAGTAAATCTCTTATCCAGTGATACCTAACATGATATGTTTTGATCTTGAGTGGAAGTTGACATTTTGACATCGATGACACCCTATTAATCAGTAAACACCACAAACGTGTTCTGCCTCATGCCGATCTTCCTAAAAAATATCTTCATCCACAATATCTCCTTGCACTCCTTGACAATAGCTATGTACTTTGACACGACTGTAGATAGAGCCAAATAATTGTGTACCCAAGACTCCCACAAGACAACTCCCCCATGAAAGGTAAGGAAGAATCATAATATTGATCGCCTTATATCTACATCTCTACCCATGTTCAAGTTAGTATAAATGACCAAAAGTTGCTCCGCACTACTAAAAACAGTACAATAAAACTCTTTTATAGTAACAAAAGTTTTACAACAATAACACTTTATTGTTGTGAAAAATATCCTTTGTCAATGATAATTTTATGACGTAATAAAAAGTTGTTGCCAAAAATAATTTATTTATATGGTGATTATTAGGAATTGTTTTGCAATTATATTTATCTTTGCAATATATGTGATGGTTTATTTACAACTAAATTTGGATGTTGCAATATACAAAAAAAATTTTCAATGACTTTTTTCTTTGTTGCAAAATATTGATTGAATTATTACGACGACTATACTTGTTACAAACATTTAGATTATTTTAATGTAATAACATATATATGTTTTTCAATGACATTTATCATTGTAATATATATGATATTTTATTTGCAACGACATTTATATGTTGCAATATATAAAATATTTTTTGCAATAACTTTTTATTGTTGCAAAATATTGATTGAATCTATTGCAACGACTATGTTTGTTACAAATATTTAGATTATTTAAATGCATTAAATTTATATGTTTTGCAATGACATTTTTTGTTGTAATATACGTAATGGTTATTTGCAACGATATTAATATGTTGCAATATACAAAATATTTTATTGTGGGGACCGGGGGCGTGTTATTTGTGCAACCGAGAGATAGTGCACTAGCGTCAGTTAATACAAATATTATATATCTAACCGAAACCATCCGCCTAACCTTTTGAACAAATTAACTCCCAAGGCATTAGCTCTTTTTTTCTTTCTTTTTTTTTAGCTAAGGGTAGCAATGAGGAGGAACAAATAGAGACCTACGAAAAAGAGAAACATACGATATAAACTAGTAAATACTGTGTCTTCAATGCTAAACAATATAGCAAGTTACGGTCTCGCGTGTAACGCGTCAATCAAATGTTCCTCATTCTGGAGGTGTGAATGGGAACGTCTTAGATCCGAATACTGTGTCATCAATGAACAAGAATTCCGACAGATACTAGGAAAGAAAGCAATAATATAAATGTAATTTATTTAATTTTTTTTTTCATTACTATTGGGCAAGTGAGTAGATGCTTCGCATGTATGCCTCACATCACCCTCCTCCACTGGCAGTAGATAAGGCGTCCCGACTCGTGATACAGCTTCCAACAAGCATATATATATAGGCATAATATTTTTCCATTTGCCTGTGAATTTTTACCAACAAAATTTTCCTAATCCTTTTGTGAAATAAATCAATTAATCATTCAACTACGGGAAGTTAGCTAGTTATTATCAAATTGTCTCTAGTCTCTACCTAAAAGATGTCGGGATTTGAACAACATCCGTGGGGATTTCAATGAGCAAGAAAACTGATCAATACACGTTAGGAACCTAAATTAGGCTATGTAAATTACCTTCAAGAATTCATTGTATTGGTTAGTTTGGTTTGAAGTGAATTGAGACCAATGACGTCATTCTTATCCATTTTTCCTCTTCGGAAACAATTTTATTAATTTGAGTTTTATTTGGGTAACTCAAAGTTAATTATTTCCCTCTCATTAATCTCTATTCACTTTATTTTTCGATTATAAGCTAAGTATAATTTTTCACCTAACATTAATTAGAGTAAAAAGAAATATACAAATTACTATATAACAATGGAACCTATGAACCACCTCTTGTCAACTCTATAGGCTATCATGTTTATAGGTATCAAATCTGTTATATTAGGAAATTTTCTAACTACTATCGTACAATTCATCTTTGCTTTGTCGGTATTCACATCTTCTCCCTTGACCATGACTAATAAGTTGTCTCATGAAGTTTCCCTTGCCCTTAACGTGGTTGAGCTCTTCTCAAGTCCTTTCTATCAATTGGTCCCATGTTTGGTATTTTCTCATCACCCTTGGTTGATGCCTCTACGCTACGCACCGAAATGATGCCCCTAGCTGAGACCCTTGGTTGTTGTCCTTAGCTAACTCTCTATAGCTGACACACCTGAATGACATGTTTTTGTTGATGCCCTTTGGTTGGTGCTCACCCTTCCCGATAGACTTTACTCTAGCATTATGTCTTAGAATCGACTCTCTTATTGAAGAACCCCCAACAATTCTCCCATTTCCAAGACATGGATAGAATCCTCATCTTATCTATTGAGATGAAATATGCTTAGCACATCTTTGATACTATATAAGCCATGCATACTTTTGGATAAAGATGGTGTAAGCATGTCCCCTCATTTTCATTGCTATAGACTTTCTTTATAAGGCATTGCATCTCCTCAAGTAAATCTCTTATCCAGTGATACCTAACATGATATGTTTTGATCTTAAGTGGAAGTTGACATTTTGACATGGATGACACCCTATTAATCTCTCAACACCACAAACTCGTTTTGCCTCATGCCGATCTTCCTAAAAAATCTCTTTGTACTTTGACTCGGCTGTAGATAGAGCTAAATACTTTTGTAACCAAGACTGCCACAAGAAAAAATCCCCCATGAAAGGTAAGGAAGAATCATAATATTGATCGCTGTATATCTACATCTTTACCCATGTTCAAGTTAGTATAAATGACAAAAAGTTGCTCCGCACTCTTAAAACACTACAAGAAAACTCTTTTATAGAAACAAAATTTTACAACGATAACACTTTATTGTTGCGAAAAATGTCCTTTGGTAATGATAATTTTAGTACGTTATAAAAAGTTGTTGCCAAAAATAATGTATTCATATGGTGATTATTAGGAAATGTTTTTCAATGATATTTATCGTTGCAATATATGTGATAGTTTATTTACAACTACATTAATATGTTGCAATATACAAAATGTTTTTGTAATGACTTTTTTTCTTATTGCAAAATATTTATTGAATTATTGCAATGACTATACTTGTTACAAATATTTAGATTATTTTAATGAAATAATATTTAAATGTTTTGCAATGACATTTATTGTTGTAATATATGTGATAATTTATTTGCAACGACATTTATATGTTGCAATATATAAAATATTTTTTATAACACTTTTTTTTTGTTGCAAAATGTTGATTGAAATTATTGTAACGACTATATTTGTTACAAATATTTAGATTGTTTTAGTGCGATGAAGTTTATATGTTTTACAATGATATTTTTTGTTGCAATATATGTAATGGTTATTTGCAACGATATGAATATGCTGTAATATACAAAATACTTTTTTTCTAGGGACTGGGGGCGTGATATTTGCACGACTGAGAGCTAGTGCTCTACCTATCAACCTTTTGAATAAATTAACTCTCGAGGCATTAGATCCTTTTTTATTTTTTATTTATTTTTAGCTAAGGGTAGCAATGAGGAGGAACAAACAGAAACCTATGAAGAGAGAAACATACGACATACACTAGTAAATACAGTGTCATCAATGTCAAACAATATAGCAAGTTACGTTCTCGCGCATAACGCCTCAATCAAATGTTCCTCATTCTAGGGGGCGAATGGGATCGTCTTAGATCCAAATACTGTGTAGGTAGAGCTAAATACTTTTGTAGCCAAGATTGCCACAAGACCACTCCCCCATGAAAGGTAAAGAAGAATCATAATATTGAATGCCTTATATCTACATCTCTACCCAAATTCAAGTCAGTGTCAATGACCAAAAGTTGCTCCGTACTACTAAAAACAGTACAAGAATGCTCTTTTATAGCAATAAAACTTTCACAACGATAACACTTTATTGTTGCAAAAAATTTCCTTCGGCAATGATAATTATATGACGTTATAAAAAGTAGTTGCCAAAATTAATTTTTTAATATGGTGATTACTAGGAATTGGCTTGCAATGATATTTATCGTTGCAATATATGTGATAGTTTATTTACAACTACATTTATATGTTGTAATATACTGCAATGACTTTTTTTTTTTGCAAAATATTGATCGAATTATTGCACCAACTATACTTATTACAAATATATAGATTATTTTAATGCAATAACATATATATGTTTTTCAATGACATTTATCCTTATAATATATATGATAATTTATTCGCACCAACATTTATATGTTGTAATATATAAACTATTTTTTGTTGCAAAATGTTGATTGAATTTATTGCAACGACTATCTTTGTTACAAATATTTAGATTGTTTTAATGCAATGAAGTTTATATGTTTTGCATTGACATATTTTGTTGCAATATATGTAATCGTTATTTGCAACGATATTAATATATTGCAATACACAAAATATTTTTTTTTGTGGGGACTGGGGGCATGATATTTGCACGACCAAGAGCTAGTGCTCTAGCATCAGCTAATACAATTATTATATATCTAACCGAAACCATCCAATTAACCTTTTGAATAAATTAACTCTCGAAGCATTGGCTCCTTTTTTTTTCTAGCTAAGGGTAGCAATGAGGAGGAACAAACAAAAACCTACAAAAGAGAGAAACATACGACATATACTAGTAAATACTGTGTCATCAATGCTGACCAATATAGCAAGTTACGTTCTCGCACATAACGCCTCAATCAAATGTTCGTCATTCTACAGGGGTGAATGGGATCGTCTTAGATCCGAATACTGTGTAGATAGAGCTAAATACTTTTGTAGCCTAAACTACCACAAGACCACTCCCCCATGAAAGGTAAGGAAGAATCATAATACTGATTGCCTTATATCTACATCTCTACCCAACTTCAAGTCAGTATAAAAGACCAAAAGTTGCTCTGCACTACTAAAAACAGTACAAGAAAACTCTTTTATAGCAACAAAACTTTTACAAAGATAACACTTTATTGTTGCAAAAAATATCTTTCGGCAACAATAATTATATGACGTTATAAAAAGTAGTTGCCGAAAATAATTGTTTAATCTGGTCATTATTTGGAATTGGTTTGCAATGATATTTATCGTTACATTATATGTGATAGTTTATTTACAACTACATTTATATGTTGCAATATATTGCAATTACTTTTTTTTGTTGCAAAATATTGATTGAATTATTGCAACTACTATACTTGTTACAATTATATAGATTATTTTAATGCAATAACATATATATGTTTTGCAATGACATTTATCCTTGTAATCTATATGATAATTTATTTGCTACGACATTTATATGTGGTAGTATATAAAATATTTTTTGCAACAACTTTTTTTTTGTTGCAAAATTTTGATTGAATTTATTGCAACGACTATATTTGTTACAAATATTTAGATTGTTTTAATGCAATGAAGTTTATTTTTTTTGCAATGACATATTTTGTTGCAATATATGTAATCGCTATTTGCAACGATATTAATATATTGCAATACACAAAATATTTTTTTTGTGGGGACTGGGGGAGTGATATTTGCACGACCAAGAGCTAGTGCTTTAGCATCAGTTAATACAGTTATTATATATCTAACCGAAACCATCCTATTAACCTTTTGAATAAATTAACTCTCGAAGCATTGGCTCTTTTTTTTTATTTTTTTTTATTTTTCTCTAATGGTAGCAATGAGGAGGAACAAACAGAAACCTACGTAAGAGACAAACATACGACATACACTAGCAAATACTGTGTCATCAATGCTGAACAATATAGCAGGTTACGGTCTCGCGCGTAACGCCTCAATCAAATGTTCCTCATTCTGGAGGGGTGAATGGGATCGTCTTAGATCTAAATACTATGTAGATAGAGCTAAATACTTTTGTAGCCAAGACTGCCACAAGACCATTCCCCCATGAAAGGTAAGGAAGAATCATAATATTGATCACCTTATATCTACATCTCTACCCAACTTCAAGTCAGTATAAATTTCCAAACGTTGCTCTGCACTACTAAAAACAGTATAAGAAAATTCTTTTGTAGCAATAAAACTTTTACAATTATAACACTTTATTGTTGCAAAAAATGTCCTTTAGCAATGATAATTTTATAACATTATAAAAAGTTGTTGCCAAAAATAATTTATTTATATGGTGATTATTAGGAATTGTTTTGCAATGATATTTATCGTTGCAATATATGTGATAATTGATTTACAAATACATTTATATGTTGCAATATACAAAATTTTTTTGCAGTGACTTTTATTTTGTTGCAAAATATTGATTGAATTATTGCAACTACTATACTTGTTACAAATATTTTGATTATTTTAATGCAATAACATATATCTGTTTTGCAAAGACATTTATCTTTGTAATCTATGTGATAATTTATTTGCAACGACATTTATATGTTGCAATACATAAAATATTTTTTGCAACAACCTTTTTTTTGGTTGTAAAATGATGATTGAATTTATTGTAACGACAATATTTGTTACAAATATTTAGATTTTTTTAATGCAATGAAATTTATATGTTTTGCAATGATATTTTTCGTTGCAATATATGTAATGGTTATTTGGAACGATATTAATATGTTGTAATATACAATATATTTTTTTGTGGGGACTGGGGGTGTGATATTTGAGCTACCGAGAGCTAGTGCTCTAGCTTCAATTAATATAATTATTATATATCTAATCGAAACCATCCGCTTAACCTTTTGAATAAATTAACTCTCGAGGCATTAGCTCCTTTTTTTCCGCTAATGGTAGCAATGAGGAGGAACAAACAGAAACCTACGAAAGAGAGAAACATATGACATACACTAGTAAATACCGTGTCATCAATGCTGAACAATATAGCAAGTTACGGTCTTGCTTGTAATGCCTCAATCAAATGTTCCTCATTATGGAGGGGTGAATGGGAACGTCTTAGGTCCTAATACTGTTTCATCGATGAACAAGAATTTCGAAAGATACTAGGATATAAGAGAATAATATAAATGTTATTTATTTATTTTTAATTTTTTTCATTACTGTTGGGCAAGTGAGGAGATGAACCACATGTACGCCTCACATCACCTTCCTCCACTGGCGGTAGATAAGGCATCGTGACTCATGATACAACTTCCAAGAAGCTTACTTTTGGATAAAGATGGTGTAAGCATGTCCCCTCATTTTCATCGCTATGGACTTTCTTTATAAAGCGTTGCCTCTCCTCAAGTAAATCTCTTATCTAGTGATACCTAACATTATATGTTTTGATCTTGAGTGGATGTTGACATTTTGACATCGATGACACTTTATTAATTATTGAACACCACAAACTTGTTCTGCCTCATGCCGATCTTCCAAAAATTCTCTTCATCCACAATATCTCATTGCACTCCTCAGAAATAGCTATGTACTTTGACTCGGCTGTAGATAAAGCTAAATACTTTTGTAACCAAGACTGCCACAAAACAACTCCCCCATGAAAGGTAAGGAAGAATCATAATATTAATCGTCTTATATCTACATCTCTACCCATGTTCGAGTTAGTATACATGACTGAAAGTTGCTCCGCACTATTGAAAACACTACGAGAAAACTCATTTATAACGATAAAACTTTTGCAAAGACAATGCTTTGTTTTTGCGAAAAATGTCCTTTGGTAATGATAATTTTATGACGTTATAAAAAGTTGTTGCTAAAAATAATTTATTTTTTATGGCGATTATTAGGAATTTTTTTGCAATGATATTTGTCATTACAATATATGTGATAGTTTATTTACAACTACATTTATATATTACAATATATAAAATATTTTTGCAACGACTTTTTCTTGTTGCAAAATGTTGATTGAATTTATTGCAATGACTATACTTGTTATAAATATTTAGATAATTTTAATGCAATAACATTTGTCATTGTAATATATGTGATAATTTATTTACAACGACATTTATATGTTACAATATACAAAATATTTTTGCAATAACCTTTTTTTTGTGGTAATATATTGATTGAATTTATTGCAACGAATATACTTATTGCAAATATTTAGATTATTTTAATGCAATGATATTTATATGCTTTGTAATGACATTTTTTGTTAAAATATATTGAATGGTTATTTGCAATGATAGATATATGTTGCAATACACAAAATATTTTTGCAACGATGTTTTTTGTTACAAAATATTAATTAAATTTATTACAATGACTATATTTGTTGCAAATATTTAGATTATTTTACTGTAAGACATTTATATATTTGGTAACGACATTTGTTGTTGTAATATATGTAATGATTGTTTGTAATGACATTTATATGTTGCAATACACAAAATATTTTTGCAGCAACATTTTCTTTTATAAAATTTTATTGGATTTATTGCAATGACTATACTTGTTACAAATATTTAGATTATTTTAATGCAATGACATTTATATGTTTTGCAACGACATTTGTTGTTGTAATATATGCAATGGTTATTTGCAATAACATTTATATGTTGCAATATACAAAATATTTTTGCAATTCATTTTTTTTTGTTGTAAAATATTGATTGGATTTATCAAAATGACTATACTTGTTACAAATATTTAGATTATTTTAACTTAATGACATTTTTATAGTTTCCAATGATATTTTTCGTTGTAATATATGTGATGGTTTATTTGCAATGAAGTTTATTATTGCAATATATGCGATGGTTTATTTGCGATTATATTCATTTGTTGAAATATATAAAAAAATTTTGCAAATTTTTTTTTCTTGCAAAATATTGATTGAATTTATTGCAACCACTATACTTTATGTAAATATTTAGATTATTTTAACGCAACAATAAGTTGTTGCAACATAAATTATCAATACTTTTTTACAATGACTTTATTATTGCAATTATGTATTTTTTGAAATAATAAAGTGTAATACCCCCAAATTGAGTGGAATAATATAAGGATTGATATGACTACTTATATCAATATAGTATACTATTCTTTTGGTGATTCTGTCCTAAGAACTCAACAATTAAGCGTGCTTGCCATAAAACATTTTTTAAGATGGGTGACCCTCCTTGAAAGTTTCAGAAATGACTCGTATTGATCTGTGGGGCTATTTGATTAATCCAAAAGTGCTCCACGATTGCTCTTACAGTTCTTGTGAGCCTAGGTGACTACTAAGTGGTCCTTCGTGGTCATTTTGTCTTGGTATGTTAGAAATTTATGGGCCTTTGGTTCTATCAAGTGACCCCTATGTGATTGTATTGACTCGAGGTATTTTGTAATTTTTTGATTCTAAGGTATATTCAATTTTTTGCAACACCAAAAGCCGTTGCCATTAATATATTTTTGCAATGACAAATATTTTGTTGTAATATGATTTTTTTTTTCAGAAACTTTTGTTGTTGCAAATAAAGATCTTTCACAATAATCTAGGGAGAAAAGGGCAACTGAATACCTTTGCTTGGTCCATGTTAAATCTCTTAAGTATATTATTAAAATACTCCTCTTCAGATCACAATAGCTTGCCATATTCTTAGTTACGTGTGATGTGTATGTCTAAGATATGTTTGCAAGCACCCAAGTATTTCATTTCAAAAAACTTAGCCAACACTTCTTTCAACTTGGATATCCTTTGTCGATCTTGGCCAACTATGAACATGTTGTCCATGTACAGAAGCGAAAGGATGAAGTTCCCAGCTCTAAGACTTTGCATAAACAAATAGTGGGATGATGCCATCTTCTTATACCCTTGTCAAATAATGAATGAGTCTAACTTTATGTACTGGTGCCTCAACTCTTGATTTAGTTCATAGAAGCACTTCACTAGAGTTCAGACCATACCCTCTCTACCTTCAACCTCAAACCCCTCTAGTTGTTTCATACATATAGCCTCCTTTAGGTCTTTACGTAGGAAAATTTTCTTGATGTTAAGTTCCTTAGACTTGGTGAGAGAGAAAATTGACATTGATAATATGATATATGCAAATATATAAGAACATTATGATATTATAGAGATCACGAGCATGTTCTCAATTTGGTATATATTGTGTTATAAATTTTCCTTTTATGATTAGAGTAGATATGGTACAAATTAGGGGCATGATTTTAGTGAAGATATAGGATAGACGATATTACATGCCCCTCTTATACATTTACCAAAGCTTTTAATGAAATATGTGTAGACTTTTCACATTAACTCTAATCCTTTTAGTTCATAAGGTTTGTAACTTTGTATAGTATTCATCCCTATTTCTCTTATTGTTTATTGTCAACATTTAATTGTGAGCTACTATGTGAATTGGTATGCATTATCAAATTAGTTTCCTATTATCAGATATGTTCAAGGAGCTATTGAGCAACTAATGAGCTGTGATGGTCTAATGCAAATAGATATCCGAAGGGATCCGATACGAAAGAGCACATAATCAATCCTATTTTCTTTTTCAAATCAAATATACGATCCAATTAATGAAAAGTCAAACAAAACAAATATCTTATCCAACAAATACAAATAATATTCGATTCAAAAAAATATTTATACATGTTTTATAATTTTTTATTTTGTATATAATTGTATATGAATAAATTTAAATGTCTCTGTGTGTGTATAATTTTTACTTACTTTATTTATTATTTGAGGCAAAATTTAATTTAGTTGAAATTATATTTTTAATATAATCCCTTTTTAGATATTTATAAATAAAAAATTATGCGTGTCGATTTTGACATATTAATATTTAGAAACTTTATTGGTTTGCATGAGTTTTTATTTTTAAATTCTTATTTTGGTAAGTAAAATAGGATGATTTATTTTATTTTATTTTTGCTTACTCTATCTCTTATTAATAGGAATTTTTGAATGTTATTAATATTTTACAAATACTTTTTAATAAAATTATGCTTAGTTATATATGTAATATTTTAGAATTTTTATGAAAAAAATTTGGAATTAGTGTTGAGTGTATATAATTTTTATAATTTTATTATAGTCTTTAAGAAAATTTTTACATATTAATATAATATTTTAATTTTTATTAAATATAAAAAAATTAAAGTAAAAAAAATTCAAAATTTCTCAGAATTTTCTTTCTATATGTCAAACACTAAAATTATTTTTCAAGATTTCAATTTTCCACAAAATTTTCTCTAACAACCAAATAAAGGAAAAAATTAATTTCTTTTATTTTCTTTCCTTTAATTTTCTTTCGTCTATATTTTTCTTTCCACTTAACTTTCTACAAATCAAACGGAGCCTTAATGTAATCCCTCACAATAATTGCCAAAAGGAAACGCAATAAATAGTGTTCAAGTTGAATTGGCAACATAAAGAAAAAATTGGTTGAGATAATTTTAGACTAAATTGAATTTAGGTATCACATCACGTAAAGTGGAAAACTATTAGTCGGAACATTGAGCGATTTCCACACATTTCACAAGTTTTTTACTTTTGGAGGAACAAAGGATCACAAGAAAAGTATTGATGGTGAGTAGTATTCACGGCAACTTAGAGAACGACTGTCCTATTGACCTTTTTAAGTCAATTCATCTTCTTTCTTTGATAATTTAATTTTACTCTCATACATTAAACTAATAATTTAGCTTTATTTTCCTTAGAGTGGTGAAATAGTATAATTCTTTTATTCTATTATTTAAAATTACTTATTAAAAGTAATTATTCAAAATATTTATTTATTTTAAACACTTTTTAACCTAATTTGTTTTAAATTAATAATTATTTTTAATAAATAGGTTTAAATAAACCCATGCATTCAAAATGTCAGGTCATCCTCCGTATAGGGTATTGGACAGAAAGGTAGAGCTCACGTTAACCACGTTATAACTAAATCAAAAAAGTACATTTAAGTTTTCTGATTGGACAGGAAACCTTAAAAGCACTGCTGCACCGGTGATACTACGTTTGCCACCAAGACAAATAAATGTTTTGAAAAGTTGTGGTCCTTGTGGATCATATAAACACGATTTTTTTTTTCTATTTCTGGGATATAGGCTACTGTATAACAAGATTCAATGAACCGTCAACAGTGTTGCACGGGGACGAAAATGGGGACGGGACGAAACGTGGAAACGTCATTTCTTAAAAATCTAGGAAACGGAGATGGCAGGAAACGTCAAAATAATTATATATATATTTTTTAAAAAATAGATTAAATATATTAAAATTAAGAGAGAAAAATACAAAATTTCTAAAATTAGTTCTTATATAAGTTAATTTTAATTATTAATAATTATTTTGAATAAAAATATTAATTAAATAATTTTAATATAATTTTTAATCAGAAAACGTTTCCGAGGGTTTCCGGGACGGGGACGTTTCCGGGACGGGGGGATGGCACTTGACTGCCGTCCTCGTGCATCACAGACCGTCAATGATGTCAAAATTCTGAGAAATGAATGACCTATCTTTTTTTGGCATACGGGCGTTGAAGCACGTGTTTCTTGTACCGAAAACGTCGTTCATCGTATTCCGTTTTAAAAATTTTTCGATATTAAAAATATTTGATTATTTATTTTTTTTAAAATATTTATTAATAATTTATATCAACTAAAATAAATAATAATTTTATTTTTTTATTTTAATAGATATAATCTGTTTTTTAAAATATATATAATGTGTCTGTGTGTGTATATATATATATATTAGCGTTTCTTATTATTTCTATTTTTCCATTTTTTTTAAATAATATTTTTGTATTTTTTTTCTTTATTCTTGTTCCCATCTCTCTTCCTTTAGTAGTAGAAAATGAGAGGAATTGTATATAGTTGTGTATAAAACAAATATAAATTTATTTTCCCAATCTATTTCTTCCTCTTCTTTTAATAGTAGGAATTCTACAAAATTTGATGAAAATATATTTCATACCAAATAGTATGAATTTGAAGATTTCCAATGATCAGTTGATACCTAGAAACTCCCTAAAATTTGAAAAGAACCAATTTACAAAACCTCAAAATGGTATAGTTTTTAAAATTAATACATTATACAAATCGAAGAATGAGATATTCAGATTTTAAAATCTTTTGAAACAAGGAAACTTCTTTCAAAAAGTTAATAAAAAAATCTCAATGGCGGCTTTAAATACATACATCTGGGCCTTGTTTCAAATTGGATTCAAACCCTTAATTAGGGAATGTTTAAATACTTCAATCCTTACTATCCTATGAGATGGCAGACTTAAAAAATTTAAAAATTCAATTTTAGGAACTATTGAATCTAGTTTATGCAATGGTCTTATTTTCTTTGATTACTTTCTAAATTTCTCCCCTTCTTTATCTAATCCAAACCTTATGCATTCTCGTACCCTACAAGTAAAAACACATGGGTATGAGATGCTGGAAGGATCAATACTAGTTTTTATAATTTATCGTATCCACTATAAAATTATGAAAACTACTTTCAAAACAAACACTAAAACTCAGTGTATTAAGGGTGTGACCCTTCTACTTTAGACAGACCCAAGTAGAGAAAATATGGTTGTTCCTTAAACGATTAGATGGAAGGACATTATCTTTCTAGAAGATTGGCTCCTATAAAATGCTGCTTCATCTTAGGATGAATAGCCTCAGCCCTCTGTTGATTCAAATACTAAGCTAAAATAAATCATCCAATTCTCAGATGGAACGGTAAGACTTAACTTCCAAAGTTCTCCAAGTACAAAATACTCCGAGTAAAATGGATTAGATAGCCAATACCTAATAAAAATGATCTTCTCCAAAAGCAACTATGCACTGATTTTTTTTTTTAAATTTGATTCAAAATCGGGATTTTAGGAAATTCAAATCTCACCAAAAGATAGATATAAGATTGCTTCCACTTTCCCCTTTGGTCAATACCAATGGAACATAATGCTTTTTTGGATTAAAAAAAATGCTCATTCTGAATTTCAAAGAATTATGAACAAAAATTTTAATCCATACTCAAAATTTTGCATTGTCTACATTGATGATACTCTTATATTTTCTTATTCCATAAACTAGCATTTAAAACATTTTAGGACATTTATTTTAGTCATAAGAAGAAGTGGTCTAGTGGTCTTAAAGTCAAAATTTTCATTATTTCAAACACGCATTAGAATTCTAGGTTATTATATTTTCTGAGGAACCATTACTCTAATAGAAAGGTCTTTAGAGGTTGCATCTAAATCCCCAGATAGGATCTTAGACAAATGGTAATTACAGAGATTCTTATAGATTCTAAATTATGTTTTACATTTTTATCCAAATGTAAATCAAATAGTAAAACCCATGCATGAGCGTCTTAAGAAAAATCCCGCTCCTTAGTCATAGAAACATACTAATGCTATTATATGCATCAAAAGACAGGTTCAGCAAGTCCCTAACCTCCACCTTGTTGACCCATCTCTTCTCAAAATTGTTGAAACCGATGCCTCTGATATTGGTTATGGCAACATACTCAAACAGATACAAAACCAGCAGGAGAAAATAATTCAGTTCACTTATGCTCACTGGAATGACAATCAAAAGAATTATTCTATATAAAAAAAAGAGATTATCTCGATTAGACTCTGTATACAAAATTCCAATATGATCTGCTTAATCAAAAAATTTTCCTTCGCATAAATTACAAATCTATAAAAGAAGTTCTAAAAAAGGACGTCCAAAACATTGCTTCCAAATAAATATTTGCCAGATGACAAGCCATTCTCTCTATTTTTGATTTTAACATAGAATGCATCAAAGGAGAATAAAACTCCATACCAGATTTTCTAACAAAAGAGTCTCTCTTGGCAAAAGAGAAGCATGGCTCCCAAGCAGAAGGTTAATCAATCCATTTTTGCACGCCACATCAAAACCTCAAAACCCAATTAAATCATGGTATGAGGCAACACCTGAAGATAAAGCCTCTTCCTCACAAAAGCCTCAAACCAACAAATAAAGTGAAGATTAAATCTGGGTAGATACCTTGTCAAAATCCCCTAATGCCCTCACAACAGTTCAACAACTGATGCAAAACATTTCAACTCCAAGTAAAGGTATAACCTCTTCCATTGTTTTAAAAATCAAGGAGGGTTCTTCAACTAAAAAATTACCTTCTCAAAATATTTTGAAAATAGAAGAGGGATCTTCCTCAAAAACCCCATCTCAAAATCTGATTTTAAAACTATATTCGTCAAATTTAACCGCATTGCCAAACCTTTCATCAAAGCAAATTATTCAAAAACAAAAGGATTTTCAAAAACCTTTTGAATATTTTATAAAACCCCATTTTCATATTATTATAAATTATGAAGATGGATTTCATTACCGTAATCCTTTTTTATCTTTGCAAAAAAATGTTTTTTGGATGGTTCTTCAAACCATGGGATATTTCAAAACCTATGCCATACTACATGGCCATCCTAGAACATATTGGTTTCACATCCTTCAAACACTTTATCCACCATGACACACAAAATGAAATAACCTATTCACCCTGTAGAATCCACAAAATCCTTTGCCTTATGGAATATGGTAAGGCCCTTGAATCACCAAAATGGCTCCTAGACTCCTACAAGCCATCCTAGAACATATTGGTTTCACATCCTTCAAACACTTTATCCACCATGAAACACAAAATGACATAACCTATTCACCCTGTAGAATCCACAAAATCCTCTGCTTTATGGAATATGGCAAGCCCCTCGAATCACCAAAATGGCTCCTAGACTCCTACAAAATTTTCCTAAATTCTACTCTCATCTTTAACTATCGGGACTATGAGCAGGCTTGGTACAACGCCTTTTATACCCAAAACAGTAGGAAGGGCCATTTGTGATTAATTTTCTTCCAAAACATTTCACAATCTGATGTGCCTATTTAGTTCATCGAATGGTGAACTATTTTAGATCCTCTCCTATCATCCTACCATCCCAGGTATCTAAAGCATTAGATATCTTCAAAACCCTTTTTTGTCCCTATCTGAAAGATAGATAGTTACCACCTATCTTTCATTCCTGTAGGTTTTTCTTTTATCCTTTGATATTTTCTTGGATAGTTGAACAACATGATATTAATGGTATCCCAACACTTGTTCACCGATTTAGAATCAAATGGTGGAACAAGTTTTAAGCCTTTGAAAAAATCACAAAGCCATTTGTCCAAAAATAGGCAAAAACCTAGAAAAATAAAAACCCAATCCCCTAAATTTCTTTGAGCCCCTCACATACTCAATTCCTACCTCAAAAATCCATCACAGTAATGCAACTTGCTGCAGCTAAAACTAAGGAATAATACCTTACTATCCTCATCCAAACCCTTATGCAAAATAAAATCTAATCACCATCTTTATCAAACACCTGTGACTACGATGGCGAGAATAAAGAAGACTGTCTTAGAATACCGTCTAATATTCCCTAAACTCTATACAAATATTAAACCTCAAAATAGGGTAGAAGGCAACCCCACAAAGACGCATTAGCCAATATCAAAATAGGATAAAATACGAAAATAAAATTATAACACCTCGAATCGATACAACCATGCGGAAGCTACCTTAGAGTGCTTTCGGATTGATCGGCTAGCCCCACAGATCAACACAAGTCCTTTTAGTGCACTTTCTGAGAAATTTTTAAATTTCTAAAACTTCCCAAGAGAGTCACCAATTCTAAAATTGCTTCACAGCCAACACGCTTAACTGTTGAGTTCTTAGGAAGGAATCACCAAAAAGATGGTATACTATGTTGATATAAGTAGCCACATCAATCCTTATAGCACTCTAATCAATTTGGGGTATTACATTCACCCCCACTCAAAGAATGTAACATCCTCGTTGCACCTCAACTACTAACTGTCTTAATACAGTTTATCCCAAGAATCGTCCCGTTAGGTGGTTGAGTGACTCATCCAATTTTAGCTTACGATCACGGTTTTGCTCTGATACCATTTATAACACCCCGAGTCGATATGACCATGCATGGGCTACCTTAGAGCGCTTGCAGATTAATCGGCTGACCCCACAGATTAATACGAGTCATTTCAGCGCGCTTTATCCTCACTCATGCACTTCCTGAGATTTTTTTAGAAAATTTCTAAAACTTCCTAGGAGGGTCACCTATCCTAAAATTACTCCACAGCCAGCACACTTAAGTGTTGAGTTATTAGGAAGGAATCAACAAAAGGATGGTATACTATGTTGATATAAGTAGCCATATCAATCCTTATAGCACTCCACTCAATTTGGGGTATTACAAAAATAAAAGGCAACCCCACAATGATATGCATCTGTTAAGAAAAGGAAAAATGACAATTACTATAACAGCCGAAATTAAAAAGACAAAAGGACAATTACTGTAGCATCCGAAATTAAAAAGATAAAAGGACAAAGAATCTTTTTAAATTTCGAAGACAAAAGAATATACTTTCGGTGCCCTTTACCTAGCTCGACTTTTCAAAATTGTAATAATTAGGCTTGTCATCTAATCTACTTTCGGTGCATTAGTTTTCAAAAGATATAATTAGTAGGTTAGATGCATAATTTTCAAAATATGTAATCATGTTGTCTATACGAAAAAGAAATCCTAGCTCATATAAATAGGGAGCTAAGCCTTCAGAGTGAGGCATCAATTGAAAATCGTAACATTTTCCTCTCATTTTCTCTGACAAAAAATTATAAGCTGACTTACAATATTATATTATTGTATCCATTTCAAATAAATAAAATCTATTAATTCTATTAATCCTTCTCTTTCTTACACTTTTATATTCCAGTTCTTCTTACCTACTATAAATCTTTGCTTTCTTATTCTTTGGTCTTAACTGTATTTTTCTATCCGTGAATATCTCTGGTTATATATGTATATCTTTATGAAAATATATTTAAAATAAATCTATCATTGCACCAACGTTGACCGATCTAAAAACTTACTCTAAAAAGGTAGTATCTAAAATAAACATAGTAAAAGAGTATCATAACTACAATTCTATATAGGACTTGCAAAGTTTTGATAATTATTCCAACTTTAATTATATTCTCGTCAGTTATTACGCTGCAAAATCGACAATAAAAGATAATTAATTAATTTCACATAATTACTAAGACCTAGCTTTTTTGGCGAAATTGTCAAGAGGAGGTCACATCATAAACGATCATGAAAAAAGGGATTGGTGAAGGACCGTGACATGCAGTGTTTATTTCTCGTGCAAATATCTTACATTATTGAAATTATGAGGACCCAATTTACATTGCCTTCCTGAACAGAAGCTACTGCAACGAGAACTAGTACAGCTTGACATACATTGGTGTACATGCGTAGTAACAGGTTAAGTAATAAATAAATTATTGAAAATCAAGGAATATTAATTAACAGAGATTATTCATGCTAACACCCAGCTTAATTACGAACACTATCATCTATTTATCAGGCAGGCGACAGGTCTATGATACACACACACACAAATATATATATATAAACATAGCTCTCTGGCAGGCAGGCAAAGAAAGCCAGGTAGGGTGTAGCTAGTTAAGCAAGCTGGCAGGGTTCAATGTAAAGCTCCTTGATCTTGTCCTTAGTCAAGTGGGTGGGAGCGCTATATTGATCGGCTCCTTTGTTATAAATGAACTGAGAAACTCGTGCCATGTTTCTAATGAGTTTCGCAGACGCTTGTAGAACAGGGTACTGTCTGATGAACTCCCCATTAATTCTCTTCCACGACTCCACTATGATATCTTGCATGTGCCCTCTTGCCGCATCCTCTGAAATATTGAATTCTCTCATGCAGCATAGGATAGAAGATGGACAGTCGCCTCTCTCACGCTCAGCCTGTTAGTTTGTAGCCAAGAAACATGAAGAATCGCCGATCATTAGTTAATTATATCATCATCAGTTCCCTAATTTAGCAATTAAGTATTTGTTCTCATCTCTCATAGAACTAGATCTCATTGAATATTTATCCTATATATATAAATATACTTACTTCATGAGACCCAATGTCATTGCTGAGTCTGATTATGAGGGATGAATGGTATACAATCCCTTTGTTTTCTTTGCATAATGCGTCCTTGAGGATCTCAGTTGGACGAGGTGCTGCAGAAAGAATAGCAATGACGGAAAGCAAAGGGCCGCACGATGAGATCCATGCAGACGTGAGATACTCTTCTAATGATGGAGTACGGCTCTTGGCAGCGTACCATCGAGCTTCTACGAGTAATGCCTCACAAAAATCTGCCCACTGTACGTACGTACATACGTTAGAGATGGTGGAAAAATAGAGACTAATTAGTAAGAGAGAAGAGAGAGATGAGTAGTAGATCGGTCTCGAGACACATACGAAAAGTTTGAAATTAATTAAGCCGTTTAATTTTGTAATGAAGAAATAAAAATTGTACGCACCCCGCTCCTAATAAATGTAAGTGCACCGACCAAGCCCTTCTCATTCTCAATCTCAGATGCTATTTCATTCATAGTATCAAATAGCGCTTGAAAAGAAATCTTCATGCACTCTGGAAGCTGCTCAACTTCTTGACAATCCCACCTATACATACAAGAGGACATACATGCATGCAAATTAAATGTAAGAAATGAGGTAAGTGGATACATGCATATCCATATATATGAATAGTAGAACTGCAGAAGTAATAAGAAACGGTAGTAGCAACCTGTACACAGCTCTGGTAAAGCACTCCAGCTCTTCTAGTGAGCCATATACATCATAAATATCATCTATAACAAGCACAAAGACCAGGACCTTGGTAAGCCATTTCCTAAAAGAAGAATATTGGGGCTCAAATGCGACTCCAGTGCTCCACAGAAAACTCTCGACTATTCGATCTCTGGCAAAGCTGACCTTCTCTTTGAGTCCTAGATCCCTCCACCACCTGATTAGTTAAGATGCAATAGCAAGTATTAGAACGTTAATTAGTACGTACTCTACGAGGGAAGATATTGTTAGTTTGATCAATATAAAAGCATGTTTGTGTCTTAAAGATTAAACAATTCTTAAATTTAATTATACTGTAGTTAGTAAATACTGTGTAGGTATATATCTAAGTACGTACATCGAAAGTTCTCTAAGATCTCTTTGATGTATCGCTTGGACTACGTTGAAGTTGACTTTAGACAATTCAAACAACGTTTCGTTTCTACCATTTTCTCTTGCGCAGGAATCGATATGCTGCCTGACATCAAACCATTGAACTCTCCAGTGCAGCGGAAGATCCAAGGTCATGGCCGTCTCTTGGTTTGAAAAGTATTTCTCGTTCATTTTATAGTTTATAATATCCTGGAGATCCCTGTCTATTAAGTTCTGGCATTCGTCTGAAGCCAGGTAAGAAGCCTGAAAAAGCTCCAGAACCATTTCGCAGCTGGTAACGCTTTCCGAGCCTTTTTTACGTGCACCCATCTCATCATCTATAAACTTGATAAAGATATCTGCACACACACACGAAGACATATATATATAGAAGAGATAATGAGAACCTCCATCGGAAGGAGAATTGTATTAAGGTTCAGATGAACGAGCATAGAATTAATCTGAAACATGCATCTTTCGAGCTAGCTTGATACATTCATTCATGGTTAATTAGAAAGCTAGGTAACCCATGCACGCACCGTGTGAAACATCATGTCCTTCTTGCCTGAGGATCCGAAAGTAAAGTGCAGAAGCTTGTACATCCCCTTCAAAAGCACTAGTTATTTCCTGCATTTTCGACGCTTCACTGACAAAATCCTTAATTTCCTTCTCAAACAAGTTTGACAGACCGAGTTTGTTTATGCAGTCAATAAACTGCAGCTTTGAGAAGACAGTAGCTTGATTGAAGAAGTTGGATATAAAATCCTTTTTCATCTTCTCAGCTCGCCCAATCAATTTTTTTTCCTGCATATATAAATTTATTAGATATATACTTTTGGCTTCAGCTAGCTACGTACACAGATAATCAGAAATACCAGAAATTAATGCAAATGGTATCCTAAAAGACATGGAAATTAATATATAATCACCATACCGAGTATTCAGTCGTGAGGGACTCCACGACATCGTTTCTCCAGAGATTTGGCTGATAGTTTGCGGATCGTCGTTCATGTGTTGTTACGGTACATGCGTCAGATTTATTGACATCGGACGTCAACTCAGCTGGTAGCCCATTGGAATATGCGGTATACATGATAGGCAACGGTTAACGGAAGAGGTTCGCGTGTACAAAGAGCAGAGAAGAAGTAGCTGTAGTAAGTTGAATGAATGATGCTGCAAAACGGTAATGTCCTCGAGTCATTTATAGACACAGAGCGGCCGTAGTAAGTTGAATAGAAGTCTGACGATACTGATAGAAACGACAAACCCAGGATGCCGGTCAAGCATGGTAGAATAATGCGGGGTGGGGTTAGAATTCAAAGAGCCACGCGGACGCGAAGAAAGAATACTTACCGAGATAAATAAGGAAAGTTGTGGAATACTAGTGTGAATGCTGCGATTACCGAATATAACATGAATTATTATTTCCTTCCTTTCTAAAATAAAGTGTTTCTCGAACTTACATAGAAAGATAATAAATATATTAATAATATAATATAATTATATCATTTATTAAAAATAATATAATAATTAATATATAAAAAATTAGGTGTAAAAATGGAAAGTAAGTATTAACCTTTTTTTTCAATTTTTTTTATATTTTAAAGTAAAAACTTCAAAATTAAAAAGACTTTCTTTAAGTACATTATTGAGGGATAGTTTTGGTTTTATCTATCTTGTCTGGTGGTGTAATCTCACTTCAAGGCTGCTTCGCTCATGTGCTGCTGCCGCCGCCACAGCCACCTAGGCTGAATTGAAGAAAAAGTTGAACGTCAATTCGCAATATAATAAAATTAAGAAAGCAAGGAAAAACTGTACGACATGGAAGGATCGTCGTAAAGGGTGGCTGCAATAATAGTAAAGAAATCAAATACTTGAGATATTCAATGCCAAGATCATGCTAATAGCGTTAGGGTAAAGCGGGAGTAACCAGAAGTCGAAAGTTTTTGAATGGAGATGGTGCTCGCATTTGACCGGAGATTCCAAAATTTATCTCCACACCTTTCCCACGCATGTCTGTTCCCCGGCCCGTCCTGGGGGTTGGAAAACTGTATCAGAGAAAGGGGAAGTATGATTGCAGGTTCAAAACTCCGTGAAGAGCACGCTGACGGTCGCCGTAATAATAATTTTAGCCCTTCATTTTAGGCTATTAATCCTAGCTATTCAACAATCTATCTTTTAATAAAACGATTTACTACTTAAATTTGTTAATTTGATTGTAAGTAGATCTAGTTAAGGACTGGCATGTTTCGTAATAAATTAAAATTTTAAAAATATATGCAGTGCTACTTGTAATTCAAGAATTATTGAATCGGATCAAACTAATAAGCCATCTTCTGATTGTCGACCTCACCTCATATAAGGCCGTAAATGAAATAAATCAAACTATGTTGGAATATATTTAATTTCAACTCATTTAATAAACATAATAATAAACTTTAGGTTCGGCTCATCTATAAGTAAACGGAGCCGAACTAGTTCACAAATTTTTGATATAAACTAGTTGAATTTATTAATTTTTATATTATAAACAAACTTAAATTTAAAATCTTTACATTCAAACTCAAGTTATTTAGCAAAATAAATAAGCCGAGTCTAAAAAAACTTGCATATGTCCATAATTTTTTTTAATTATGACCGTTATTACATTCAAGATCCTACTTTTCATAGATAATCAAAATATATAATTGTAATTAAAATGATAGAATTAAATCATTCCCAAAAATTGGCTCGTCGACCTCAACATCTCGTAATTTATCGCAACGCTAATGGTCAATTATCGGTCAGGCCGAGTTATTTGGATTCTGATTATTTTATTATTAATGTCAGTGTTGTGTTTATTTTATTATCCATTTAAATTATATCATATTAATTTGTTGGATTATATTTAAATTATTTCATATTACCTTAATAGGAAGGGTTGGATTTCATAGGCTAGCTCGTGTTCGGCTGATTTCAATTGTAACACCCCCAAATTTCACTCATGAAAAAAAAATTGAAAGAATAAAGCGAAAGCTAGGAGCGAATTTTGGGAAATGTTACCGCTACATCTAATATAAGATAAATGTCAACCATCTATCTCATATTAGATGCAAGGCTAAAACCTGTCAACAATTAAATCCGAATTTTAAAAGCACAATACCGTTACGAGAAATTAAAAGTCAATTACAAAATCCTTGGAAATTTAAATACAACACTTGTAACTTCGAAAGATGAATACAATTAAACAAAATAAATCTCGAAGAATAAATATCCGGATCGCCTACTCACTCAAGTCAAGCCTTCCACCCCAAATTAATAACCGATCAAACCTGCATAGGAGGTCTGCTCCCCACCATCGGTGGATCATCACAGGACCCATTCAATCAAGGTAGTATCAGTACGGGTCCAATACCGAGTAAGGGCGCAGGTGCGCTAAGGCCAAGCATACAATCATACCACATAGCACACATAACACAATCACATAAGTAACATGCGATAACGCACAAGATAAGGCCTGAGTACTTTCCGGTGACTTATTCTTTATCCTCGTTAATAATATGTCCATTTCATATATATTCGTTAATAATCCATGTAAGTGCGGGAGCCCCACTATTATAGCCGGTGGACCAAAAATCAACACTCAGGGCAGAACGCCTCTGACCACTATTATAGCCGGTGGACCGGAATCAACACCCAGGGCAGAACGCCTCTGGCCACTATTCTAACCGGTGGACCGGACTGGCCCCGACTTATATGGTGTTTCGCTGTAAGTACTTAGAATTTTCTCATAGATTACTTCATTCATATTCATTCAAAGCTTTCTTCATTAATCCATGTGAGTGCGGGAGCCCCACTACTATAGCTGGTGGACCGGAAATAAACACACAGGACAGGACACCTCTGACCACTATTATAGCCGGTGGACCGGAAATAAACACCTAGGGCAGAACGCCTCTGGCCACTATTCTAATCGGTGGACCGGACTGGCCCCGACTCACATGGTGTTTCACTGTAAGTACTTAGTATCTTTCCTGTGGATTAACTTATTCGTTTGGGTCTGTCGAGCCCGAATCCCCCACTATTATAGCCGGTGGACCGGAATAAACACTCAGGGCAGAACGCCTCTGACCACTATTATAGCCGGTGGACCGAAAATAAACACCTAGGGCAGAACGCCTCTGGCCACTATTCTAACCGGTGGACCGGACTGGGTCGGGCTTATCAGTCTTTCGCTTTACGTAATTAGTGTCCTATCCGTGTCTTATTGAATCACATCACATCCTTGACATGCATGCGGTTGATACTCTACTTCTTCCCCTCCAGAGGGACCGTCCCATATTTTGAGACTCATACCTCTTCTCACATCCGACATCCATCCCCCATAGACTTAGGCATAGTGGCATATAGTAAGGCACAATCTCCAAGAATGTAGGCCATCCCAACACACATGATATCGACTCCGCATGTCCTCATCCCTCTAGGGTTCCTCCTCAGAGACCCTAATCGGACCTATGTGGCCCAACTCTTCCTTACTTACCCAAACGTTACTTTGTTCTCTATCTCGCACCTCGTTTTTTTCTTTTATTAGGAAATTCCCCAAATGTATTACTTTATCTCCCAAGTTCACGTGTGACCGACAAAACCCTAGTTGGCCACCCAAAACCCTAGTTGACCACGCCAACCCTAATTGGCCGCGCCAAACCCTAACACTTTACTTCCTCAACAAGTAACCTCCATCTTTCACCCCAAACTCCCTTCTCTCATTTAGAAAACCCATACCCATTCTTTATATAAGTGAGTTCTCACTCTCAACCCATAATCCATCCTTCCTTGATCATTTTTACCCTTGTACCCTTTAAATTCCTCATTTTCTCCCAAAACCCTAATTGGGTCCCTTAGACACCCTTACATCAACCCACGTAGAATTTTGCACCCAAGTCTCCAATGGACCCATAACTTTGACATTCTCTTATTTACTTCCTAAATCAACTTTCCTCACGTAAGATTCATCCCCATGTAGACTTTAAATACTCCATGCAGACTCCCCAACACACACTTACTCGCAAAACCCTAATCAGGTCGCTTATGCACCAACTCACGTACTATTTTCATACCAAGTCTCCAATCACTCTAAGACTCTCCAAAACTCTTACTTACAACCCAAATCAACTTTTCCCACGTAAGGATCATGCTCATGCAAGATCTAGTTCCCCCCATACAAAATTCCCAAATGTCCACTTTCTCGTGTTCTTTTATTATCATTTCATGCTACCAAAACCCTAGCATGCATGTCCTAGAGGGTCATATCATGTCACAACTTGTAGCACATCCACATTAACACATAACAAGAGCGATCACAAAGGCATACCTTGAATCCAAACTGTGCTACACATAAAACATGTAAGGTAACAACATGTAAAACACGATATATAATCATACGAGGCATACAAGTCACATAACACGTAGGGACCTTAGCCACATCCTTGCGAAATACCCATAAGTAGAGGTAAGTCGACACTTACATGGATCCGAAGCTAGCTAAGTGAGATAAGAGGGAAAGAGATCACTAGCTCGTGGATCCACGAGAAAGCTTTCCTAGATCCGATAGAAATCGAAAACTAAGTTAGAAACTATTCTATCAATCAATAATTCACGTATTCTAATTAAATACACCCAAACAACACAAATGATCTTTATTAGAAAACATGTCTAAAACTTAGAACTTAAAATCATAGCTTTATTAAGATTTAAGGTTAAAACTAAATAAAAACGGATTAATACAAATATCCCTTGAAACATTTCAACTTAATTTGGAAAGCCCGAGAAAGAATAATCGATCATAAGTTAATTTATCGAAAATAACTTATTTGTTAGGTTTTACAACTAAATAGATAACCCAACCATTTACATACAACCAAATCCAACTCGATTAGGTTAAAACAGAATTTAAATGGTTTAAAACCCAAAGATAGAATTCGATTAGATAAAATACACATAGCAAAAATCAAATTTTATAAAATCATCCTAAAAAATTAGGGTTTTTAATACCTAAACCCCAAATCGACCAAATCACTTGATTACCTCAAATTGATAGTCTTAAAACACAATTAAACTAATTTTAGATAGATCTAGACAATCAATTTCAACAAAACGATATTTCGATAAATCAATTCCAAACGATCAATTTTTCAAAATTAGGGTTTTAAAGCCCACGACACAAACACAGGTAATTCAATTCAATTAATTCAAATTAAAGGTATTAGAAAGCAATTAATACCATTTCAACTATTTCTATACATTCAATTTTAGAAAAACAACAATACAAGTAATCAATTTCATAATCTCACTTGAAATTTAGGGTTTTAGGCCCGAAAATACAATTCGTTAAAATTCTATAAGTTTAATCAAATTGAATGTTTAGAAATGCAATTAAACACATTTTATAACATATCAAATAATCAATTGCTCAAAACTAGTAAAAGAAATACACAATTTAGCACAATTAGGGGTTTTGAGTCTGGAATGCAAATCCGATCAATTCTTGCCAAAACATATCAATTGATGGTTCGAAAATATAATTAAACATATTCTAATGTAATTTATATAGTCAATTGAATAAAATAACCCGATTACTCAAACCAATTTAAACCCGCGGGAGTTTTGACCTAAAAATCCAGTTCCGATCAATTACGCACAATTTTCCCAAATCAACACTTCCAATATAAAATTAAATACATTTTAAACAATATTATAAAATCAATTGAGCAAAACGGCTCAATTATACGACCCAATTTCATTACACCCAAAATTTGACCTAGGAATCAAATTCCGATAAAACCTGTATAAATTTCTCAAATTGACAGTCCAAAATGAAATTGGATACATTTTAAAACATATTGCATAATCAATTTGTCCGAAATCGCAAAAACGGACGGATCTGAAAAATTCGGGCATAACCCGGCCAAAAATCCAATTTTTCCAAAATCTCAACATAACCATACAATTAACCTATCCAAATCATTCTTACAGTACATATATACATAATCAAACAATCAATTTAGCTTTTTATAAGCTAATCCATACCCAATTAATCGAAACAAGGGTTAGGGTTTTTAGAAATTTATACCAATTAAAAACCGACAAATCGGGGCAAAGGAAGGCTGGGGAGGCTTCGTTGGGGGACGGGGGTGGCTCGACGGTGGTCGCTCGAGCTTGATGGGGACCGGGCGGTGGCGTGAGTTGCGCGACTCGTCACTGCCCTGCTGCAGTTCGTTGCTGGTGCTGCACGGCTACTTCGGTGGCTAATGCTTCGGCTGCTGCTGCAGGTTGAGGCCGACGAGGGCTGGCGAGGTTGGCCGGAGCGGAGAGGAGGCGGTGGCTAGGGTTTGCGAACAGGGAGCAAGGGTTGGGGTAGCAGAGGTCGGGAGCAGGGAAAGGGAAAAATAAGGGAGGGAAGAGAGAAGAGGAAAGAAGAGGGAGGGGGTCAGCCGGTCGGGGATGCGGGTTTTTTTTTTACAAATACACATAAAATAAAATACTAAAAATATAAAAATATTATTGGAAGATTTTTATAAAATTTATTTAACGAAAATTTATTTCGAACGGATCCGATGGCTTAAAGTTAATAAAAAGCTATATAAAGAATTTCGGAAACATTTTCAGAAGAATTTACCAACGAACGTAAAAACTTATATTATTTATGGAAATACATTATAAGACCCCGAAAAATTATTTAAAACATATACTAAAATATTTAAGTCAAATTCGGATAAACCAAAACTAATTTAAATAATTTCCGAAATCGGTTTTCCGTAAACCAAAAAGCATAAAACGAAAGAGAATTAATTCTAGAAAGAATTTCATAAATAAACTTCGAAAATCTTTTTTTTTTAATTTAAAACTTCCCAAATATTAAAGATTTCCGAAAACGAATAAATTTAAAGTCGGAAATAGTTTCTACGGATAAAATCATTAAAATAAATTTAACTATTTAAACAAAAATTCTATAATTTAAATAATATATTTAGTTAACGAAATATAACTCCAAAAATAAGGTCGTAATCACACGACGAAGTTATAATCGAAAATGAATCTAAAATATTAAAAATCAAAAACCGAAAATCAAAATTAAAGGAATATAATAAAATCATGGTCGTGAACGAATTTGTCTAAAATGGTTCACAACGACAACGATTACTTAAATTAAAATATGAATTCAAAATCGTCGATAAATCCATAAAACAAATCGAAATTAAAATAATTTTTTTTACATCAGATTACGCTAATAAAATCATTAAGCTTAATAAAATTAGGTTTCAAAAATACGGGGTATTACATTAATATTAAATTAATTTGAGGGGTTCAGTTATCTTAAGTTCGAGTTAATTTAATGGATGAAGTTTTGATTGGTTGGGTGAGGTTTGCACTGAGTTAATCCCAGATGATATCATTTCATATTTGGGTCAAGCCGGACATTATCAAAATTATTCAAACTGATTAACCTTGTAAGAAATCATTAAATTTAATTTTATATAAGCACATAATTAAAAATATATTGTTAACTACCACTTGTTTATTGTTATGATTTTTTACTATTTGTATCTTATAAGGAAAAATAGATGAAATCATAATATGATTGTTGATTAAAGATGTGCAAAAATAAATAAAATTTATAAAATGATATAATTTTAAAATCTTTAAATGATTAATAAAAGACTTGTAATTTTTTATTTCATAAATGATTAATATCAACTTTGGTCTTTGTAAATTAGATGGACGACATATCAAGCTGATATTAGTTTAACATTAGGTTGGATTGATATCGAATTTTAAATTAATTTAAATTAATATTGGATCAAATATATTTGGGTGGAATTTATTTTTTTGTTGAATAAAATTTCATACGAATCGGTTAAGATTAGACAATACATATGAACTTTTATAGGTCCGCACTCCTTTCTTATTTTACTTTGTTAATATCAATCAATTTTGGATGTTGTAAGTATAGCTGGCAAAAGTTGATCAAACCCGCCCAACCCGACCCAATCCAAGAGAAACCCGACTCGATAAGACCCAAAAAATTTAACAACTCGACTCGACCCAGACCTGACCCAACACTGACCCGATACAAATAAACCCAACCCGACCCGATCCCAACCCATGACCTGTTATTGACCCGACCCGATAGCGACCCGACCCGGTATTAACCCGACCCGCTTCAACCCGACCCGGAGCCAACCCGACTCAACGTTGACCCCACCCGACATTCACCCAATTGGACCAAACATTAACCCGATCAGACATCAAAATATATAATAATAATAATAATAATAATAATAATAATAATAATAATAATAATAATAATAATAATAATAATAATAATAATAAATAATTACACATATTTTATTATTCATTTAAAGCTTTTAAAATTATAGTATTTTATAAATTGTACTTATTTTTATAATTTTACCCTATACATTCTTATTTATTAATGATATCCTAATAAGATATATTAAAAAAACTCTTAATAGAAGAGTATAATAGTGTCCTTTATCAGTTATCACCCACAAAATCCAACAAGCAATAATTATGCACCTTATCAAGAGTATCTCACGTTACAACCTAAATTTAAAGTTTTAGTTATATTTTTTCTTTTAATTTTATTAATTTACTTTAAATATAATTAAGTATTCTACGTTCATCAATTTTAAATTTACAATATCTAATTATTTTTTTTAATTATAATATTAATTATTTATATTTTACATTATTTAATTTTTAATTTATATCAATTTATAAATAATAATTAATAATTTATGAAAATATATAAAATTAATATTTAATTTAAATTATGTTTAAAATAACTTATTATAGTTTTTTTTACTATAATAATAATAATTAATAGAAATATTATAATAAAAATACAAATATAATATAATTAATAAAAATATTACAATAAAAATATAAATATAATAACATTAATAAAATAAATATATATAGAGAAGTTAATAAAATAAATACAACTAGAGAAATTAATAAGATAAATTATGTAGAGAAATGAATATGAAAGAAAAAAAAAGATAGAATAAATGATACATTGTATAGTATTATTATACTCACCTTTATTTTATAAATTATTTACCTTTGTAAAAATAAAACATATATAATATTCTTATTTCATTTATCGTTACTATCGTATGATTGTATGTAATATATACAATATAATAAATGATAATTATACATAGTATATTCTTGTTATGCTCACCTTTGTTTTATAAAATTATTTATTTTAAGTAATAAAATATTTTAAGTAATCAAATAAATATAATATATGTTAAAAATCTAATATTTTTACTTGTAAAATTTATAAATATATGAATTAATAAAATATAATACTATTAAAACTTATAAAATATTTATTATTTTATTACTTTGTAAAAATAAAACACATATAATATTTTTATTTTATTTATCGTTACTAGTAATCTTATGATTGTATCTAACATATACAATGTAATAAATGATATTTATATATTGTATATTCTGGTTATGCTCACCTTTGTTTTATAAAATTATCTTTCATTAAGTAATCAAATATTTTAAGCAATCAAATAAATATAATATATGATAAACATCTAATATTTTTACTTGTAAAATTTATAAATGTTTAAAGCAATCAAATATAATACTATTAAAACTTATAAATATCTTTATTATTTACCTTTGTAAAAATAAAATACATATAATATTCTTAGTTCATTTATCTTTACTAGTAATCTTATGATTGTATCTAATATTTACAGTGTAATTAATGATAATTATACATTGTATATTCTTGTTATGCTCACCTTTATTTTATAAAATTATCTTTTTTATAGTAATCAAATATTTCAAGTAATCAAATAAATATAATATATGTTAAACATCTAATATTTTTACTTGTAAAATTTATAAATATTTGAAGTAATCAAATATAATACTATTAAAACTTATAAATATATATATTATTTTATTTACCATATAAAAATAGAACACATATAATATTCTTATTTTATTTATCGTTATTAGTAATCTTATGATTGTATCTAACATATACAATGTAACAAATGATAATTATACATTTTATATTCTTGTTATGCTCACTTTTATTTTATAAAATTATCTTCTTTTAAGTAATAAAATATTTTAAGCAATCAAATATAATACTTTTAAAACTTTTAAATATCTTTATTATTTACCTTTGTAAAAATAAAACACATATAATATTCTCATTTCATTTATCTTTACTAGTAATCTTATGATTGTATCTAATATATATAATGTAATAAATGATAATTATACATTGTATAGTATTATTATGCTCACCTTTATTTTATAAATTATTTATCTTTGTATAAATAAAACACATATAATATTCTTATTTCATTTATCTTTACTTGTAATCTTATGACTATATCTAATATTTGTAATGTAATAAATGATAATTATACATTGTATATTCTTGTTATGCTCACCTTTATTTTATAAAATTATCTTTTTTAAGTAATTAAATTTTTTGAGTAATCAATTAAATATAATATATGATAAACATCTAATATTTTTACTTGTAAAATTTATAAATGTTTAAAGCAATCAAATTTAATACTATTAAAAGTTATAAATATCTTTATTATTTACCTTTGTAAAAATAAAATGCATATAATATTCTTAGTTCATTTATCTTTAATAGTAATCATATGATTGTATCTAATATATACAATGTAATAAATGATAATTATACATTGTATATTCTTGTTATGCTCACCTTTATTTTATAAAATTATCTTTTTTTAAATAATCAAATATTTTAAGTAATCAAATAAATATAATATATGTTAAACATCTAATATTTTTACTTGAAAATTTATAAATATTTGAAGTAATCAAATATAATACTATTAAAACTTATAAATATATATATTATTTTATTTACCATGTAAAAATAAAACACATATAATATTCTTATTTTATTTATCGTTATTAGTAATCTTATAATTGTATCTAACATATACAATGTAACAAATGATAATTATACATTATATATTCTTGTTATGCTTACCTTTATTTTATAAAATTATCTTTTTTGAGTAATAAAATATTTTAAATAATAAAATAATATAATATATGATAAACATCTAATATTTTTACTTGTAAAATTTATAAATATAAAAAGCAATCAAATAAAATACTTTTAAAAGTTTTAAATATCTTTACTATTTATTTGTGAAAATAAAGCGCATTTAATATTTTTAATTCTTTTATCTGCAATATTAATCTTATGATTGTCTGTCTCTACTATTTACAATTTATGAAATGATAATTGCTTGGACTCGAATATGAGTCAACCTGCCAAAACTCGACCCGACCTGACCCGACCCATTAAGTCAACCCGTAACTAATCGAATCTAACCCGTCAAATTGTATGAAATGACCCCACCCATCAACTTAACTCGAATCAACTCGGACGCAGTGGGACTAACCCATCATATTACATGAAATGACCTGAATAGGCTGAAGCCACCTACTCATGTGAACTAGAAAATGACCCAAAACCAACTCGACCCTACCAGTCAAGTTAACCCGAAATAATCTGAATCCGAATTTTCTTAACCCGAACCCGACCCGATAAATTAACCCGAAATAAACCGAAACCGAAATGACCCGACCCGAAACCGACCTGACTAGACAAATTGACCCTAAACTGAAATGACCTGACCTGACCTAACAAATTGACCTGAACCTGAAATGACCGACCTGACCCGCAACCGACCCGACAAATGGAATGACTCAAAATGACCCGACCCGACCCGCAAAAGTCAAATGACCCGACCTGATAATGACCCGATCTGCTATGACCCGCCCCGAACCTGACCCGTCCGACCCGATTGCCACCTCTAGTTGTAAGTAAGACTATACATAGTCATCTCCTTTTTCACATTAGTCCTTTTCTTTTTCCTTTTTTCCCCTATGTTCTACGATTTAGAGAATTTAATCATCTTTTCCATCTTCGTTTGACACTTAACTATTGATTTGGTATTTTAATTGACTTTTTTAGTTTTTAAGTGTGTGTTTCGTATTTTCTTAAAAGGTTTCGAATTATTTTGGTATTTTTTTTATAAAAAAAATCTAAAATATTTTTTTTCATTGTAATTTAAAATAAAGTGTCATTAAAATAAAAAACTATTCATTAAAGTACCTAAAAATATCAATATATATTATTTTAGTTAGTATAATATTTGCCTTACGAGCCTATATTAAGTAGTGACAGTATAGATCCAAAATTTTACCTCTATCATTTTCATCTTCATTATCTTTTCCAAGGCTACCACTGTAGCCAGAACTATTATGTTGGGTTCATCTTTTTCTTGTTGGCTCCAAGCGTTTTTCCTTCTAGTTCTTTATCAATTTCATTAGCTACTACTCGTTGATAGTAATTATCGAGCCTTTAATTGAGCTCATACTGAAGTTTAGTGCAAAAAATTCAATGGTGTTGGGTATCTGTTGACGCTGCTATAGATGTTTTGCTTGACCTTCGATAAAAGATGACATTTAAATGTTTGTGGCTCATGTGGCTTTTCACGGCTTTCGGCATGCTTCATCAAACATCGCCTAATCCAGTAGATGTGTGAAGTTCATGAGGGGTTTTATGCATAAGAAAGTTTGTGATATAAAGCAAAGTTGCAAGAGGAAGATGGTCAAGTGATAATGTAATTGCTAAGGTTTGGTAATGGTAGGAGGTTGAGATTTCTTAGAGAATTTTGAAATTTCAATTATAAAAACAAAATAAAAAGAAAATTACTATTTCTTTGTAATATTAAAATAATTTAACATTCTACATGAATAATAAAATTGGTTTTAGATAAATAGTATTTATTGAACGATCGAGATCGTGAATTTAAATCAAATAGTTCAAACCATTCTATTACTACAATACCCTAATTTTTGAAACCATAAAATTTTATTTAAAGTATAGTTTTGTGAAAGCTAAAGAATGTTATCACCACTTATAATATAAGTTCAATATCCTCTACCTTTATCACCATAAGTGTAAGGCTCGAACATTTTTCTGACTTAAACTTATAGATAAACATAATGAGGACTGAGCATTAATATAAATATGAAAAGAGTTAATGAAGCATGACTCTCGATATAACATCAAAGTGTACAAAGAAAATACAAGGGGTGAGACTGAATAGTCTGAAAAAATATCTAGCACTACAAAAGACACTATATAGGTTAGGCTCCAAATACGCCTAGTTCTCGATTCCCACAACCAAAACATAAAAAGGATCATTCCAATTGTTAATCCCACCGCTCCATACATTGAATGTACTCCTTTGTAAAAGTGTAGAGTTTCATTATGAAATTCATGCTCAGTAAAATACAACTACTTTACAGAGATAGCATGTCCACACAAAGTGCACAAAATGTGAGCTTTAATAAGGTATTTGATAAACAACATAATATTGTATTGGTTCGTACAGATAGTGGAGAAGTTTGGGGTTAATATATGAGATATATGAGAAAACATGGGTCTCATATTTATTAACACATATCGTATTTTCTCATAGAATATTTTGAGGTATTTCTGGGCAAAAAGCGGATATTAAGAATACTAACATAGAGCTCTTATGTTTCCTAAACACAAATCTCGTTTTTCCTTTATTTTCAAAACACACTATTTTACCCTGAAGGATTTTTTCTAATATAAAAGAGATATAAGAGAACCCCTGCTGTCAAACCGTGTGACCTAACTTCTTTTTCTCTATAGAATTACCCATTAAAAGATGATTTTTATATTTGTGTAATTGATTGATTGATTTGTTTAATTATCTTGTAATTACAAAAGATCACAAATAAAGATCTTTGTTTTTTCTCTCATTTATTCTGCTTTGTGATTGAATTATTAATTGTTCATCATCTTGTTAATTCTTATTTTAGTTTGGATCTATTCAGTTCACGTAATTCCTCAATAATTTGGTATCATAGCTGTGGTTATTGAAGAGATCTGGTAATCACGATGCATATAAGATTTAATATGGAGAAGTTTAATTAGTTTGTCAATTTTGGATTATGAAAATTGTGGATTCAAGTTATCCTATTTTAGAACGGGTTGGAAAAGGCATTATCCAGTCATTCAAAAAAGGCAAATTTGATGACAGATGATAGATTTGCAGAAGTAGATCTAAAGATGCTCTATACCATATAATTGTACTTGTCAAATAAGGTATTGCTAGAAGTGAAAAAAGGATTAACGTTGGCTTCCTTGTGGTTGAATGTTGAGTTATTGTACATAACAAAGTTAGTAGCAAATCAGCTACTATTGAAGATTCAACTTCATCAACTAAAATTAGGTGAGTGCCAGTCCTTGAAATCTCATCTTGATGAATATAATTCTATTGTGATAGATTTGCATGCCATAAAAGCCTAAATTAGATGATGAAGATTTGGCTATTATACCATTTATGTTCCTTGCCTAATATTTTTAAGGATTTTTGTGAGATTATTCTGCATGGGAAGGATGAGTTGTCCTTAAAGATGTGAAATTTGGTATACTACAATGGGAGTTGATTGGTAGTCAGTTGACTAATAGTGCTACTTCCATAAGCTCACATAGTGAGGGATTGGTAGCTAGGAAGAACACATGAGCAGGGGTCTGGTGACAAGAACCGGTTTAAATCTAAGTCTAAGAGTTGGTGGAAGAATGTGATATGTCATGGTTATCGCATGAAAGGCTATATTAGAAGATATTGCCCCCAATAGAAAATCAACAGATACTACTTATGGTGTATCTCATAAGGGTGATGTTAACATAGTTGATGGCAATGGTGATGGTGATGTACTGACTGCCACAACTAGACATGCCAAATTGGCTAATATATGGATAATATATCCTTGGTGCTCCTACAATATTTATCCTAATAGAAGATGGTTCCAAACATATGCCATTAGTTAAGATGGAGTTGGTGTCTCGAAAAACAGTGCTTTGTATAAAGTTATTGGGATTGGGATTGTGAGGGTGAGGATGTATAGTGGTGTGGTTAGGATACTAAATAATGTTTTTCATGTTCCTAACATGATGAAGAACTTGATTTCATTGTGTTCCTTAGATAGAAAATGTTATAGGTGTATCATTAAGAATGACATTAAGGCTGTTAAAGGGGTTGTGGCAGCGATTGTTGGCAAGTAGGTTGGGACATTGTATGAGCTTGTTAGCACAACTATTGAGGGTGCACTTGAGGAGACATTGAGAGTGTGTTACTCAGATGTTTCTAGTCTTATTTTGATGCAATTGAGACATGGGAGTAGCATTGGTATGACTAGGAGTCCTTGTTTTGTGACTCGGTTACATCTAGATTGTTTACTTTTTGTGAGTTTGAATTCCTTCTTTACAAGAAGGTGCATTAAGAGATCTATTGGGTACTTTAGACAAGGTGTAAGTTTTTGTTGATCTAGATGGTACCAAATTTTCTAGTAAGGAGGATTTTGGGCAGTAGATGGAGTAAGTTGGATTTACTTCCGATAGAACTGGTTATGCTTTGTATACTATGATTAGTAGTGTTGGTATGTTGGATCCAATGTTAAACTCAGAGGTTATTTTGGGTGTTTATTATACCTTGTGGTATTTAGCTGGTGTTACTAATGAGATGTGGTCTCTTTAGTGAACTCAGACATTGGTATGGGATGCTTTACTAGTTATTATTTTGTTGTGTGTCTATGTTTTGCTTGTCACAGCAAAAGATTTTTTTTTAAGAACAAGCAAAAGACTTTAGAGATTCCCAAATCTAAATTAGTTATGGTAGCTTGTTTACTCATTGGTTCATACTCTATAGCTGTGATATACTTAATATACAGTATGATTAGTACCAATTGTTATATTGCTTGTGTTGTGAGCCTATGCGTGGTGGCTCCCTTGAAGACACCTTAGTTAGTCTGGTGTGTATTTTGAGGTGCATGTGTGTGTATAATATCTACTTGTATTGAGTATGTATTGTCGACTATTTTATTGGAAGTTTACTCTGATCTTGGTTATGGTCCTAATGATCACAAGTATCCTTTGCTAGTGTGCGACCTTAGATGTTATAAGGTTATGTTTTTGGATACTCACTTTAGATTTTATGCTTTAGATTGTCCCAAATTCAAATAGGAAGAGGATTTTATGGCTACTGTTCCATATTCAAATGTTGTTGGTTGAATCATCAATTATTCATCATTTTGTTAATTCTGACTTTGGTTTGGATCCATTCAATCCACATAATTTTGCAACATAAACCATGCAACAAATAGGATCATATAATAACTTGTGTGAATAATAAATAATTAACTAATAAGGAATTAATAATAGACCCAATAATGATATCATGTTACACAACCAAACACAAGCAACAATGTACACAACATATGATAATGCTCTATTTTCAACACTTAACCTTCTATGTAATCCAATATTATGATTAAACAAAACAATTGTTAATATTGAACATTGAGAGGGAATTATATCTCAATCCAAAGAAAAGCTATCTAATGAAAATACAACATGAAAAATATCAAATCAATTATCTTAGTCATCTAGTCATTTAGTATCGATATCTTTTAAAAATTTTGTAGACACTAATAAAGTAAACATAAGGACTTGACTTAAAGGTTCAATATAAACAAGGAAGGATGAAGTCAACCCACCTTTAGAGGAGAACTTGAGGAACATAGATCCTATTCCTAAACTTAAGTATTATTTCACTTTATGATGTTAATATTTTATATAAGGTTATCCCAAGCCAAACATGAGCACATTTAGGTCCACATTAGTACCAACCAAATGATACTAATAAATAGGTCATAAAAGACAAACGCTTATGTTATGGCCATAGAGTATCCAATTTTATATTTTCCTATCAAGCTGTGATGATCATAAAGAAGCATCTGACCCTATTCAAGTTATCCCAAATAGGTCACTCATGGCCAATGCCTAGGCCATAGCTATAAGATATCTGTAAATTATAAAGATCAATCATACACTAAAAAGATGGTTAATTTAAAGGGCCAGAACTCAAGAATACACAAAGTTATTCTAAGGTACTAGTGGAATGGTCCCAAAAACCAATGCACAAGTATAAGTTCTATAATAATAAGCAAATTAAACAAGACAAACAAACTAGTTGGTTGATTTGAGGATAACTAGTTGGTTGGTGCAAGATTGAACCAAACAAATTTGGGAACTAGCTAATTAGTTGACTGGTAGGTTAAAACTAACTAATTGGCTCTCAACAAAGAGGATGAAGCTTGTTCAACACTTGATTGGGAAAGAGATTATAGTGCATTATTTGATTAACCCTAATTTCCATATTTAATTAGGCTCATAATTCAAATTTACAAATTATATTACTAAATTTCGTATCATTCATATTAAAGTGAAAAAAATCATGAATAATATTTATTTGAGGAAATTTACATTTTTTGAGATTCTTCTGATCTTATCATTTTTGCACATTTTAACTCGTTAAAAATTCATAAGTCCATTCTAAAATATTTTTGAGCTTATTCATTTAATCCATTCATTTAAAATTCATACATTTTTTTGAATTATTAAATCACAAAAAAATTAGTTTATGCGATTAGATAATTTTAGCCATTTTTCCCTTTTTTGTTTGTTAGATATCAAATCAAATCCGATGACAAATATTTTTATGTATTTCTTTTTTTAAAACTATTCTACACCTTATCATCCATGTTTATAAAATTTAAAAGTTATCTATTATTCTAACAAATACTCATTTCCAAGATTTTCTACCTATTTATTTATCCTTAAAATTGTAAAATCTTTCTTCCCCTAGTGCCTAGTGTGAATCCCCCTCATTTTGGGAAATAAGATTTTAATTTGTTTTCTTGAGATCAACCAAAAATGTAGCCATAATCTAATCTTACACAAAATCTACCTACTCTTTTACATACCTTACCCTCTCAACAATCACCTTCATTCAAGTGTGAGCTTAGAAACCTTCAATCAACTTTCTACCCCCTCATTTCTTGTAAAAGTTGAACCCTCTCCCCTCTAGATGCCTCCATTTTTCTACTTCTTCAATCGATTTTTCTGTGTATTTGCTATCTTTTATCTTCACTTTGAGTTTTAGTGTTTCAAAAGTTCATCCTTTATAATTCTTGTTACAATAATTGAACATTTCTCTCTCTTTTTCTCTTTTTAATTTTCTTTCCATCTTCTCTTAATCATTTATATAGCCCTATTATATTTTATTTAAGTATAATGATGTTAGAGTTAGGAGAAAAGTTGAAGCTATTCTCTCTCTTTTCCCCCTCCTTTTGGTGTGCCACCCTTGTGTGGGTGTGCTTTTTTTTCTTAGGTAATTTTGTTGTTGTTATTTCTATTATTTTATGTATTTAGATGCTAATTTTTGGGTGATGTGCGTAGTTTAAAGGAGAATGATAGTTGGAGGCTAGAGCCTTAGTGATTTTTTCTTATTATTTTGTTTGGAAAGGAGATAAACCTATGCTCCTACTATATATGTAGAATACATATGGTAGTATGTTAGGATTTCTAAGTTTATGCCTAAGGTAGAGTATAAAGTGTACATGAGAAGTGTGGGGTGAAGAGAAAAATGTTCTAGTTTATAATTAGATTTTCCACAAATAGGTTATTACAGAGACATGGTAAGGTTGGGGAGAGGCACGATTGAGGAAAGTTTAGGTAAAAATTTCAAAGAGACAATCTAAGATTTGTGGGAGGTGATGGTTAAGATGGGTTAGGATTTTGGAAGCTTGATAGGGGAAGTTTGGTTGGGGTAGAGAAGATGATAAACATAAGGTAACAAAAGGAGAATAAGGAAATTAAGTAGGAGAAGGAGAAAAGGAAAAAAGAAAAGGTGAAGAAAAAGGAAAAAGGAAAAGGGGTGTGGTTATGGTTAAGTTAGATTTAAAATCATGATCAAAGAATTAAGTTAATATTAAAATATTAATCATTTAGGTTAGGGTTAAGTTAAAATATAAGTTACTAGAAATAAAGATTAGGATTTTGTTAAGCTATTAATTACTTGAAATTAATATTAGATAAAATTTTAGGTATTAAAAAAAGGAAAAAATAACAAGGCAATTTAGTGGAATTGAGTTTTAATAATTGTTTCTAATAAAAATTCTTATTAAAAGTAAGCTTTATTAACGGTTCTTTACAAATTGCCATTGTCAAAACCTATTTTGATTATGGCTATGCCTTGGACCCTTATCAAAACTTGCAAAACCTTGATCAAAGCATTCTCATCACATTTCTTTGGAGATGGAAATGAAACTAATAATAAGATAAGAAGTATGAGGGAGTCGAACCCTCATAGTTCTCAAAATAACTCTATGGCATACACTTCATGGTACACCAAATTTCTAAATTCAATCAAATGCATGGGAATTTTAAAAAAAATCTAAATCTTTAGATCTGAAACCATGGACCATTGAATCTTATTAATACAATAACCCAACATTGTGTGGATATCTTAAAACTAAACGTAACAAAATCATTTAATTAGTGACATACCTGAGAATGACGTATGGGTTTGGGCATCAAAACTCAAGTTCAAGTCCATCAAAACCCAAATTGACACCCAAACTTGGATAAAAACAACCTTACGAATACAAGACCACCTAAATCTTGAATTGACAAATTCACAAACCAACTTTACTTTAGGTGCCTAGAACTGAGTTTCATAGTCATGTCTTAAATTTCCCAGGCTTTTCAAATCTGAGACCAAAATCGCACAAATAAAGAAGAACGAACATCTACCATCTCATATATGAGAATAAGAAGCAACAATGGAAAATTAGATATGAGACCAAAAGCAAGCAAACAAAAAAGACTAAACACCCACCAATCTAGATTTGGGAACCAAAATAACAATTGAAATCAAATTTGAGACCAAAATCAAACAAACAACAAAGAATGAACATTGACAAACTCAGATATGAGAACTAGAAACAACAACAAAAAAAATATTTGACATTAAAATAATACATACAAAGAAGAATGAACACTAATGTAACACCCCTAAAATTCACTACTAAAAAATTTTATTTTATTAAAAGATATAGCAGAAGCAAGGAAAATAAAACTATGAATTTCGGATATATTACTATCGTGATCAGCACAAGTTTGCCCCCTGGCCAGTCTTGTACTAACCACAAGGCTAAAGAAAATTTACTGTAAACCATTAATTAAAATTAAAACAATAAATCATAGAAGGACTGGAAATTTCATAATATGAAAATCAGAGTATGTGTAAAAAGGTTTACAATCCAAAGGAGTACATAATTAAAGTTCTCAAAGGAACATGAAGTACAATACGATAAAACTAAACAAAAATAAAATGATATAAGGTAAGTGAAATTAAAAATAGAATCTAGCCAAGTTGCTCTCACTGTCCAGGACAAGTTTAAACTCAACTTTTAGCCTCATCCGATGCCTCATAAGTATCGTAGGCATCTAAGATAACATCTTCTACCTGCACAAACTCGGGGGAGGGGGATCTACTTGTGGGAATGAGCATCACCTATAAAATGGGTGGTCAGTATGCTACGTACTGAGGAAGGTAACCAAGTAGCTAAGGCCAAACATAGAAGGCATATAATACAAGCATGATCATATAGATAATATACAAATAATGCAGATAATGAAGGCGGAACTATGGTTCGGATAAACTTATTCTTTAGATCTTTAGTCAGTAGACTCATTTCACACTATGCTCTTTATCAATCCATGTGAGTGTATAAACCTCACTATTATATCTAGTGGACCAAAAAATTACAAGGAAAAATGCTCTTGACTACTATTATTGCCAGTAGATCGGTTTCCAAGGCAAATGCTCCTGGCCACTATTATTCGTCGGTGGACCGGTGTGGCTCTGACTCTTGTGGTGTTTCACTGTAATTACTTAGTATCTTTTCTATGTCTTATCATCATTATGTTTGGTTTTTTGAGTATGAAATCCTTCACTATTATAGCTGGTGGACGAGAAATATATAAGGCAAAATGCTCTTTGCCACTATTATTTGCCGATGGATAAGTCTGCAAGGCATCTTTGCTCATGGCCACTATTATTTGCTGGTGGACAAGTCTGGTGTTAGCTCAACAATCTTTCTATTTAAATGGTTAGTATCTTATTCATGTCTCATTCAATAAATATTTCACCCTTGACATGCATATCATCAATCGTTTACTTTTATTGTCCCAAGAGGGCCCGTCCTATATCTTAAACTTTTGTACCTCCTAATACACTCCGACATACTTTCCTTCTTCCACCTACTCACAATGAATAACCAATTTCTAAGTGTGTGGTGTAATACCCCATATTTTTGAGATCCAATTTTATTAAGCCTAATGATTTTATTAGCGCACTTTGATGTAAAAATTTAATTATTTTAATTTCGATTCGTTTTATGGATTTATCGACCATTTCGACTTCATATTTGAATTTAACTAATCGTTTTCGTTGCGGACCATTCTAGATAAATTCGTTCACGACCATGATTTTATTATATTCATATGATTTCGATTTTCGGTTAAAAATATGTATTCATGTTCTTTCTCGTATTTTGATTTTATATATATATATTTTAGATTCATTTTCAATTATAACTTCATCGTGTGATTACAACTTTATTTTGGAGTTATATTTCGTTAACGAAATATATTATTTGAATTATGAAATTTTGGTTTAAAATAGTTAAAGTTATTTTAATGATTTTATCCATAGAAAATATTTCCAACTTTGAATTTCTTCCTTTCTAAAATCGTTAATATTTTGGAAAGTTTTAAATTAAAAAGATTTTTGGAACTTATTTATGAATTTCTTTCCGAAATTAATTTTCTTCAGTTTTACCCTTTTTGGTTTGTGGAAAACCGATTTCAGAAATTATTTAAATTAGTCTCGGTTTATTAGAATTTGACTTAAATATTTTTAAATATTATTTCGGGGTCTTATAATGTATTTCCGTAAGCAATTTTTTTTTTACATTTGTTGGCAAATTTTCCGAAAACATTTCCAAAATTCTTTATATAGCTTGTATGTCAATTTTAAACCTCCGGATCCTTTCAAAAAAACTTTTTTTTAAAAATTTAGATAAAATCTTCCAATAATATTTTTAAATATTTAGTATTTTATTTTATATGTGTACTTGTATTTAAAAAAAAACCCCGCAAACCCCGACCGGTCCCTTTCCCCCCTCTTCTTGAGTCATTTCACTCAATTGATTTTATAATATCGTTTGAAATGTATTTAATTTCATATCGGGAGTGTTGATTTGGAAAAATTGTGCGCAATTAATCAGAATTGAATTTTTAGGTCAAAACTCTTACGGGACTAAATTGGATTGTGTAATCAGGTCGTTTTATTCAATCAACTATATAATTTATATTAGAATATATTTAATCACATTTCGGAACCATCAATTTATATATTTTAGCAAGAATTGATTGGATTTGTATTCTAGGCTCAAAAACCCTAATTATGCTAAATTGGGTATTTCTTTTATTAGTTTTGAATAATTGATTATATGATATGCTATAAAATATGTCTAATTGCATTTCTAAACATTTAATTTAAATAAATTAATTGAATTCAACCGAATTGTATTTTAGGGCCAAAAACCCTAGATTTCAAGTGAAATTATGAAATTGATCATTTGTATAATTATTTTTCTAAAATTGAATTTATAGAAATAGTTGAAATGATCCTAATTACATTTGAATGCCTTCAATTGGAATTTATCGATTTGAATCACCTGAATTTGTGTCGTGGGCTTTAAAACCCTAATTTTGAAAATGGATCATCTTGAATCGGCTAATTGGAAGATATTTCGTTGAAGTTGATTATCTAGATTTATTTAAAATCAGTTTAATCGTACTCTTAAGCTATCAATTTGAGATGATAAAATTTAATTAGTTGGTTCGTAGTCCGGGGTATTAAAAACCCTCATTTGTCGGATATGGTTTTATAAAATTGATTGTGCTATGTGTCTTTTATCTAATCTATTTCTGTCTTTGGGGTTTTAAATCATTTGAATTATGTTTTAACCTAATTGGTTTAGATTTGGTTCTATGCAAATGGTTGGTTTACCTATTTAGTTGTGAAACCTATTGAATAAGTCATTTTCGATAAATAGCTTTTATTCGATTATTCTTTCCCCAGCTTTCTAAATTAATTTGAAATGTCCCAAGTGATATGTGTGTTAATCCGATTTAATTTATATTTAATCTTCAATCTTAATAGAGCTATGCTCTTGAGTCCTGAGTTTCGGACACGTTTTTCAAGAAAGATTTTTTGTGTCCTATTATATGGATTTAATTATAATATGTGAATTATTGATTGATAAGATAGTTTCTAACCTAGTTCCGATTTCTATCGGTGATCTAGGAAAACTTTCTCGTGAATTGTTGAGCTCTCGATAACTCTATCTCTATCTCTATCTCAAGTTGCTTAGCTAGCTTTGGATTTAGGTAAGTCATTACTTACCTTTATTTATGGCGGAATTTGGATGTATGTCTAATTGAAGTAGGAGGTGATGGGCATGGTTATTGATCACTTAATTATGTCAAGCGTATTATGTATTCTGTGTTGTAATCGTATGTATGTACGAATTTATAGCCTCAATGCAAATGTGTGTTCATGTGAAACTAGAGTATGATATGTATTGAGGAGTATGTGAATGGTTGAATATGGATTTAAATTATATGATACCCTATGTTGTATCTTTATGCCATGGAATTATTCATGTGGGCCTGATTTACGGTCGGTTAAAATCATTAAATAAGATACTAATAATTTAAAGTGAAAGATCACATGCGTTGGGCCGAGGTGTTGGGTCTGTTCCACCGGACGATAATAGTGGCTCAGGTGTCATGTCCCTGAGAGGTTATTCAAGCCGTTCCACCGGTTCAGAATAGTGGCTCAGGAGCGTTTTACCCTGAGAGGTGTAGAGTCCATTCCACCAGACGATAATAGTGGCTTAGGTGTCTTGTCCCTGAGAGGTGCTTCAGTTCGTTCTACTGGATTAATAATAGTGGGGCCCTATACTCAACGTGAATAGAAGTATGATATAAGTTAAGTAATGAATAAGACACTAATTATTTAAAGTGAAATATTACGTGAGTCAAGACCAGGTGTAGGGTCCATTCCACCGGACGATAATAATGGCTCAGGTGTCCTGTCCCTGAGAGGTGCTTCAAGCCATTCCACCGGTTAAGAATAGTGGCTCAGGAGCGTTTTGCCCTGAGAGGTGTATGATCCGTTTCACTGGATGATAATAGTGGCTTGGGTGTGTTGTTCCCAAGAGGTGCTTCAGACCGTTCCACCGGTTTAAGAATAGTGGGGTCCCTAAACTCATCGTAAATAAATAAAATCTGATGTAATGATGTTTATTATTGGATTATTGGATTGGTGTTACTTAGCATGTGATCGTGATTTCTTGTACGCTTGTATCTTATGTGCCGTCATGTCTAGTAATGTACTTATAAGTATGAATCTGTGATCCTATGTTTTATTGTATGTAATACATGTATAATTGAGCATGAGAATTGTAAGCTAGAGTCTTTCATATCTTATGTGTTTCATGTTTCTTTCCATGAGTTGGGTAGTCTTGATTTACTCAGTATCGGACCCGTACTGATGCTACCTTGGTTGAATGGGTCCTGTGATGATCCACTGATGGTGGGGAGCAGACCTCTTGTGTAGGTTTAAGATCGGATACTATTTTGGGGTGGAAGGCCTGACTTGAGAGAGTATGCAATCCGGAATTTGATCCGTCGGGTTTTATCTTGTTTAACTGTATTTATCTTTGGAAGTTACAAGTGTTGTATTTAAAATTTCAAGGGTATTGTAATTAAATTTCAATTTCTCGTACTCTGATAAGCTTTTAAAATTTGGATTTATTTCACAGATTCCGCTGATTAATTCAGCGATGATTTTATTTGGTGAATTTATTCACTTGCCATCTGCCTATGGATATCTCCTTGTGGGAGTTTATCCTTACGGCATAGATGTTTGAAATTTTGTTTGACAGGTTTTAGCCTTGAATCTAGCATGAGATAGATGGTGGACATTTATCTTGTGTTAGATGTGGCGGTAACATTCCCCAAATTCTATTCTAGCTTCCACTTTATTCTTTAAAAAAAAAATTTTAGGAGTGAATTTTTGGAGTGTTACATTGGGTTATGGTCCAGCACCTTATGACATCTAAATCCACTCACTATCAACCTCTAGGGTTTTTCCTTGAACCTTAATTGGACCTATGAGGCCCATCCTTTCTCTGACTTACACAACCATAGTTCCTTTATCGCCCAACACATCATTTCATTTAGATTCAACCCCAATCATATCACTTTACTCTCCAATTACACATGTGACCATGAAACCCTAGTTGACCACTCCAAACCCTAGCACCTTTCTTCCCCACATGTCATCTCTCAAATTTTCACCTAACATCTCTTCATTCCCATGGCACCCATACTCATCCTCCATATGATAATTCTCCACTCTTATCCCATATTCCACTCACCCTCAATCATTTTTACTTTCACATACCCCTCAAATTATGGTTTTCCTCCCAAACCTTAACTAGGTCTCCTATTTACCCTTATACCATCTACGTACTATTTTTCACCCAAAGTCTCCAATCACTCCAACAAATCTTCCCTTACCTCACTTATTCCCCAAGACAACTTTTCTCACGTAAAGATCATCTCCATACAGACTCCATTCATCCCATGAAAATCCTAAAAATTTCGCATGCAGGGTTTACATCACACATTTATTTTGATCATAATCTCCTTTTATTTTCCCTACTCATGGATTATGAGATAATTGGGTCAATCTCATATCCCTTTTGTCAACTCACTTCTTATTTGTTTCCTTTTTTATCCTTTCACCCCATATCATATTATTAAAAATCCTAGCATGCATGTCTTATAGGGTCACATCATATAACATCATAAGCACAATATATATAATCATTATACACATGCCATAAGAAAGTCACATAAGCATACCTCAACTCCAAGTTACGCTACAAGTAGATAGTCATAATAATCATAAAGTAGACAACATAACATAACACATGGCATACAAGGCACATAACACACACATAGTTGGTCTTATCTATATCTTTACCTAATATGATACCGGTCTTGGAGCACGCTCCTATGCCTCTTTAGGGTTTTGACTTGATTCACATATAAGAGGAAAATACAAAGGGTTAACTTTCCTCTTAACAAAATTATCATTATTCCTACCTTACCCTTATCATAACCTACTATTAGGGCTAGTAATGATGATAGTAGTTTTATAAGTAAAAGTAGGGTTATTATTCTTAAAGTAGCTAATCATGCTACTACTAATCAAAATAGGTCTTAGTAGATACATCGGTTCATGTTAAAGTAATTATAGCGATATTTATATTATTAAGGATAATAAATTTAATATAACTTATCATAAAAATAATAATAGTTGCTGTGATAATATTAATAACAACTCGAATCATAGTAATAATAATAGTGATATTCGTAATACTAAAGTAGTGACAATAATGATACTAATAATAATAATTACACTAGTAGTGATAGTAAGGTTAGTGATATAGGTAATATTAACAATAATGACAAAGTAATAACAACAACAACAACAATAATAATAGTTCCAATATTAAGAATAATGCTAATAAGGGTCCTAATAATCATAATAGTAGTAACCTTAGTGATAATATAGTCAAGTATACTAATAGTGATGGTAATAATAAAAACAACAACAATAATAATAGTAATAATAGTAACACTAATAATAATAATAATGATAATAATGATAATAAAAATAATGATAATCATAATAGTAATAGTAATAAGGTTTTGACCATTAATAATAAAATTAGTAGAAATATTTTGAAGTTAGATTAAATAATAATAATGATAAAAGCAATACTAATGATGATAATATTAATAATGATGATGATGATGATGATGATGACGGCGACGACGACAATGATGATAATATTAAGAATAATAATATTAATACTAATAAAAATTACAACACTTGCATAAAATAGAGTTTAGGGATTAAGGAGGTTAGGATATCACCTAGGGACGGTGGTGATCAGGTAGCATCGGTGGTGGTGCATGGTAGCGGCGGTGGAGGGAGATGAGAGGTAGAGAGATGGTTGCCTAGGCTAGAAGAGGAGGAATGAGGTGGTGGTGGATGCCTTAGGTTGAGAGGGTTGGAATGACAGTGGTGGTGCAACCAAAGGGGCAGCATAGGCAGTGATGGGTGTGGTGGCCGAAGGTGGTGGAAGGGGAGGAAGGGAGAAGGAGAGGGAGGCAGGGGGAAAAGAAGGTAGGAGAAGGTAGAGGAGGATTTGCTGGTTATTTTAGGGGATAGAGGGAGTGGTGGTTGTAGCTGAAACGGTGGCGGACGGTGGTGCGAAGGGCAGTAGTGGGTGAGAATGGGCTAATAGGGGAGTCAAATTGGCACGGCCGAGGAGGCCCATGTAGGACCAATCAAGGGTGGTGGGTGGTGTAGTTAGGTGAAGGGTGGTGTAGGGAGAGGTTTGGTAGGTGGTTCGGGCGGCGGAGATGGGCCGCGACGATGGGGCTATCGTCTGATCAGGAGGCAGCGCAAAAGGGGGATTTTTTGGGCTATGAAAAGGGATCCGATTATGGGGTTGTTTATGGGGTATATATATAGGCCAAATAAAGGAGAAAATGACAGAGGGGGCAAGTGAAGTAGGACCATCGGCTCGCGATGGTAGGCTAATACAGGTCTACCATGGGAGAGGAGTTGTTGGTCGGTAGGAAGAAAAGGAAAGAGGAAGTCATGCATGAGGGAAAGAGTTGGTTGGGTCAAAATGGGGAAAAACGACGGGAGAGAGCGGGGAGGTTGGTCGGCGTGTGGTCAGAAAGGTTGGAAGTTGCCGAAGGAGAAGTTGAGGAGGAGGGGGAGAGGGGGAGGAAGTTGGGGCGGTGGAGGAGGAATCGAGAGCAAGGGAGGGGATTGGGGAGGAAGGAAGGGAAGGGGAAAGGTGGAGAGCGGTTGGGAAGAAAAGAAAGAAAAAAAGAAGAAGAAGAGGATCGGTGATTGGGCGACAGACAGAGGAAAGGAAAATGGTGCAGGCCTAGGCCGTGCTGGAGGGGGAAAGGGAAAAGAGGGAAAAGGGTTTGGGCCGCGGGGAAGGCTAGCCCAAATAGGGGGAAGGAGAGGAAAAATAGATAAAAAAAAGGAGAAAGGAGAGAAAGGAAAGAAACAGGAAAAGAAAGAAGAAAAAGGAAAAGCGAAAAGGGAAAAAAGAAAAATAGATGGGTTGGGGTATTTAGAATATTTTGGTATTTTTGAATATTTAAATTAATAATATTTTAAATAAAATAATAGATAAACTCCCTTTTTGGCTTAATTTAGGATATTTTAATTAATTTTTCCTAAATTTTATTTTAATTAGCAAAACACCCTAATTTTTCCTAATTAAATTATTTATTATTTTCCTCTTGATTTTGCCTTAATTTATTCTTCTTATTTTAATAAAATATTTTATTTAATTAATTTCTCTAATAAATTCTTATTTGGCAATAATTTCTAAAATTAGGGTTTTGGAGTATATATTTTAACCAATCACAGATTTAACAACCAAAAACAAGAAACAAAAATCAAATATGAGAACACAATCAAACAAATGACAAAGAACTAGAACCAATTAACTCACACATAAGAACCATAAACAACAATTAAAAATTAGATCTAAGACAAAAATAAAATAATGAAGAATAATGAACAACCACCCACTCATATATGAGAACAAGAAATAACAATAACAAATTATTTTGTACCCTGAAGTCCTAGTCTTCAGATCTAATTCAATCTAACCATTCAGTTGTCACCAACCATCATTTATTAAAACAAATGGAACTTTTACTAACTCTTAGGCATTTGAGACGAGAGAACAAGCCTAAATGATGCACGTGAGAACAATATCTAGACACCCACTACTCAAATCACTCCTTTTAAATGTAAGGAATGCCGAGAGAGAATACATGGTTAGGAGATGCGTGATTGGGTAGGTAGATGAGGGGTTAGGAATGAGGAGGCGAGATGACATCCTTTGTAAGCTAGAGGGGAGGAAACTCAAATGAGACAGACAATAGTGGTAAGGGGAAAAGAAAGAATAAGAACAAATAATAAAAGCAGATATTGACAATGTTTCAGTGGAAAAATTGATGTCTTAAGAGTTTTAATAATGGTTGCTTATATAAACCGTCGTTAAAAGTGTGGTTTTAATGATGACTTTGGGAATAACAGTTATCAAAATTTATCTCTTGGACACGCTGGCATAATATTTTACTTTAACCATTATCTATCTTGTATTATTAAAGATCATTTGTATAATAGTGACACTACAGGTTGATCGTAAGTATATTATATCCCGTGGTTTAGTTTTGGACCAAAAAGATAGAGGGTTGTTGTGGTGTTTTGTTTTCATCGATGTTGATTTAATTTGATTCTATATTTTTGGCTTGTGACCTAAACTCTGTCTATCTCTCTCTCTCTCTCTGTACACTTTGGAGTTTATTATTGTACTATATATATTGTATTGTATTTGGCATAAGGTAGATGTCAAAATATCTATCTTATACTAGAAACGGCAATAACATACCATATGTTTATTTTGCTTCTAAATAATATTTTCAGGATATGAAAATTTAGAGAATTTTAATTTCATCTAATTCTTTATGTTTATCTGATTTTATTTGATTTGTAAAGTTTGTTGCAATATTATTATTATTTTATAATTTATATATTTTTTATTACTATAACAATTATGGTTTCATTACTATAATAATTATTATTAGCTTTATATTGTGTCTATTATTATTAAAAAAATTTGCTGATCTCATCTGATCATAAGAAGAATAGGGCCCAAGTTGATCCTTTTTCCTTTTGTTCGTAATTTTATTGCAAGGCTCAACAGAGCCTAGATACATCAGTGACTAATTAAAACAGTCTATACGGCATATGAAGATCAACATAAGAACAATCTACTGCCTAAGATCAAGAGGACGCCCTGGGGGGAGACCTATGCGTGTGGCAAATGAAAACAGCATAAGAAGTTAAGAACTATGTTGATCCGTATTAAATTCCTTCTGTTATATTATGGGTTCATTACTTCTTCGGCAGTACTCCTTTTGCAGTGAGGTACTCCAGTGAATGGTCAAAAATCTCTTCAATCCCATACTTGAAACAAAACCCTTCCTTAATAAGCTTCTCCGAAGATAAAATAAACTTGTTCTTTGACGGAAAATCTCCAAACCTACAATTAGTCAGTCAAGATTTGTCCATTTATAACAAAGCTAGCAACATAACTAGACAAAGAACAAAAAGAAAGAAAAAAACAAAAATTCTCGAAAGGGGTGTGCGATGGACTTACTGAGTAGGAACTTGGTACTGCGGGTATCGAATATTTAAGAACTCAGCCAGTTGTGGAACACTAGTGTTCGTAGCACAACATATGTACCTCCCAGATGCAGTTTTTTTCTCAGCCAAAAATATGTGGGCGCGGCATACATCTTCTACGTGTGTAATAGAAATTGATCCGGACAGCATTTGCATACCTTTCAACCCATTTATTAGGAACTCATTCCCTGAAACAACACCCCCCCCCCCCCCAAAAAAAAAAAAAAAACAAGAAGGAGAAGAAGAGGTGTTGAATATATCAGATATACACTGGCTCCTGTGTTTCAATAATATACGTTTACGTACGTACCTGTAATTAGGCAAGTTGCTAGGCCAATACTGCTTGGGATGTCCGAAGTAAGAGCATAACCAGACATTAAAGTAGGAATTACAGTGATGAGATCGATGTTATTTTGTTTAGCAAATTCCCAAGCAACCGTCTCAACCAATGTCTTGGAAGCAGGGTACCCCTGTATACAAATATGCATCAAGCTACTTGCTAAAGTACTCGCATTGGTTTGTTGCATGTCTGAGAGCAATTGACAGCCAAAAATGGCACAAGCAACAGACTCCAACGCTCCCTTTTTTTTAAATTTAATGACGATATATCGACAAAAGTGAAAAAAGAATTGATCAATGAATATGGTAATTTAGATGGTCTTACCCAAGTTGGAGGCTTTTGGGAGTACAAGAACTCAACATCAGTCCAATTGTCTTCGTTCATCACCACACCTGACCTTTCATGTTTATTATTGATTGAAACAGCAGCTGCTGATGAAGTTAAGATTACTCGTTTGACTGATTTGGCTTTCGAGCAAGCTTTGAGTACATTTATCACCCCTTGCTTTGCTGGCTTGATCATATCATTCTACATTTTTGTGGCTACAGTAAGAACGCTGCATATATATATATATAGAATTTGTATTTCCTCATCAATGAACATACTATAGGCTGGTATTTTCTTATTGGACATTTTTCTAGACGAGTATTGTACCTCAGGGTCTTCAGAAGCAAAATTAACGGGAGTTGCCACAAGGAAAACAAGGTCACAGCCGTCGATCGGTGCGTCAAAGCTTGTCTCATCGGTTAGGTCTGCTTGAAATATTTCTAGATCACCAAGGTTCTGTAGTGCTACAAGATGATGAACCCGTTTCTGGTTGCCTGCAATCCAAACGGCCAAATTACTATCCATGGAATTGCTTCTGTATGATACTTTGCATTTTTCATGATTTTTTTTCGTCCCAAATTTGTAACTATACTCAATTTATTAAATAAAATAAGATTCAATCTCCTTAATATTACATAAATATATATATTTCAGTCTCATGTTAAAGATTGAGCCTTCTTCATTCTGGGCATAACTTCTTTTGTTATATATACTTTTTAACTGAATATTTGGGGAACAACTTCCGGTATGATGTAAAGGATATTGAATAAACCATATTCAGTAACATGTAAACTGATGTGCACGTTACTTCTTCTGACTCAAAATAATAAATTATTTTTCCTGAGTAATAAAAAACCATCATATTAAAGCTAGCTAATTAATTACTTAATTCGGATAACCCCAGTAATTTGTATGCTCTGTTATTCGATCATTCATTCATTCAACAGAAATCAGCCATCAACATACACGAAGGCAGAACAGATGTTAGCTAGCCAGCTAGGAGACTAACCAGGGTCTCTGACTGTCGTATTAACAGCATATCCTTTCTCAAGCAATAACTTCACAAGGCAAGACGCCACAAACCCAGTTCCGCCAACAACGCAGGCTTTCTTCCCCACGTTCTCTGAAGCAGCCATTTTTTCTGTCTCCCTGCAGGATGCTCTAACCTCACCCACGAATATAAAGCCTCCCTTATTCGTGGAGAAAATGGGATCTTAGCGGAGGAGCTGGGTGTAGATACGCAAAGTTAGGCAACCTACCGGTTTCTTTCTTTCATGTGTATATATATAGGGAAGCGGGTAGGTACAGGAGAAGATGAGCACGAGATTACCAACCACTAAAAAACGAAACTTCTTGTTACTTGAAAAGAGTCATCACATCGATTCATACCATATGCTTAAATATTTGGGTAAGCAACTTTTTTTTTTTTTTTTTGTGGGGACGGGGACCGGGGGGGGGCGTGATATTTGGGCCACCGAAAGCTATTGCTATAACGCCAGTTAATACAAATATTATATATCTAAATGAATCCATCTGCTAAACCTTTTGAACAAATTAATTCTCGAGACATTAGCTCCTTTTTATTATTTATTTATTTATTTTTAACTAAGGGTAGTAATGAGGAGGAACAATCAGAAACGTACAAAAGAGAGAAACATACGATATAAACTAGTAAATGTTGTGTCATCAATGCTGAATAACATAGCAAGTTAGAGTCTTGCGCGTAACGCCTTAATCAAAATTTTCTCATTCTAGAGGGGTGAATGAGAATGTCTTAAATTCAAATATTGTGTCATCGATGGACAAGAATTTCGACAGATACTATAAAAGAAAACAATAATATAAATGTTATTTATTTATTTTTATTATTTTCATTACTGTTGGGCAAGTGAGTAGATGCATCGCATGTACGCCTCACATCACCTTACTCCACTGGCGGTAGATAAGGCATCGTGACTCGTGATACAAATATTGTAATTCCCCAAAATTTAAAAAATCTATAATTTAATAAATAACTTTTATTTGAGATAAATTAGCTTTTAAATTTATTTAATTTAATTACTTTATGGATTTTTCAGTATATAAAATTGGATAGGAATATTTAATAAATTAAAATAAATATTTTATTATTTTATCATACTCATTTTATTTAAATAATTTTTCAAACCAATATTTTACTAAAATTATCTTTCTAAACCCATATATTCAATCATATTAAATTGAATTATTAAATAAATTTATTACCTAAAAATATTACACTCAATTATTTTATAAATTAAATTATTATAATTTCCTTATTTTTCCTTTTCTTTTCCTCCTCCTTTTTCACCTTTTTCCTCCTTTCTTTCTTTTCCCTTTTTTCTCCCTTCGAGCTGGCCGCACAGGCCAACCTCCCCCTCCCCTGCGTGATTGGGTCGTCGGCCCACTTCCTTCCCCCTCTCCTTCTCCCATGTGCAGCCCAACGCCCTTGCCTTTCTTCCTTTCTTCCCCCTGGAAAGAGCCGACCCAATTGTCTTTCTCACCCCCCTTCGCCGGCCTACCCTCCTCTCCTTTTCTTTCTTCTTCTACCTTTTGCCCCGACTTGCACTTCGTCGACCACCCCAAGCCATGCCCGACCAACTCCTCCATGCCCTGCAGCTACCATCATAGCCTGCAACGCACCTACCCCTACCTCCCTCTCTCTCCTCTGCCATTTTCCTGCCCCTCCTTGACCCGACCAACACCCTATCACGTCACGCATGCCCCCCTTTCTTTCTCTTCTCCCCTTCCCTCTCCCTGCCACCCGACTGGCCGCTTACCACCTTGTTGCCACCCTACTGAGCCACCTACTTCCCCTTTATCCCCCTATTCTCTTTCTTCTCTTCAATAGTTTCTATCCTACCCCATTTTCTTCAAGCCATTCTCCCTCCCTTGACTTCTTTCCCTCCTTTCCTTCTCCTTCCATTTTCATCCTTATTTTTCACCGCCACCTCCCTCTACCACTTCTACCGCCGCACCAACCCCTCGAACCACTCCTTGCTACCCCTACCTCAGCCCTGAACCACCACAACACCACCTTGAGTCCCCTGCAGCTCCCTTCTTCCCCCCCTCTTCTTTTTCCCTTCTTTTTCTCCCTTCTCGGTAACCTCCCTACAACCCCTCCTTCCGCCACTGTCCCGTCGCCTTTGCCTCCTCCCAATCCACCAACCCACTCCCTACAACCTCCCCTACCACCCCTCACCTCCTTTGGCTGAAACCAACCCTTGAAACCCCTCATTTCCCCCTTCCCTTTTCCTTTCTTCTCAGCCACCTCCACCTTGACAACCACCTTCGCAGCCTTGCCTCCGCCGCTGCTGTCGCCCTTGACCGCCAACAACCCATACCTGACCACCACCTACACCCCCTCTCCACCCCTGTACTCTTTCCTTGCCTTAAATCCTCCCACACCTGTCCTTTTTTCTAGCCCCAAAACCCTAACCCGAAATTAGCACCCCTTCTTCCTTTCATACCACCTTCGACCCCTTTTTCTTCCTTGCCTTGCATGCAGCTCATGCTGCATGGGTAGTTGATTTTCTTCCTTCCTTTGGGTTATTTTAGTTAAGCATTTCATTAATTAAGTTTTATAAAGTCTTATGCATTGATTTTTCTTATTTCTAATATGATAAGTATTGACATTATTTTTAGGTATTGGTTTTACTAATCAAAGCTTGAATATTTAACCAGGATACCGGTAAGGTTCTTTTTTGCGGGAATTAAGGTAATCGTTAAACCCCACTTAAACGCATGGATAAATGCATGTTAGTAAAGTAGTGTTTTTGATATGTTATTATGTTTAATATATATTGTATAATATATTATATGTGGTTTCTTATATTGATCGATAAAGAGGAAAGTATGCTAGTTGATATGCCATGTATGGAAGAAGTGCTTAAGGAAGGAGATTTATTACTTAGAAATATGTTAAGTGTTTATCCATGCTATATCATGTTATTGTAAACATTAATGTATGGTTAACATTATTGTGAGCCCTAGGACATTTTAGTAATATGTCTTGGGTAAGAGTGTGGCCTAGCATGTGTAGTTGTTAATGAGTACTATGGTAAAATATAATAGTTGGTGGAATTAGATGATGATAATAGAATATTAATATTTACATTTTAAGTAGTGGAGATAATTTGATAAAGGTGGTGTAATAAAGGTTAAAATGGTAATTTTGAAAGAGAAGGGCAAACTGGTAAATTGTAAACAAAAGGGTATTATGGTAATTTTATAAGCAAAATGGTATTATGGTAATTTTATAAGTAAAAGGGTATTATGGTAATTTTGGAAGTTAAGGGTATTATGGTAATTTTAAAAGAAAATGGTAAAACGGTAATTATAATAATTGAGAAGGATAAAATGGTAATTGTGATAATGGAGAAGGGTGATAGGGTATTTATAATAATGGAAAAAGGTAATATAGTAATTATAATAATGGGGAAGGGTAAAATAATAATTATAATAATTGACAAGGGTAAAATGGTAATTGTGATAATGGAGAAGGGTAATTTGGTAATTATGAAAATGGAGAAAGGTAATTTGGTAATTTAACCAATAAAAGGGCAATTTGGTAATTATAACAAAGGAGAAGGGCAATTTGGTAATCTAACCAACCAAATGGGAAATACGATAAGTGTAACAATTATGGAGGATAATTGGTGGCCTAGTAAGGGTGGAAGATAACATGGTAACCTAAACCGGGCAAGGATGTAGCTAAGAACAACTATGTGCGTGTTATGTGCCTTGTGTGCAATGTGTTATGCCGAGTTGTGTACTTTATGCTTAATGACTAATTATTATAGCACAGTTTGGAGTTGAGGTATGCTTATTTGAATTTCTTATGGCATATATGTAATGATTATATATGTTGTGCTTATGATGTTATATGTCATGGCCCTCTAGGACATGCATATTAGGAAGTTTAATAATATGATAGAAGATGAAAGGATAAAAAGGGTATGATTAAAATGAACGATTGATGTGACTTTTACATGGAAAATTCCTAGGGTTTGCATGGGATGATCCGTACGTAAGAAAGGTGTTAGGGTTCGAGCGGCCAACTAGGGTTTCACGGTCATATGTACAATTGGTGAGTAGAATGATAGGATTTGGGTTGAATCTAAATGATACAAGGTTGGACGATAAAAGAAATGTTGGGCCACATAGGTCCTATTAGGTTTTCAAGGGAAAACCCTATAGAGTGGTAGTGAGAGAATTTGAATGTCATAAGGTGATGGGCCTTAACCCACACCCTTATAGGGTTTCATTCTTTCTCACTTAACCCCTGATTTAAATGTAATCTATATTCTTGTAACCACCAATGGTGGATCCTGTTCTTGTAAATGTTTTACTACGCTACTCTAATTTAACTATGGTTTGAGTTCTCGTAAATTGTATTTTACAGTTTTAGCCTTAGCATTTAGTATTGAAATGGTAGGAGTGAACCAGTTTGGTACTAAGTGTGGAGATAATATTCCTAGAATTTACAGTTTGATATTTTACTTCTGCTATTCCTTTTAATAAAAGAAAATTTTTCTGCAGTGAATTTTGGGGGTATTAAAGCATCCAACAAGCATATATATAGGTAGAATATCTTGCCATTTTCTATTGAATTTTTCCCAACAAAATTTGCCTAATCCTTTTATGAAATCAATCACTTAATCATTCAACTATGGGAGGTTAGCTAGTTATTATCAAATTGTCTCTATTCTCTACCTAAAACATATCATGATCTGAACGACAACCATCAGGATTTCAATGAATAAGAAAACCAATTAATACACATTAGGAACCTGAACGAGGTTATGCAAATTATCTTCAAGAATTCATACTATTGGTTAGTTTGGTTTGAAGTGAATTGAGGCCAATGACGTCATTCATATCCCTTTATCCTCTTCGGAAATAATTTTATTAATTTATGTTTTATCTGGGTAACTCAAAGTTAATTATTTCCCTCTCATTACTCTCTATTCACCTTATTTTTTGATTATAAGCTAAGTATAATTTTTCACCAAACATTAATTAGAGTTAAAAGAAATATACAAATTACTATATAAAAATTGAACCTATGAACCACCTGCTGTTAACTTTATAGGGTATCATGTTTATAGGTATCAAATCTCTTATATTAAGAAATTTTCTAACTACCCTCATACATCTCATCTTTGCTTCGTCGGTATCCACATCTTCTCCCTTGACCTTGACAAATATGTTGTCTCAAGAAGTTTCCCGTGGCCTTAACGTGGTTGAGTTCTTCTCAAGTCATTTCTATCAATTGGTCCCATATTTGGTATTTTCTCATCACGCTTGGTTGATACCTCTACCCAGTGTACCTAAATGATGCCCCTAGCTGACGCCCTTGGTTGTTATCCCTAGCTGACTCTCTATGGCCGACGCACCTGAATGACGTGTTTTGGTTCATGGCCTTCAGTTGGTGCTCATCCTTTGCGATAGACTTTACTCTAGTATTATGTCTTAGCATCGACCCTCTTATCGAAGAACCCCAACAATTCTCCCATTTCCAAGACATGGATAGAATCCTCATCTTATCTATCGAGATGAACTATGCTTAGCACATCTTTAATACTATATAAGTCATGCATACTTTTGGATAAATATGGTGTAAGCATGTCCCCTCATTTTCATTGCTATAGACTTTCTTTACAAGGCATTGCATCTCCTCAAGTAAATCTCTTATCCAGTGATACCTAACATGATATGTTTTGATCTTGAGTGGAAGTTGACATTTTGACATGGATGACACCCTATTAATCATTAAACACCACAAACTTTCTGCCTCATGCCGATCTTCCTAAAAAATATCTTCATCCACAATATCTCCTTTCACTCCTTGACAATAGCTATGTACTTTGACACAGCTGTAGATAGAGCCAAAAACCTTTGTAGCCAGGACTCCCACAAGACAACTCCCCCATGAAAGGTAAGGAAGAATCATAATATTGATCACCTTATATCTACATCTCTACCCATGTTCAAGTAAGTATAAATGACCAAAAGTTGCTCCGCACTACTAAAAACACTACAAGAAAACACTTTTATAGCAACAAAACTTTTACAACGATAAAACTTTATTATTGCGAAAAATATTCTTTGGCAACGATAATTTTATGACGTAATAAAAAGTGTTACAAAAAATAATTTATTTATATGGTGATTATTAGGAATTGTTTTGCAATGATATTTATTGTTGCAATATATGTGATAGTTTATTTACAACTACATTTTTATGTTGTAGTATACACAATGTTTTTGCAATGACTTTTGTTGTTGCAAAATATTGATTGAATTATTACGACGACTATACTTGCTACAAATATTTAGATTATTTTAATGCAATAACATATATATTTTTTGTAATGACAGTTATCATTGTAATCTATGTGATAATTTATTTGCAACGACATTTATATGTTGTAATATATAAAATATTTTTTGCAATAACTTATTTTTGTTGCAAAATGTTGATTGAATTTATTGCAACGACTATATTTGTTACAAATATTTAGATTATTTAAATGCAATGAAATTTATATGTTTTGCAATGACATTTTTTGTTGTAATATACGTAATGGTTATTTGCAACGATATTAATATGTTGTAATATACAAAATATTTCTTTTGTGGCGACTGGGAGGGGGGCGTGTTATTTGCGCGACCGAGAGCTAGTGCACTAGCGTCAGTTAATACAAATATTATATATCTAACCGAAACCATCCGCTTCACCTTTTGAATAAATTAACTCTTAAGGAATTAGCTCTTTTTATTATTATTTTTATTTTTTATTATTTTTAGCTAAGGATAGCAATGAGGAGGAACAAACAGAGACCTACAAAAGAGAGAAACATACAACAGAAACTAGTAAATCCTGTGTCATCAATGCTAAACAATATAGCAAGTTACGGTCTCGCATGTAACGTCTCAATCAAATGTTCCTCATTCTAGAGGTGTGAATGGGAACGTCTTAGATCTAAATTCTATGTCATCGATGAACAAGAAGTCAGATAGATAATAGGAAAGAATGCAATAATATAAATGTAATTTATTTATTTTTATTTTTTTCATTACTGTTGGGCAAGTGAGCAGATGCACCGCATGTACGTCTCACATCACCTTCCTCCACAAGCAGTAGATAAGGCGTCGTGACTCGTGATATAGCTTCCAAAAAGCATATATATATATAGGCATAATATTTTTCCATTTGCTTGTGAATTTTTCCCAACAAAATTTGCCTAATTTTTTTTTTGAAATAAATCACTTAATCATTCAACTACGGGAGGATAGCTAGTTATTATCAAATTGTCTCTAGTCACTACCTAAAAGATGTCGGGATCTGAACAACATCCATGGGGATTTCAATGAGCAAGAAAACCGATCAATACACGTTAGGAACCTAAATGAGGCTATGCAAATTACCTTCAAGAATTCATAATATTGGTTAGTTTGGTTTAAAGTGAATTGAGGCCAATGACGTCATTCTTATCCATTTTTCCTCTTCAGAAACAATTTTATTAATTTGAGTTTTATTTGGGTAACTCAAAGTTAATTATTTCCCTCTCATAACTCTCTATTCACCTTATTTTTTGATTATAAGCTAAGCATAATATTTCACCTAACATTAATTAGAGTCAAAAGAAATATACAAATTACTATATAACAATTGAACCTATGAACCACCTCTTTTCAACTCTATAGGCTATCATGTTTATAGGTATCAAATCTGTTATATTAGGAAATTTTCTAACTACTCTCGTACAATTCATCTTTGCTTTGTCGGTATCCACATATTCTCCCTTGACCATTACTAATAAGTTATCTCATGAAGTTTCCCTTGCCCTTAACATGGTTGAGCTCTTCTCAAGTCCTTTCTATCAATTGGTCTCATGTTTGGTATTTTCTCTTCACCCTTGGTTTATGCTTCTACCCAATGCACCTAAATGATGCCCCTAGCTGACACCCTTGGTTGTTGTCCCTAGCAGACTCTCTATAGCTGACACACCTGAATGACATGTTTTTGTTGTTGCCCTTTGGTTGGTGGTCATCCTTCCCGATAGACTTTACTCTAGTATTATGTCTTAGCATCGACCCTCTTATCGAAGAACCCCCAACAATTCTCCCATTTCCAAGACATGGATAGAATCCTCATCTTATCTATCGAGATGAACTATGCTTAGCACATCTTTGATACTATATAAGTCATGCATACTTTTGGATAAAGATGGTGTAAGCATGTCCCCTCATTTTCATTACTATAGACTTTCTTTATAAGGTGTTGCATCTCCTCAAGTAAATCTCTTATCCAATGATACCTAACATGATATGTTTTGATCTTAAGTGTAAGTTGACATTTTGACATAGATGACACCCTATTAATCACTCAACACCACAAACTTGTTCTGCCTCATGCCGATCTTCCTAAAAAATCTCTTCATCCACAATATCTCCTTTCACTCCTTGACAATAGCTATGTACTTTGACTCGGCTATAGAAAGAGCAAAATACTTTCGTAGCCAAGAAAACAATAAGAAAAACTCCCGCAGGAAACGTAAGGAAGAATCATAATATTGATCGCCGTATATCTATATCTCTACCCATGTTCAAGTTAGTATAAATGACAAAAAGTGGCTCCGCACTAATTAAAACACTATAAGAAAATTCCTTAATAGAAACAAAATTTTACAACGATAACACTTTATTATTGCGAAAAATATCCATTGATAATAATAATTTTATTACGTTATAAAAAGTCGTTGCCAAAAATAATGCATTCATATGGTGATTATTAGGAAATGTTTTGCAATGATATTTATCGTTGCAATATATGTGATAGTTTATTTAAAACTACATTCATATGTTGCAATATACAAAATGTTTTTGTAATGACTTTTTTTCTTGTTGCAAAATATTTAATGAATTGTTGCAATGACTATACTTGTTACAAATATTTAGATTATTTTAATGAAATAACATTTACATGTTTTGCAATGAAATTTATCGTTGTAATATATGTGATAATTTATTTGCAAGGACATTTATATGTTGCAAGATATAAAATATTTTTTGTAACACCTTATTTTTTTGTTGCAAAATGTTGATTGAAATTATTGCAATGACTATATTTGTTACAAATATTTATATTTTTTTAATGTGATGAAATTTATATGTCTTGCAACGATAAATTTTCTTGCAATATATGTAATGGTTATTTGCAACGATATGAAAATGCTGCAATATACAAAATATATTTTTTCTAGGGACCGAGGGCGTGATATTTTCGCGACTGAGAGCTAGTGCTCTACCTATTAACCTTTTGAATAAATTAACTCTTGAGGCATTAGCTCCTTTTTTTTTATTTTTTATTTTTTTCTAAGGGTAGCAATGAGGGGGAACAAAAAGAAACCTATGAAAGAGAGAAACATACGACATACACTAGTGAATACTGTGTCATCAACGCTGAAGAATAGAGCAAGTTAATGTCTCGTGCGTAACGCCTCAATCAAATGTTCCTCATTCTAGAGGAGTGAATGGGAACGTCTTAGATTCTAATGTTGTGTAGATAGGGTAAATACTTTTGTAGCCAAGACTGCCACAAGACGACTCCCCCATCAAAGGTAAGGAAGAATCATAATATTGATCGCCTTATATCTATATCTCTACCCAACTTCAAGTCAATATAAATGACCAAAAGTTGCTCCGCACTACTAAAAATAGTATAATAAAACTTTTTTATAACAACAAAACTTTTACAATGATAACACTTTATTGTTGGAAAAAATGTCCTTCGGCAACGATAATTATATGACGTTATAAAAAGTAGTTGCCGAAAATAATTTTTTTATATGGTGATTATTAGGAATTTGTTTGCAATGATATTTATCATTGCAATATATGTTATAGTTTTATTTACAACTACATTTATATGTTACAATATACTGCAATGACTTTTTTTTTGTTGCAAATTATTGGTTGAATTATTGCAACAACTATACTTGTTATAAATATATAGATTCTTTTAATGCAAAAACATATTTATGTTTTTCAATGACATTTATCCTTGTAATCTATATGATAATTTATTTGCAACGACATTTAAATGTTGCAATATATAAAATAATTTTTGCAACAACATTTTTTTTGTTGCAAAATCTTGATTGAATTTATTGCAACAACTATATTTGTTACAAATATTTAGATTGTTTTAATGCAATGAAATTTATATGTTTTGCAATAAATGTAATTGTCATTTGCAACGATATTATTATGTTGCAATACACAAAATTTTTTTTTGGGGACTGGGGTGTGATGTTTGCACGACCAAGAGCTAGTGCACAAGCATCAGTTAATACAATGATTATATATCTAACCGAAACCATCCTATTAACCTTTTGAATAAATTAACTCTCGAAGCATTGTCTCCTTTTTTTATTTTTTATTTTCTTCATTCTCGGTGTTACTTCTTTTATTATATCTAGTTTTTAACTGAATATTTGTGGAACAACTTCCGGTATTATGTAAAGGATATTGAATAAACCATATTCAGTAACATGTAAACTGATCTGCACGTTACTTATTCTGACTCAAAATAATAAATTGTTTTTCCTGAGTAATAAAAAACCATCATATTAAAGCTAGCTAATTACTCAATTCAAAGAACCCCAGTAATTTGTATGCTCTGTTATTCGATCATTCATTCATTCAACAGAAATCAGCCATCAACATACACGAAGGTAGAACAGATGTTAGCTAGCCAGCTAGGAGACTAACCAGGGTCTCTGACTGTCGTATTAACAGCATATCCTTTCTCAAGCAATAACTTCACAAGGCAAGACGCCGCAAACCCAGTTCCGCCAACAACATAGGCTTTCTTCCCCACGTTCTCTGCAGCAGCCATTTTTTCTATCTCCCTGCAGGGTGCTCTAACCTCACCCACGAATATAAAGCCTCCCTTATTCGTGGAGAAAATGGGATCTTAGCAGAGTAGCTTGGTGTAGATACGCAAAGTTAGGCAACCTACCGGTTTCTTTCTTTCATGTGTATATATAAAGGGAAGCGGGTAGGTACAGGAGAAGATGAGCACGAGATTACCAACCACTAAAAAACGAAACTTCTTGTTACTTGAAAAGAGTCATCACATCGATTCATACCATATGCTTAAATATTTGGGTAAGCAATTTTTTTTTTTGGGGACGAGGACCGGGGGGGCGTGATATTTGCGCCACCGAAAGCTAGTGCTATAACACCAGTTAATACAAATATTATATATCTAAACTAATCCATCTCCTAAACCTTTTGATCAAATTAATTCTCGAGACATTATCTCCTTTTTATTATTTATTTATTTATTTTTAACTAAGGGTAGCAATGAGGAGGAACAAACAGAAACCTACGAAAGAGAGAAACATACGACATAGACTAGTAAATGTTGTGTCATCAATGCTGAATAACATAGCATGTTACGGTCTTGCGCGTAATGCCTTAATCAAAATTTCCTCATTCTAGAGGGGTGAATGGGAATGTCTTAAATTCAAATATTGTGCCATCGATGAACAAGAATTTCGACAGATACTATGAAAGAAAATAATAATATAGATGGTATTTATTTATTTATTTATTATTTTCATTACTGTTGGGCAAGTGAGTAGATGCACTGCATATACGCGTCACATCACCTTACTCCACTGGTGGTAGATAAGGCATCGTCACTCGTGATACAAATATTATAATTCTCCAAAATTTTAAAAATTTATAATTTAATAAATAACTTTTATTTTGGATAAATTAGCTTTTAAATTTTTTAATTTAATTATTTCATGGATTTTTCAATATATAAAATTGGATAGGAATATTTAATAAATTAAAATAAATATTTTATTATTTTATCATACTCATTTTATTTAAATAATTTTTAAAACCAATATTTTACTAAAATTATCTTTCTAAACCCATATATTCAATCATATTAAATTCAATTATTAAAGAAATTTATTACCCAAAAATATTACACTGAATTATTTTATAAATTAAATTATTATAATTTCCCTATTTTTCCTTTTCTTTTGCACCTCCTTTTTCCTCCTTTCTTTCTTTTTCCTTTTTTCTCCCTTCAAGCTGCCCGCACAGGCCAGCTTCCCCCTCGCCTACGTGATTGGGCCGTCAGCCCACTTCCTCGCCCCTCTCTTTCTCCCATGTGCAGCCCAACACTCTTACCTTTCTTCCTTTCTTCCCCCTGGAAAGAGCCGACCCAATTTTCTTTATCACCCCCCTTCGCCGCCTACCCTCCTCTCCTTTTCTTTCTTCTTCTGCCTTTTGCCCCGACCAGCACTTCGTCGACCACCCCAAGCCATGCCCGACCAACTCCTCCACGCCCTGCAGCTTCCATCCCAGCCTGCAACGCACCTACCCCTACCTCCCTCTATGTCCTCTGCCATTTTCCTGCCCTTCCCTTACCTGACCAACACCCTCTCACCTCACGCATGCCCCCTTTCTTTCTCTTCCCCTTCCTCTCCCTGCCACCCCCTCACCTCCTTTGGCCGAAACCAACCCTTACGACCCCTCATTTCCCCTTCCCTTTTCCTTCCTTCTCAGCCACCTCCACCTTGACAACCACCTTCGCAGCCTTGCCTCCACCGCTGCTGCCGCCCTTGACCGCCAACAACCCATACCTGACCACCACCTACACCCCCTCTCCACCCCTGTACTCTTTCCTTATCTTAAATCCTCCCACGCCTGTCCTTTTTTCTAGCCCCAAAACCCTAACCAGAAATTAGCACCCCTTCTTCCTTTCATACCACCTTCGACCCCTTTTTCTTCCTTGCCTTGCATGCAGCTCATGCTGCATGGGTAGTTGATTTTCTTCCTTCCTTTGGGTTATTTTAGTTAATGATTTTAAGGTATAATAATATCTTAAGTTAAGTATTTCATTAATTAAGTTTTATAAAGTCTTATGCATTGGTTTTTCTTATTTCTAATATGATAAGTATTGACATTATTTTTAGGTATTGGTTTTACTAATCAAAGCTTGAATATTTAACCAGGATACCGGTAAGGTTCATTTTTGCGGGAATTAAGGTAATCGTTAAACCCCACTTAAACGTATGGATAAATGCATGTTAGTACATTAGTGTTTTTGATATGTTATTATGTTTAATATATATTGTTTAATATATTATATGTGGTTTCTTATATTGATCGATAAAAAGGAAAGTATGCTAGTTGATATACCATGTATGGAAGAAGTGCTTAAGAAAGGAGATTTATTACTCAAGAATATGTTAAGTATTGATCCATGCTATATCATGTTATTGTAAACATTAATGTATGGTTAACATTATTTTGAGCCCTAGGATATTTTAGTAATATGTCTTGGGTAAGAGTGTGGCCTAGCATGTGTAGTTGTTAATGAGTACTACAGTAAAATATAATAGTTGGTGGAATTAGATGATGATAATAGAATATTAATATTTATATTTTAAGTAGTGGTGATAATTTGATAAAGGTGGTGCAATAAAGGTTAAAATGGTAAATTGTAAGCAAAAGGGTATTATGTTAATTTTATAAGCAAAAGGGTATTATGGTAATTTTATAAGTAAAAGGGTATTATGGTAATTTTAGAAGTTAAGGGTATTATGGTAATTTTAAAAGAAAATGGTAAAACGGTAATTATAATAATTGAGAAGGATAAAATGGTAATTGTGATAATGGAGAAGGGTGATAGGGTATTTATAATAATGGAAAAGGGTAATATAGTAATTATAATAATGGAGAAGGGTAAAATGGTAATTATAATAATTGATAAGGGTAAAATGGTAATTGTAATAATGGAGAAGGGAAATTTGGTAATTATGGAAATGGGGAAAGGTAATTTGGCAATTTAACCAACTAAAGGACAATTTGGTAATTATGAAAATGGTGAAAGGTAATTTGGTAATTTAACCAACAAAGGGCAATTTGGTAATTATAACAAAGGAGAAGGGCAATTTGGTAATCTAACCAACCAAATGGGAAATATGATAAGTGTAACAATTATGGAGGATAATTGGTGGCCTAATAATGGTATAAGATAACTTGGTAACGTAAACCGGGTAAGGATGTAGCTAAGAACAACTATGTGCATGTTATGTGGCTTGTGTGCAATGTGTTATGTTGAGTTGTGTACTTTATGCTTAATGAATAATTATTATAGCGTAGTTTGGAGTTGAGGTATGCTTATGTGAATTCCTTATGGCATATGTGTAATGATTATATACGTTGTGCTTATGATGTTATATGACATGGCCCTCTAGGACGACATGTTAGGAAGTTTAATAATATGATATGAGATGAAAGGATAAAAAGGGAAATAGGGGAAGTAAGTTGACCACAGGTAAGTGAGTTGATTTAAGGAATATGAGATTGGCCTAATTATCTCATGATCCACGAGGGGAAAAATAAAAAGGAGGGTGTGATTAAAATGAACGATTGATGTGACTTTTACATGGAAAATTCGTAGGGTTTGCATGGGATGATCCTTACGTAAGAAAGGTGTTAGGGTTCGAGCGGCCAACTAGGGTTTCACGGTCATATGTACAATTGGCGAGTAGAATGATAGGATTTAGGTTGAATAAAAATGAGACGAGGTTGGACGATAAAAGAAATGTTGGGCCACATAGGTCCTATTAGGTTTTCAAGGGAAAACCCTATAAAGTGGTAGTGAGAGAATTTGAATTTCATAAGGTGATGGGCCTTAACCCACACCCTTAGGAGTTGGGTTTTTGTTATGAGTAAATGGAAGGAGGAATGGATGTCGGGGTATGATAAGAGGCGTAGAAGTCTCAAGATATGAGACGGGCCCTCTTGGGAGGATAAAAATAGAGGTCGATGACATGCATGTTAAGGGTGAAATACTTTCAAATAAGATACGAATAAGAAAATAATCATTTAAAGAGTATTGTTGTTGAGCCGGACCCTAACCGGTCCACAGATGAATAATAGTGGCCAAGAGCTGGGGTGCCCTGCATGACCGGTCCACCGGCGAATAATAGTGACCAGGAGTGTTTTGTCCTGCATGATTTCCGGTCTAATGGCTATAATAGTGGGGGATTCCATGCTCAACAACCCAAATGTAATAATGATAAGACATGGAAAAGACACAAAGTAATTTCAGTGAAACACCATGTGAGTCGGGGTTACACCGGTCCACCAGCGAATAATAGTGGTTAGGAGCGTTCTGCCCTGGAGACTAGTCCACCGGCGAATAATAGTGGCCAGGAGCATTTTGTCCTGGATGATTTCTAGTCCACCGACTATAATAGTGGGGTTCCCGCACTTACATGGATATATAAAATCCTAGAGATGATTGAATAATGATGGACTAATGGCTTAAGGCCCGGAAGTACTGATTTCACATTATGACTCATGAATATTTGATGGAATTGTTAAGTATGTGAATGCTAAGTAGGTGAATGTTATGAGTGGGCATCTCATCATATATGTGCATACCTTTGTATCATGTGTTACATTGCAGACCTACTTTTAAGTGTGTTTTAAAGGGTTACTCAGTACCATAGTAATGAAGGGTTCCATTCGTGGAGCCCCTGCCTATTCAACGAGCAGTGTACGTTATAGGTATTTTTTAGGTGCAATTTAAGTGGACAATGGGAAATAGCGTAAGGAAGATATCCGGACTTATAGGGTTTCATTCTTTCTCACTTAACCCCTGATATAAATGTAATCTATATTCTTGTAACCACCATTGGTGGATCCTGTTCTTGTAAATGTTTTACTACGCTACTCTAATTTAACTATGGTTTGAGTTCTCGTAAATTGTATTTTACAGTTTTAGCCTTAGCATTTAGTATTGAAACGGTAGGAGTGAACCAGTCTGGTACTAAGTGTGGCGATAATATTCCTAGAATTCACAGTTTGATATTTTACTTCCGCTATTCGTTTTAATAAAAGAAAATTTTTCTACAGTGAATTTTGGGGGTATTAAAGCATCCAACAAGCATATATATAGGTAGAATATCTTGCCATTTTCTCGTGAATTTTTCCCAACAAAATTTGCCTAATCCTTTTATGAAATCAATCACTTAATCATTCAACTATGGGAGGTTAGCTAGTTATTATCAAATTGTCTCTATTCTCTACCTAAAAGATATCAGGATCTGAACGACAACCATCAGGATTTCAATGAATAAGAAAACCAATTAATACACATTAGGAACCTGAACGAGGCTATGCAAATTATCTTCAAGAATTCATACTATTGATTAGTTTGGTTTGAAGTGAATTGAGGCCAATGACGTCATTCATATCCGTTTATCCTCTTCAGAAACAATTTATTAATTTAAGTTTTATCTGGGTAACTCAAAGTTAATTATTTCCCTCTCATTAATCTCTATTCACCTTATTTTTGATTATAAGCTAAGAATAATTTTTCACCTAACATTAATTAGAGTCAAAAGAAATATACAAATTACTATATAAAAATTGAACCTATGAACCACCTCTTGTGAACTTTATAGGGTATCATGTTTATAGGTATCAAATCTCTTATATTAAGAAATTTTCTAACTACCCTCATACATTTCATCTTTACTTCGTTGGTATCCACATCTTCTCCCTTGACCTTGACAAATAAGTTGTCTCAAGAAGTTTCTCGTGCCCTTAATGTGTCTGAGTTCTTCTCAAGTCCTTTCTATCAATTGGTCCCATATTTGGTATTTTCTCGTCACCCTTGGTTGATGCCTCTACCCAGTGTACCTAAATGATGCCCCTAGCTGACACCCTTGGTTGTTATCCCTAGCTAACTCTCTATGGCCGACGTAGCTGAATGACATGTTTTGGTTGATGCCCTTTGGTTGGTGCTCATCCTTCCCGATAGACTTTACTCTAGTATTATGTCTTAGCATCGACCCTCTTATCGAAGAACCCCAACAATTCTCCCATTTCCAAGACATGGATAAAATCCTCATCTTATCTATTGAGATGAACTATGCTTAGCATATCTTTAATACTATATATGTCCTGCATACTTTTGGATAAATATGGTGTAAGCATGTCCCCTCATTTTCATTGCTATAGACTTTCTTTACAAGGCGTTGCATCTCCTCAAGTAAATCACTTATCCAGTGATAATTAACATGATATGTTTTGATCTTGAGTGGAAGTTGACATTTTGACATGGATGACACCCTATTAATCACTAAACACCACAAACTTGTTCTGCCTCATGCCGATCTTCCTAAAAAATATATTCATCCACAATATCTCCTTGCACTCCTTGACAATAGCTATGTACATTGACACAGCTGTAGATAGAGCCAAATACCTTTGTAGCCAGGACTCCCACAAGACAACTCCCCCATGAAAGGTAAGGAAGAATCGTAATATTGATCGCCTTATATCTACATCTCTACCCATGTTCAAGTAAGTATAAATGACCAAAAGTTGCTCCGCACTACTAAAAACACTACAAGAAAACTCTTTTATAGAAAAAAAACTTTTACAACGATAAAACTTTATTGTTGCAAAAAACATCCTTTGACAATGGTAATTTTATGACGTAAAAAAATGTTATTCCCAAAAATAATTTATTTATATGGTGATTATTAGGAATTGTTTTGCAATGATATTTATCGTTGTAATATATGTGATAGTTTATTGACAACTACATTTATATGTTGCAGTATACACAATGTTTTTGCAATGAGTTTTTTCGTTCCAAAATATTGATTGAATTATTACGACGACTATACTTGCTACAAACATTTAGATTATTTTAATGCAATAACATATATATTTTTTGTAATGACATTTATCGTTGTAATCTATGTGATAATTTATTTGCAATGACATTTATATGTTGTAACATATAAAATATTTTTTCTAATAACTTTTTTTTGTTGAAAAATGTTGATTGAATTTATTGCAACGACTATATTTGTTACAAATATTTAGATTATTTAAATGCAATGAAATTTATATGTTTTGCAATGACATTTTTTGTTGTAATATACATAATGGTTATTTGCAATGATATTAATATGTTGTAATATACAAAATATTTCTTTTGTGGGGACCAGAGGGGCATGTTATTTGCGCGACCGAGAGCTAGTGCACTAGCATCAGTTAATACAAATATTATATATCTAACTGAAACCATCAGCTTAACCTTTTGAATAAATTAACTCTTGAGGCATTGGCTCTTTTTATTATTATTATTTTTATTTATATATATATTTTTTTATTTTTAGCTAAGGTTAGCAATGAGGAGGAACAAACATAGACCTACAAAAGAGAGAAACATACGACAGAAACTAGTAAATACTGTGTCATCAATGCTAAACAATATAGCAAGTTACAGTCTCGCATGTAACACCTCAATCAAATGTTCATCATTCTGGAGGTGTGAATGGGAACGTCTTAGATCCGAATTCTGTGTCATCGATGAACAAGAAGTCCGATAGATACTAGGAAAGAATGCAATAATATAAATATAATTTATTTATTTATTTTTTCATTACTGTTGGGCAAGTGAGCAGATGCACCGCATGTACGTCTAACATCACCTTCCTGCACTGGCAGTAGATAAGGCATCGTGACTCGTGATATAGCTTCCAAAAAGCATATATATATAGGCATAATATTTTTCCATTTTCCTATGAATTTTTCCCAATAGAATTTGCCTAATCCTTTTGTCAAATCAATCACTTAATCATTCAACTACGGGAGGATAGCTAGTTATTATCAAATTGTCTCTAGTCTCTACCTAAAAGATGTCGGGATCTGAACAACATCCATGGGGATTTCAATGAACAAGAAAACCGATCAATACACATTAGGAACCTAAATGAGGCTATGCAAATTACCTTCAAGAATTCATAATATTGGTTAGTTTGGTTTAAAGTGAATTGAGGCCAATAACGTCATTCTTATCCATTTTTCCTCTTCATAAACAATTTTATTAATTTGAGTTTTATTTTGGTAACTCAAAGTTAATTATTTCCCTCTCATAACTCTCTATTCACCTTATTTTTTGATTATAAGCTAAGCATAATATTTCACCTAACATTAATTAGAGTCAAAAGAAATATACAAATTACTATATAACAATTGAACCTATGAACCACCTCTTGTCAACTCTATAGGCTATCATGTTTATAGGTATCAAATCTGTTATATTAGGAAATTTTCTAACTACTCTCGTACAATTCATCTTTACTTCATTGGTATCCACATCTTCTCTCTTGACCTTGACAAATAAGTTGTCTCAAGAAGTTTCTCGTGCCCTTAATGTGTCTGAGTTCCTCTCAAGTCCTTTCTATCAATTGGTCCCATATTTGGTATTTTCTCGTCACCCTTGGTTGATGCCTCTACCCAGTGTACCTAAATGATGCCCCTAGCTGACACCCTTGGTTGTTATCCCAAGCTAACTCTCTATGGCCGACGCAGCTGAATGACATGTTTTGGTTGATGCCCTTTGGTTGGTGCTCATCCTTCCCGATAGACTTTACTCTAGTATTATGTCTTAGCATCGACCCTCTTATCGAAGAAGCCCCAACAATTCTCCCATTTCCAAGACATGGATAGAATCCTCATCTTTTCTATCGAGATGAACTATGCTTAGCACATCTTTGATACTATATAAGTCATGCATACTTTTGGATAAAGATGGTGTAAGCATGTCCCCTCATTTTCATTACTATAGACTTTCTTTATAAGGAGTTGCATCTCCTCAAGTAAATCTTTTATCCAGTGACACTTAACATGATATGTTTTGATCTTAAGTGGAAGTTGACAATTTGACATGGATGACACCCTATTAATCACTCAACACCACAAACTTGTTCAGCCTCATGCTGATCTCCCTAAAAAATCTCTTTATCCACAATATCTCCTTTCACTCCTTGACAATATCTATGTACTTTGACTCGGCTATAGAATGAGCGAAATACTTTTGTAGCCAAGACTGGGATAAGAAAAACTCCCCCAGGAAAGGTAAGGAAGAATCATAATATTGATCCCCGTATATCTACATCTCTACCCATGTTCAAGTTAGTATAAATGACAAAAAGTTGCTCCGCACTACTTAAACGCTACATGAAAACTCTTTAATAGAAACAAAATTTTACAATGATAACACTTTATTGTTGCGAAAAATATCCTTTGTTAATGATAACTTTATTACGTCATAAAAAGTCGTTGCCAAAAATAATGCATTTATATGGTGATTATTAGGAAATGTTTTGCAATGATATTTATCGTTGCAATATATGTGATAGTTTATTTACAACTACATTCATATGTTGCAATATACAAAATGTTTTTGTAATGACTTTTTTTCTTGTTGCAAAATATTTATAGAATTGTTGCAATGACTATACTTGTTACAACTATTTAGATTATTTTAATGAAATAATATATATGTTTTGCAATGATATTTATCGTTGTAATATATGTGATAATTTATTTGCAAGGACATTTATATGTTGCAACATATAAAATATTTTTTGTAACACCTTTCTTTTTGTCGCAAAATGTTGATTGAAATTATTGCAACGACTATATTTGTTACAAATATTTATATTGTTTTAATGTGATGAAATTTATATGTCTTGCAACGACAAGTTTTGTTGCAATATATGTAATGGTTATTTGCAACGATATAAAAATGCTGCAATATACAAAATATATTTTTTCTAGGGACTGAGGGCGTGATATTTGCACGACTGAGAGCTAGTGCTCTACCTATTAACCTTTTGAATAAATTAACTCTCGAGGCATTAGCTCCTTTTTTTTATTTTTTATTTATTTTTTGCTAAGGGTAGCAATGAGGAGGAACAAAAAGAAACCTACGAAAGAAAGAAACATACGACATACACTAGTGAATACTTTGTCATCAACGCTGAAGAATATGGCAAGTTACAGTCTCGCGCGTCACACCTCAATCAAATGTTCCTCATTCTGGAGGGATGAATGGCAACGTCTTAGATCCGAATGCTGTGTAGATAGGGCTAAATACTTTTGTAGCCAAGACTGCCACAAGACGACTCCCCCATGAAAGGTAAGGAAGAATCATAATATTGATCGCCTTATATCTACATCACTACCCAACTTTAAGTCAGTATAAATGACCAAAAGTTTCTCCACACTACTAAAACTAGTACAAGGAACTTCTTTTATAACAACAAAACTTTTACAACGATAACACTTTATTCTTGCAAAAAATGTCCTTTGGCAACGATAATTATATGACGTTATAAAAAGTAGTTGCCGAAAATAATTTTTTAATATGGTGATTATTAGGAATTTGTTTGCAATGATATTTATCATTACAATATATATAATAGTTTACTTACAACTACATTTATATATTGCAATATACTACAATGACTTTTTTTTGGTGCAAAATAATGATTGAATTATAGCAACTACTATACTTGTTACAAATATATAGATTATTTTAATGCAATAACATATATATGTCTTGCAATGACATTTATCCTTGTAATCTACATGATAATTTATTTGCAACGACATTTATACGTTGCAGTATATACAATATCTTTTGCAACAACTTTTTTTTTGGTTGGAAAATCTTGATTGAATTTATTGCTACGACTATATTTGATATAAATATTTAGATTGTTTTAATGCAATGAAATTTATATGTTTTGCAATGAAATATTTTGTTGCAATATATGTAATCGTTATTTGCCACGATACTAATATGTTGTAATACAGAAAATATTTTTTTGTGGGGACTGGGGGCGTGATATTTGAACGACCAAGAGCTAGTGCTCTAGCATCAGTTAGTACAATTATTATATATCTAACCGAAATCATCCTATTAACCTTTTGAGTGATTTAACTCTCGAAGCATTGGCTCCTTTTTGTATTTTTTATTTGTTTATTTTCAGCTAAGGGTAGCAATGAGGAGGAACAAACAGAAACCTACGAGGGGTGAATGGGATCGTCTTAGATCCGAATACTGTGTAGATAGAGCTAAATACTTTTGTACCCAACACTGCCACAAGACCACTCCCCGAGGAAACGTAAGGAAGAATCTTAATATTGATCGCCTTATATCTACAGCTCTACCCAACTTCAAGTCAGTATAAATGACCCAAAGTTGCTCCGCACTACTAAAAAGAGTACAATAAAACTCTTTTATAGCAACAAAACTTTTACAACGATAACACTTTACTGTTGCAAAAAATGTCCTTCGGCAACGATAATTATATAACGTTATAAAAAGTAGTTGCCGAAAATAATTTTTTAAAATGGTGATTATAAGGAATTGGTTTGCAATGATATTTATCATTGCAATATAGGTTATACTTTATTTACAACTACATTTATATTTTCCAATATACTGCAATGACTTTTTTTTGTTACAAAATATTGATTGAATTATTGTAACTACTATACTTGTTACAAATGTATAGATTATTTTAATGCAATAACATATATATGTTTTGCAATGACATTTATCCTTGTAATCTATATGATAATTTATTTGCAACGACATTTCTCTGTTGCAGTATAAAAAATATTTTTTGCAAGAAATTTTTTTTTGTTGCAAAATCTTAATTGAATTTATTGCAACGACTATATTTGTTACATATATTTAGATTGTTTTAATGCAATGAAATTTTTATGTTTTGCAATGACATATTTTGTTGCAATATATGTAATCGTCATTTGCAACGATATTGATATGTTGCAATACACAAAATATTTCTTTTTAGGGACCGGGGGCGTGATATTTGCACAACCAAGAGCTAGTGCTCAAGCATGAGTTAATACAATTATTATATATCTAACTGAAAACATCCTATTAACCTTTTGAATAAATTAACTCTCGAAGCATTGGCTCCTTTTTTTAGTTTTTATCTTCTTCATTCTGGGTGTTACTTCTTTTATTATATCTAGTTTTTAACTGAATATTTGTGGAACAACTTCTGGTATGATGTTAAGGATATTGAATAAACCATATTCAGTAACATGTAAACTGATCTGCACATTACTTCTTCTGATTCAATATAATGAATTGTTTTTCCTGGGTAATAAAAAACCATCATATTCAAGCTAGCTAATTACTTAATTTTGATAACCCCAGTAATTTGTATGCTCTATTATTCGATCATTCATTCATTCAACAGAAATCAGTTACTACAATTATTATATATCTAACCGAAATAATCCTATTAACCTTTTGAATGAATTAACTCTCGAAGTATTGGCACCTTTTTTTTATTTTTTTTATTTTCAGCTGAGGGTAGCAATGAGGAGGAACAAACAGAAACCGACAAAAGAGAGAAACATACGACATACACTAGTGAATACTGTGTCATCAACGCTGAAGAATATAGCAAGTTACGGTCTCGTACGTAACTCCTCAATCAAATGTTCCTCATTCTCGAGGGGTGAGTGGGAACGTCTTAGCTCCGAATGCTGTGTAGATAGGGCTAAATACTTTTGTAGCCAAGACTGGCACAAGACGACTCCCCCATGAAAGGTAAGGAAGAATCATAATATTGATCGCCTTATATCTACATCTCTACCCAACTTCAAGTCAGTATAAATGACCAAACATTGCTCCGCACTACTAAAAATAGTACAAGAAAATTCTTTTATAACAACAAAACTTTTACAATGATAATACTTTATCGTTGCAAAACATATCCTTCGGCAACGATAATTATATGACGTTATAAAAAGTAGTTGATCAAAATAATTTTTTTATATGGTGATTATTAGGAATTTATTTGCAACTATATTTTTCGTTGCAATGTATGTCATAGTTTATTTACAACTACATTTATATGTTACAATATACTGCAATGACTTTTTTTTTTTTAAAATATTGGATGAATTATTGCAACTACTATACTTGTTACAAATATATAGAGTATTTTAATGCAATAACATATATATGTTTTGCAACGACATTTATCCTTGTAATCTATATGATAATTTATTTGCAACGACATTTATATGTTGCAGAGTTGCAGTATATATACTTTTGCAACAAATTTTTTTTTGTTGTAAAATTTTGATTGAATGTATTGCAACGACTATATTTGTTACAAATATTTAGATAGTTTTAATGCAATGAAATTTATATGTTTTGTAATGACATATTTTTTTACAATATATTTAATCGTTATTTGCCACGATATTAATATGTTACAATACACAAAATATTTTTTTTTGTGAGGATTGAGGGCGTGATATTTGCACGCCCAAGAGCTAGTGCTCTAGCATTAGTTACTACAATTATTATATATCTAACCAAAACCATTCTATTAACCTTTTGAATGAATTAACTATCGAAGTATTGGTTCCTTTTTTTTTTTTCAGCTGAGGTTAGCAATGAGGAGGAACAAAATAGAAACCTACGAAAAAGAGAAACATACGACATACACTAGTAAATACTTTGTCATCAATGCTGAACAATATACCAGGTTACGTTCTCGCGCATAACACCTCAATCAAATGTTCCTCATTCTGGTGGGGTAAATGGGATCGTCTTTGATCCGAATACTGTGTAGATAGAGCTACATACTTTTGTAGCCAAGACTGCCACAAGACCACTCCCCCAGGAAAGGTAAGGAAGAATCATAATATTGATCGCCTTATATCTACATCTCTGCCCAACTTCAAGTCAGTATAAATGACCAAAAGTTGCTCCGCAATACTAGTAATAGTGCAAGAAAACTCTTTTATAGCAACAAAACTTTTACAACGATAACACTTTATTGATGAAAAAAATATCCTTCGGCAACGATAATTATATGACGTTATAAAAAGTAGTTGCCGAAAATAATTTTTTAATATGATGATTATTAGGAATTGGTTTGTAACGATATTTATCGTTGCAATATATGTGACAGTTTATTTACAACTACATTTATATGTTGCAATATACTGCAATGAAGTTTTTTTGTTGCAAAATATTGGTTGAATTATTGCAACTACTATACTTGTTACAAATATATAGATTATTTTAATGCAATAACATATATATGTTTTGCAATGACATTTATCCTTGTAATCTATAAGATAATTTATTTGCAACAACATTTAAATGTTGCAGTATATAAAATATTTTTTGCAACAACTTTTTTTTGTTGCAAAATCTTCTTTTAATTTATTGCAACGACTATATTTGTTACAAATATTTAGATTGTTTTAATGCAATAAAATTTATATGTTTTGCAATGACATATTTTGTTGCAATATATGTAATCGTCATTTGCAACGATATTAATATGTTGCAATACACAAAATATTTCTTTTTAGGGACCGAGGGCGTGATATTTGCACAACCAAGAGCTAGTGCTCAAGCATCAGTTAATACAATTATTATATATCTAACCAAAACCATCCTATTAACCTTTTGAATAAATTAACTCTCGAAGCATTGGCTCCTTTTTTTAGTTTTTATTTTCTTCATTTTGGGTGTTACTTCTTTTATTATATCTAGTTTTTAACTTGATATTTGTGGAACAACTTCTGGTATGATGTAAAGGATATTGAATAAACCATATTCACTAACATGTAAACTGATCTGTACATTACTTCTTCTGATTCAATATAATAAATTGTTTTTCCTGAGTAATAAAAAACCATCATATTAAAGCTAGCTAATTACTTAATTTTGATAACCCCAGTAATTTGCATGCTATGTTATTTGATCATTCATTCATTCAACAAAAATCAGTTACTACAATTATTATATATCTAACCGAAATCATCCTATTAACCTTTTGAATGAATTAACTCTCGATGTATTGGCTCCTTTTTTTATTTTTATTTTTTTTATTTTCAGTTGAGGGTAGCAATGAGGAGGAACAAACAGAAACCTACAAAAGAGAGAAACATACGACATACACTAGTGAATACTGTGTCATCAACGCTGAAGAATATAGCAAGTTACGGTCTCGTACGTAACGCCTCAATCAAATGTTCCTCATTCTGGAGGGGTGAATGGGAACGTCTTAGTTCCGAATGCTGTTTAGATAGGGCTAAATACTTTTGTAGCCAAGACTGCCACAAGACGACTCCCCCATGAAAGGTAAGGAAGAATCATAATATTGATCACCTTATATCTACATCTCTACCCAACTTCAAGTCAGTATAAATGACCAAACATTGCTCCGTAGTACTAAAAATAGTATAAGAAAATTATTTTATAACAACAAAACTTTTACAACGATAACACTTTATTGTTGCAAAAAATATCCTTTGGTAACGATGACGTTATAAAAAGTAGTTGATGAAAATAATTTTTTTATATGGTGATTATTAGGAATTTGTTTGCAACTATATTTGTCGTTGCAATATATGTCATAGTTTATTGACAACTACATTTATATGTTACAATATACTACAATGACTTTTTTTTGTTGCAAAATATTGGTTGAATTATTGCAACTACTATACTTGTTACAAATATATAGATTATTTTAATGCAATAACATATATATGTTTTGCAACAACATTTATCCTTGTTATCTATATGATAATTTATTTGCAACGACATTTATATGTTGCAGAGTTGCAGTATATAAAATACTTTTGCAACAACTTTTTTTTTTGTTGTAAAATTTTGATTGAATGTATTGTAATGACTATATTTGTTACAAATATTTAGATTGTTTTAATGCAATGAAATTTATATGTTTTGCAATGACATATTTTGTTGCAATATATTTAATCGTTATTTGCAACGATATTAATATGTTGCAATACACAAAATATTTTTTTTTGTGGGGACTGAGGGCGTGATATTTGCACGACCAAGAGCTAGTGCTCTAGCATTAGTTACTACAATTATTATATATCTAACCGAAACCATCCTATTAAACTTTTGAATGAATTAACTGTCGAAGTATTGGCCCTTTTTTATTTTTTATTTTTTATTTTATTTTCAGCTGAGGTTAGCAATGAGGAGGAACGAAACAGAAACCTACGAAACAGCTGAGGTTAAACTTTTGAATGAATTAAAATACTTTATTTTATTTTTTTATTGGCCCTTATTTTATTTTATTAGTATTTTATTTTAGCATTAGTTACAATATATGTAATGGTTATTTGTAGCGATATTAATATGTTGCAATATACAATATTTTTTTTTGTGGGGACTAGGGGCGTGATATTTGCGTGACCGAGAGCTAGTGCTCTCGCATCAGTTAATACAATTATTATATATCAAACCAAAACCATCCGCTTAACCTTTTGAATAAATTAACTCTCGAGGCATTAGATCCTTTTTTTTATTTTTTTATTTTTTGCTAATGGTAGCAATGAGGAGGAACAAACAGAAACCTACAAAAGAGAGAAACATACGACATACACTAGTAAATACCTGTGTCATCAATGCTAAACAATATAGCAAGTTACGGTCTTGCGCGTAATGTCTCAATCAAATGTTCCTCACTCTGGAGGGGTGAATGGGAGCGTCTTAGGTCCCAATACTGTGTCATCGATGAACAAGAATTTCAAAAGATACTAGAAAAGAAGATAATAATATAAATGTTATTTATTTATTTTTAATTTTTTCATTACTGTTGGGAAAGTGAGGAGATGCGCCGCATGTATGCCTCACATCACCTTCCTCCACTTGCAGTAGATAAGGCATCATGACTCGTGATACAACTTCCAACAAGCTTACTTTTGGATAAAGATGTTGTAAGCTTGTCCCCTCATTTTCATCGCTATAGACTTTCTTTATAAAGTGTTGCCTCTCCTAAAGTGTTGCCTCTCCTCGAGTAAATCTCTAATCTAGTGATACCTAACATGATATGTTTTGATCTTCAGTGGATGTTGACATTTTGACATGGATGACACTCTATTAATTACTGAACACCACAAACTTGTTCTGCCTCATGCCGATCTTCCAAAAATTCTCTTCATCCACAATATCTCATTGCACTCCTTGGAAATAGCTATGTACATTGACTCGGTTGTAGATAAAGCTAAATACTTTTGTAACCAAGACTGCCACAAGACAACTCCCCCATGAAAGGTAAGGAAGAATCATAATATTAAACTTCTTATATCTACATCTCTACCCATGTTCGAGTTAGTATAAATGACCGAAAGTTGCTCCGCACTATTGAAAACACTACGAGAAAACTCTTTTATAACAATAAAACTTTTGCAAAGACAATGCTTTGTTGTTGTGAAAAATGTCCTTTGGTAACGATAATTTTATGACGTTATAAAAAGTTGTTGCTAAAAATAATTTATTTATATGGTGATTATTAGGAATTTTTTTACAATGATATTTGTCATTACAATATATGTGATAGTTTATTTGCAACTACATTTATATATTACAATATATAAAATATTTTTGCAATGACTTTTTTTTGTTGCAAAATGTTAATTGAATTTATTGCAATGACTATACTTGTTATAAATATTTAGATTATTTTAATACAATGACATTTGTCGTTGTAATATATGTGATAATTTACATTTATATGTTATAATATACAAAATATTTTTGCAATAACCTTTTTTTTGTTATAATATATTGATTGAATTTATTGCAACGAATATACTTATTGCAAATATTTAGATTATTTTAATGCAATGATATTTATATGCTTTGTATTGACATTTTTTGTTGCGATATATTGAATGGTTATTTGCAATGATATTTATATGTTGCAATATACAAAATATTTTTGCAACGATGTTTTTTGTTACAAAATATTAATTGAATTTATTACAACGAATATATTTGTTGCAAATATTTAGATTATTTTACTGTAAGATATTTATATATTTGGCAACGATATTTGTTGTTGTAATATATGCAATGATTGTTTGCAATGACATTTATATGTTGCAATACACAAAATATTTTTGCAGCAACCTTTTTTTTGTAAAATTTTATTGGATTTATTGCAATAACTATACTTGTTACAAATATTTAGATTATTTTAACACAATGACATTTATATGTTTTGTAACGACATTTGTTGTTGCAATATATGCAATGGTTATATGCAATGACATTTATATGTTGCAATATACAAAATATTTTTGTAGTTCATTTTTTTTGTTGTAAAATATTGATTGGATTTATCAAAATAATATACTTATTGCAAATATTTAGATTATTTTAATGTAATGACATTTTTATAGTTTCTAATGATATTTTTTGTTGTAATATATGCGATGGTTTATTTGCAATGAAGTTTTTTATTGCAATATATATGATGGTTTATTTGCGACAATATTCATTTGTTGCAATATATAAAATATTTTTACAACAAATTTTTTTTCTCGCAAAATATTGATTGAATTTATTGCAACCACTATACTTGTTATAAATATTTAAATTATTTTAACGCAACAACAAGTTGTTGCAAAATAAATTATCAATAATTTTTTACAATGACTTTATTATTGCAATTATGTATTTTTGCAATGATAAAGTGTAATACCCCCAAATTGAGTGGAATATTATAAGGATTGATATGACTACTTATATCAATATAGTATACTATCCTTTTGGTGATTCTGTCCTAATAACTCAACAATTAAGCGTGCTTGCCATAAAACATTTTTCAGGATGGGTGACCCTCCTGAAAAGTTTCAGAAATGACTCGTATTAATCTGTGGGGCTATTCGATTAATCCAAAAGTGCTCCACGATTGCTCTCATAGTTCTTGTGAGCCTAGGTGGCTACTAAGTGGTCCTCCATGGTCATTTTGACTCTGTATGTTAGAAATTTATGGGCCTTTGGTTCTATCAAGTGGCCCCTATGTGGTTGTATTGACTCGGGGTATTTTGTAGTTTTTTGTTTCTAAGGTATACTCAATTTTTTGCAACAACAAAAGCTGTTGCTATTAATGTATTTTTGCAATGACAAATATTTTTTTTGTAATATGCTTTTTTTTTTCAGAAACTTTTGTTGTTGCAAATAAAAATATTTCACAACAACATAATTTGTAGATGCTGCCTTGCTCGGCCTAATCTAAGGAGAAAAGGGCAATTGAATAGCTTTGCTTGGTCCATGTTAAATCTCTTAAGTATATTATTGAAATACTCCTCTTTAGATAACAATAGCTTGCCATATTCTTAGTCACGTGTGATGTGTATGTCTAAGATATGTTTGCAAACACCCAAGTATTTCATTTCAAAAAACTTAGCCAACACTTCTTTCAACTTGGATATCCTTTGTCAATCTTGGCTGACTATCAACATGTTATCCATGTACATAAGCAAAAGGATGAAGTTCCTAGCTCTAAGACTTTACATAAACAAATTGTGGGATGATGCCATCTTCTTATACCCTTGTCAAATAATGAATGAGTCTAACTTTATGTATCGCTGCCTCAACTCTTGATTTAGTTCATACAAGCACTTCACTAGAATTCAAACCATACCCTCTCTACCTTCAACCTCAAACCCCTCTAGTTTTTTCATACATATAGCCTCCTTGAGGTCTTTACGTAGGAAAGTTTTCTTGATGTTAAGTTCCTTAGACTTGGTGAGAGAGAAAATTGACATTGATAATATGATATATGCAAATATATAAGAACATTATGATATTATAGAGATCACGATCATGTTCTCAATTTGGTATATATTGTGTTATAAATTTTCCTTTTATGATTAGAGTAGATATGGTACAAATTAGGGGCATGATTTTAGTGAAGATACAGGATATATAGACAAGATTACATGCCCCTCATATACATTTACCAAAGCGTTTAATGAAATATGTGTAGACTTTTCACATTAACTCTAATCCTTTTAGTTCATAAGGTTTGTAACTTTGTGTAGTATTCATCCCTATTTCTCTTATGGTTGATTGTCAACATTTAATTGTGAGCTACTATGTGAATTGGTATGCATTATCAAATTAGTTTCCTATTATCAGATATGTTCAAGGAGCTATTGAGCGACTAATGAGCTGTGATGGTCTAATGCAAATAGATTTCCTTTTTCCAATGTCAAAAGATGAAGCATCATGGATGTCAAGCAAGGTTGAAGGCTTTTGAGAGAGTTCTTGTCTACTTGATGAGTTGAAAGAAACACATGGAATTAGATTAACAAAAAAGTAGATGCGCTTATATTTTGTTTACTTTAATCTATTTTGCTCAAAAACCGTAACCAATAGGCATGGATCTTCTGATCATAATAGGCATTGGTCAATCAAGCGGTAATACGTCAATGGCTGAGAGGTTGGGTTGTTATCTTTATAGTGGTTTGAGTCCCTGTGTAATGTATTAATAACCGTGCCTGAGAATGTTTTGGGTGCTATTTGGAGGCTAAAGTTGATTTTTTTTTCTGGTTAATGGCATCTATTTGTGATTAAAAATTATTGGCTGCCGTGAATGGTGAATAGAGATCTTACCAAATCATAGACCTTCTACTGAAATTGAAGGTGAAGGTATGTTTCTAGGGAAATGCATCTTAGTAGGATCCATTTCATTTTTGTTGTATATAATATAAAATATATGCAATTAAACATTTATAACACAAAAAAAAATGAATTTTGTTTAAAATCTTTTAAATATTCTAAGCATTTTAAATAATCATAGAAAAATGATATACAAGATTGTACTCATGGAAACACAAGGCTTATGATTTTGTAGCCTCAAAAGAAAGAAAAACTTGTAGTTTCGCAAACATTTTCACAGTATTATAGCTAATTAATGTACAGTAGTATAGTTATTTATTGCCATTTTTAGATATGTGAGTGTGATTATTCTTTTCCGGAGAATGAACCGAAAACTAGTATATATATATATATATATATACACATATATATAGACGCATGCATATGTACCTGCAATGTTTTGTGTCCTTCGGCCAATCTCATGAAGAGGCCTCCGAACAGTCGCTCCTACTTTGTGAAATAGCCAAGTCAGCCTGGTTAGCCAGTCCTTTTGGTTCCAGCTTCAGTCTTGACAATCACTCTTCGGTTGCTTCGTGGTTCTCCTATCTTCCGAATCAACGAAAATGGGGGTGTGCCATCTCGTCCATTTGAAAGCATCGTAATGCAGTTCTCTTTAATCAGGGGACTTCGAATATTGAGAAATTATATCAGTTTGGCTGCTCACTAGAACACACATACTATCAACCGAACTCCCCCCCCCCTCCCAAATAAAAAACAATTCCCCAACCTTGGCCTTCTCCATCAACCGATTCCAATCAACTTATTCTGGCTATAGCCTGGTCTCCCCTGCCTTTCCCTGGTGTCAAATGTAATGTTGATCGGGCTTGTCAATGTCATGAGGTTGCTATCGGTTGGGGTGCGATTATTAGAAATCATAGTGGTGAGGTATTTCATTTGTCAAGCATCTGAATATGATTCCCCCCAAGCCTACCGATAAGTAGTTCACAAAATCGGAGGTGATAGGATTGAACCTTGAATCGATGGTGCGATTAAAAAGAAAATTATGCAATTGCTAAATCTTTTAATTACATTATTAATTAGAGTATTATATACATATAATATCTGTACATCATAGGGACCGATAGACTAATATATGTCAAATTTAAAATGATGAGCTCGCGTTGTGAAATGTAGAATACGGTTAGACGGATCAACATAGTCCAAGCTTTATTTACACGGCAGAAAGCAATGTCGAATACCATGATGAACAGATAACCAACACTTTCATACTACTACCAGGAAAGGAAAGGAGATCACATATATTCATATGGTACGTACAGGGAAGACATTGCTTCAACTACACTTAACCAAGCTTGGCAAGAACGTTGCTCAACGTAGACACAGTCTCAGCATAGTATTTCTCTGCTTCAGGAGTACTCTTCATCTTCGCCGCATAGTCCAACTAAAACAAACAAACACGCAGGAGAAGCAAATTAACGCGAGTCCAAATCAGTAGTAATAATAAATTAAAGGAACGCGCCTTCTCTGCTAGCTGATTCAAGCACGCATTTAGAGATTCTTATGAGTTTGGATTCCGCTTACGTTATTGATATCCTGGAAAAGTTTTCCGGTGAGGTCCTTGAGGGATTTCTTCTCATCTTTAGCCTTGGCTGAAATGACGGTATTAAGATCGTAGCGAAGGTATTCGGCCCTAAGACGAAGGTCGTTCTGGACGTAAGGCCAAGCCTTCTTGTCGATAAATTCCTTCACGTTCACAATTTCTTTAGCCGATTCTTTTGCCCTTAGCGCTGCCTGTTCCGGTGTCAATGGCTGGAGGTAGAACCTGTCCTTGTATGGCAATGCCAGGTCTCTTGGCTCATCTGAGTTTAGCGTCCCCGCTGCATCCCCACATATTTTTCACATTATTATTATTATTAGTATCATTATATGTAAGTAGGCACGCTATGAGCATAGACATCGCTGATATATTAACATCCAAGCGAGAAGGGGAGGAGCATAAAACTTCAACTGTCGGGATCAATTGCATGAGCATGTATGATGATGGACTTACGCAAACCGCCGGAGGGAGGAGGAGGCGGGCCGACTGAAATGGGCTTTGCTTCGGCAAGAACGGCCTGAACAAAAGACCCGGTAGCTAAACCTGCAGCTACAAGTCCTAAGACAGCCCGACGACTAGTCTCGCCTTCACAACCTCCCGACATTACTTGCTGCTGCTGCTGGGCTCTAATCGACAACAACCACCCTGATCGCGGCACCCTGCAGCTGCTGGCACTGTTCAGCACGGTACCCATACTGAACTTCGACCCGCTGATCAGCTGGAGGCTTCCTTCAAGTACAGCCACCTGAGCTGCGCCGCGTGAGCCAGCAGCCACTGATGAAGAAGCCATAGCGTGTGCCATCTGATCGCTCTCGACCTGTCTCTGTTTTGTCTATCTCAAGGAACGCAGAAGAACAATGAAATTGTACGCGCGTTTGGGGAATGAAATGAATGGCTTTGTTGTTTCTATTTTGAGTCGACGTGTGAATAGTGCCAGGATGCCTTATCTTTGGTTCGGTGCGTCGGATATGGAGTTAGCCACTAGTTGGGTTCCATGTGTCCGGGCGCGATATTTACGTTTGTGTTTATGGATTACGTTGGATTGCAGCCAATTGGATTTCAACACTTCGAACTTTGAGGACTATGTTTACGCTGTAGTTCTTTTTTTTTTTTTTTTTACCCTAAAGATGATATCATTTCTTTCATGGTAATTTTTTAAAGCTATTGCTTTCCAACGAAATTAGTGATGCGATTTGCTTAGTTCATAGACGAGACTCTATAGGTTGGCGTGATACGCGGCTATGGACGACAATGGGATGAGGCGGGAACGGAAATATCATCTCTATCTCCGTACGGGAAATACATAATAATTCCTGAACCTGTCTCCGTTTCCTTTTCTTTAAACAAAGAATACCCACCTCAATCCTCGCGGATACTAAATTCCCATCCCTACCTCAAACCCCGACTCAAATATCCACCCCTATTCCCAAAACCCAGATCGTTCATAAGAACCAAACCAACCTTGAACAAGAATGGTAGAAAAACAACCGATACCATTCATTAATTTAATTCCATACAACTAAAACATTGAACAAGGAAATCAATTAAGTATATGAAATCGAAAGAAAGTGAACCGACAAATTCATTCACCTATTGATCTAAAGTGTGAGCCAATAAATGAGGTGGAGGACTAGAGCGCAGCAACGGGAGAGGTTAGTGTGGCGTTTATCAGCCAAACTTGTCAGGATAACGCAAGTAGAGGTACCAGGATTACCGAAAGAGACTAAAGGATGGAGACACTATATGTGGCCCAACATCCATAAATTTTGAAAGAACCTAGAGGGAATGAATAGGGTTAAGAGAATGAATAATGACATAGGGTTTATAGTAGTTTAAGAGCCCCAAAGCACCTCTAATTCATTGTTATGACTTACAATCATCAAGCAAAGAAGAACAAAGGAAGTAAAAAATGACAATTATTTACATGGTCTAGCAACTTGCTTAATCTACAGCTTGAGCTAAGAATATTATTGTTCAATTAATGAATATAAGAATAACTCAAATATAGAGCTTCTCTCTCTTAGATGAGATCTCATACAATCCCATTGCATTTTTTTTTACTCCATATAACAAAGTCCACTAAGAGATAATCCACTAAGAGATAAACCTAGAACCAATTAAGAGGTTAAGGAAGACGATAATGAAAGGAACCAACTGATTGAAGTCTTTAACTGCATATTGAAGTTTAATTCGTTGCATATCCCATTACTAACTAAATTACCATCAATTACCATTGATTATGTTTTGATGGTTGAATGATGAAAATTAATCCTTCTCTTTGTTATCCTCCATTCTAAGTCCTTTTTAGCTCCTCGCACATGGGCTTGAATCAAGTCTAATTTCATACAAAATACCATGGGAATCTTCCACAAGCTTCAACACACCGTGAATCTTAGTTTATATGGCTTTATTATACAATAATCTCCCAATTAGAGGCTAAAAAAAAAGATATCATCAAATCAACACATACCACTTAGTCACCACCAAACACACCAAGTTAATCAAACTAAGGTCATGTGCAACCTCAATTTCTTAGTGTTAACACACTTAGTCAACATATTTGTAGGATTTATTAAACCTAATACCTTTTGTATGAAAAACAATTCATCTTCTATAAGACTATGAATGAAGTGAGACCTCTTTCTAACGTACTTCATTCTTGATTGAAATACTAGATTTCACACAAATTGAATTGCACTTTGACTACCACTATAAAGTATATCAACATCTTGTTTCCAACCTTACTCCTCTAGAAACATGGATAACCACACCATCTCATTTTCTGCCTCTAACATAACCATATGCTCAATTTCTGTCATAAATAAAGAAATGCACTTTGGAAGCTTGGACATCCAATTGATAGCATTACCTCCCACAATGAAGATATATCTTAAAGTACACTTACTAGTATTTAGTTCCCTATTGAAATTAGCACAAATGAATCTTTCTATCATATCACTACCTTTACTAAATAACAAAGATCAAGCTAAAGTACCCTTTAAATATCTCAACAGCCACTTAATTTCCTCCTAATATATCTTCCTAGCTAAATTCTGACATAAAGTTGTTGAACACTCCAAAAACATGAGCTATATTTGGTCTTGTGTACACCTTAACATACATGATACTTCTAACTACAGATGCATAAGGAACTCTCACTACGTATTTGTTCCCTTCTACTATCTACTTCTGAGTGGAATGATTCTTAGCTTCGCATCCTAAAAATTAAACCTAAAAAGAACCTTCTCAATGTAATCAATTTAAAATATTTTCATGATCTCTTCTTAAGAATCCCTAGACATCCTCATTCTGAGTATCTAATTTGTAATGCCTTAGCCTTTCATCTTATATTTCTATTATGTCTTCTTCTTCAAGTCCTCAATGTCTTTCATGCTAGTACCTACAATCAATGTGTCATTTACATATAACAATAAGATGATGAAAGAGTCATTATACCTCCTAAAGTAACAATAATAATCTTGCTAACTTCTTATAAAATTGCTCTCATGCATAAACCTATTTAACTTCAAGTACCACTATCTCGAAGCCATCTTAAATCCATGTAAGCTCTTCTTTAGCTTATAGATTAAGCCCTCACAACCCTAAACACTATATTTATATGGTTGCTACATGTATAGTTCCTCATCTAAATCATCATGTAAGAATATAGCTGAAATACCCCAAAATTCTAATTCTAAAAATTATGGCTAAATGAGGATTTATTAGAAAAATTAATTAAATAAATTATTTTCTTAAAATATAGGGGATTTATTTAGGGACAATCAAGAGAAAAATGATAAATAATTTAATTAGAAAAAATAGGGAGTGTTGCTAATTAAAAAGGGGATTAAAAAAAATATATAATTATTATTCAAAAAAGCCTAAATTAATCTAAGAAGGAATTAATTACTATTTTCTAAATATTATTATTTTAAAATAACCCAGAAATACCAAAATACCTAACCCTCCTATTTCTCCTTTTTCTCTTTTCTTTTCTTTTCTTTTTCTCTTTCTTTTCTTTTTCTCCCTCTTTTCCCTTTTTCTTTTCTTCCTCTCTTCCACTTTTCTTATTCTTCCCCCCAACCTGGGCCAGCCTACCGCACGACCTAGTTCCTTTCCCCCTCCCTTCCTCCTTCGGCATGGCTCAAGCCCAAACGACTCCCCCTCACTCGTCGCCCGAACCACCCCATTTCATTTTCCTTTCTTTCCCCTGGACCGCCAGTCCACCCCCTTTCCTCTTCTTCTTCTTCCCACACCGCCTGCGCCTGACCCTGCAACCCTACACCTGCCAGCAGCCACCTACACCGTCCGACCATCCTCCTCTCCCTCTCCCGTCGCTTTCTTTCACTAATTCAGCCCCAATCGACCCTTTTCCCTCTCCTGAGCACTCTGCCCCTTTCCCTTTCCCTCTTCCCTTGACCTTGCCACCCCTGCCATGGCAGTGCAGCCTCGACTGCCACCACCGGTGGCATGCCTGGCACCTACTGTAACACCCCAAAATTTACTACATTTTTTTTTTGTTTTATAAGCGGAAGCATTAACATAACATAACGGGTGTTACCGCCACACATAGCACGAGTCTAGTCCATATCTTTCTCGTACTACGCGCAAGGCAAAAACTTTACATCAAATAAATAAAAACTTACGGAAATAGATATAAATAGCAAAAGACTTGAATAATTTAGACATAATAACATAGTATGGAGTACATGCTCCAAATAATACAATATATAAAAAGCGATAAGGGGGTTAAAAGAGATGAAGAGTCCAAAAGCGATATCCAAAATTTAGGGCACATAACATGTGCGACATTAGATAGAATGACTCTACGCCCTAACCCCGAGGGTATAAACCCGCATCACTCCGCATGAAAAACCTCCTTAAAGTCCGCAGAATCATCATCATATATCTGCGACACAACGTCTACAAATGTGTAGTATCAGTACACATCATGTACTGAGCAACATAACTATCCTAAAGAGATAGCATTGAGTGCGAGGTCCATGCGAAGAAAGTAATAGAACATATAATAACAAGATAATATCATGCTTACATATATATGTTAATTGAGAACACGAAACTCAACCTTCAAGTATAAAATAATGTAATATGGATATATGGGTAGATGGGATCCATTGGTTATTATATTTTATCATCGTGATCACAACTAATTTATTATATTAGCTTGAGGATGGAGACTCGAAGAGATCGTAACAATTAATCTAGTACTCGAACGGTACTAGCCCTAGCTGGCCCGCCCAGAAACGTAACCAGTCCACCAATAAATAGGACACTTAATCACTTAAGTATGCATACCCCCTATAGGGCCGAAATATATCGAGACACCTATAGAGTAGAAGAGGGCCTCTCCGGACCTCGTAAGGCACCCGGGATCACAGAATAGAAAAACACCGGAATGGTACCAAGTGAATACCAAACCTAACTCAGATAGCTACCCCGAGTGATACAAGTCCCAACTCAAGATCTTTCACTTTAAGTGATTAATATTTTATTCAAGGATTTAGCCAATCATAAATTAGGCCCACATAACAACATGTAGCTCACATCTATCAATATAATGAATATCCATTATTATATCAATATTAAATGGCATTAAAGCCAAGCGGCATTAAAGCCGAACCAATCCAAGCGGCGTTAAAGCCGAACCAATCCAAGCGGCGTTAAAGCCGAACCAATCCAAATGGCATTAAAGCCGATCAATTCTAGTGGCATTAAAGCCGAACCAATTTAAGTGGCATTAAAGCCGATCGATTCCAAAGGCATTAAAGCCGATCCAATTCATGAGGCATTAAAGCCGAATAACTTTAGGAGCATTAAAGCCGAATGAGTCCATGGCATAAAATACAGCATAAGGTATCATGTAACTTCAATCAATATTCAACCCTTCACACACTTACACACATACAATATTCAAGAGGCATACGAACATGCGGTTGCATTAAATCTATAACTCATACATACATACAATTACCACAAAAGAATACAACATATTCTTGACATGATTAAATAATCAATAAGCATACTCATCACCTTCCACTTCAAGCAGACATACATCGAGAATCCGTCGTAAGTAAAGGTAAGTAATGGCTTATCTAAATCCGAAGCTAGCTAAGCAAATTGAGAAAGAGAGGTGTAATTTATGCTAAAATATATTACACTTAGCCAATTATTTTCTTAGGGTGAAATATCAATAGGAAAATAGGATAAAATATTAAGATTCCTCCACAATGTCTCTTTCTCTTTTTCTTTTTCTTACTTAATGAATAATTTTAATTAAGGTCTCTAAGTATACTCATCAATGTTACCCAAGTATTAGAATTATAAATTCTAAATTCTTGTATTAGCATAATATTCAATTAGGTCTCAAATTTCTAGACATTTACATAAAATGACGAAAATGTCTTTATTAACCAAAAATTACCTTAAGCTTCTAAAATTCATAACTTACTCTAAACAACATCAAATCCTAACATATCATATACCAAATTTTATTTAAAAGACCCAATGAAGATAATGGTGCACTTAAAACTCTCAAAGACAATCTGTATTGCCCAATTTACCCATGGTTGAATATGTGCAAGCCTTATAAAATTTCATTTCAACTCTAAATGATCCAAAACTCATAATCTAGCTTCTATACACTATTATACATATAGATAAATACTTAGATAATTTTAAAACAACAAAAGCACACATAAAATAGCAAGGGAGAGAGCTAAACTACTCGGATCTAGGCATATTCATCACGAATATGCTGTAAATTCATCACCACTCTACTGAAAATTCATCAACTCTTCACTAAATATTCATCACTTTTCCAGCAGGTATAAACATATAAAAAGAATCACACAAACCATCTTCTCATTAGATATTCATGCTTAAACACATAAGGTAGAAGCATACACATGTCATATAATATTTTTCAAGATATTATTTCATGCTTATAATTAAAATAAAGCTATCCACACATAAGAGAACATATAATACACCTAGCACAAAATCCTATTTCTAAAGGTTAGTTTTGTTACCAAAACTCCTAAGCTCCTTAGCAAAGCTAAAATAAGGAATCTAGCAATTCCTTCTCTAAACCACTTTGTCACCTTCAAGAATATAAGGTAAATGAGTTAGATAAACCAAGTTCAATAAATAACAAAAATGGGAAAGAAAGGATTTGGAATGGAAGAAGTGAAATATAAAATATTACTCTTGAATAGAGAGGCTTCAAAACCACCACAAAACAACCAATAACCACAAAGGAATGATGGATTAAGGTTTTGGAGGGTTAAAGGGGAGGAAAACAAGGAGAAAAGAAGGCATGAAAGGCACGAAATATTTGCTGCAACCCACTTAACCACTGCAGCAAAAACTTCAATGTTGCTCGACAAGGCAGATAGGAGAGGAAAAAGGAGAGGGTAGGGGAACGATTTCCTTGGTGAGAAGGGTCTGTAGATGAGGCATAACATGCAAGGAAAAATGCCAAACAATAATATATGGTAGAGGAGTCAAGGTCGATGCATAAAAGATGCTCGAAGTCACCAAAAAAATCAGCTTTGCTGATTTTGTAAGGCTGGTCGGGAAGCAGAAGTTTGGCTATGAATAAGCATGAGGGATTTCGACTTCAGGGATTTAAATTATATGGATTCATAGTATGCAATGCATACTTTCGAAGGAAACAAAAACCAAAGGAAACGGATAACCAGAGAGAGAGAACGAGTTGCTCAAAGTTGGAAAGTAATCAACTTTGCACTCTGCTACAATCTATGATTTTATGTGCGTTTTGGGGTAGGAACGCACGATTTGGCAAAGATAGAGTAGGATCTGATATGGTGGAGTGTGGATTGAGTTTTTGGTCTGACCTTGGCCTCACTTGAGTGCTAGGATTAGGGGTGTAAGAGAGATGATAGGCTATGGTTGAGTGTGTAAGAGAAATGTCATAAAATCATGATTATGGTACTAGTTGTACTTTTTGGTTGGGAGAAATGTAACCAAGTTACAAATCTGATTTGGTTTGGTTAGGAGACTAGTTAGGATTGGAATATTAGTTAGAGGATTGG